>VXBT01009673.1:179108-197169 GCA_013400235.1 Oriolus oriolus | reverse complement strand
CGGGGGTCGTTCCGGACCCATCGCCGCGGGGTCGGGCCCGGCCCGCCCAGGGCCCCGGCCCAGCCCGGCCCCGCAGCTCGGTCACTGCTCCTGCGGCTGGCAATGAGCCCCAAGCCCTGAGCGAGCTGTCGGGCACGGGAGCGCCGAGGGCACTTTAACCGCGAGCCTGCGTTGTTGTTGTTGTTGTTTGTCCGCAGCAGCCCCAGGCCGGTGCCAGCGCCGCGGGTGTTTCCCCTCAGCAGCGCCGTGTCCGTGCGTTGAGGGAGGGGAAGGCTCCGGCCGTGGAGGGATGGTCAGGGAGCGGCTCCTTGGCTCTGCCTCTGCGCTGCTCTGACTCGAAAGGTAACGCATTAAACTGGCTTTGTTTCGCCAAATGTAGAGCTGAGGTGCTCCACGAGCGCGTCTCCAAAATGCGTGTGCAGGATTTGAACCTTTTTCTGATATTTTCAATCACAAATGGGACTGTTTCCCTGTTTGCGTTAGAACACTGGACAAGAGCTACTGTTACTAATTCATTTCTCATGTGTTTTTTGGGGGGGTCTCTTTTCTTTCAAACATCACTGAAATGTCTCTGTGTCACTTGTGCCATCTCCATATTTCATTATTTCAGTTGTCTTTACCTACTAACACACAGTTTGCTTTCTGACTTTTCAATATTCTGTTGGGCTTTTTTTTATTTTATAAAGCTACCGAAATTTTATTCAACCTGTAAAACACCTTAATTATATTTCACATTGTTTTAGATTGGTTACTTGGGTTTTTCTAAAGTTTACTATGCTATAAGATAGATGCCTCGAATTGATAATTTGAATTGGATGCCTTGGTTGATGTTGCAGAGTGGAGGTAACTGCACAGAAAAGTTAAATGTCTTCAGAGGACAAGGAGGCTCAGGAGGACGAGCTGCTGGCTCTGGCCAGCATCTACGATGAGGATGAGTTTAAGAGAGCAGAGTCTGCCCAAGGAGGAGAAACAAGAATTTGTCTGGAGTTGCCTCAAGACTTCAAAATTTTTGTGAGGGGTGAGTTGAGATGTTTGGTGTTATCCCAAGGGAGGCTTTACCAAGATCAGGTGTGACCTGAGGGAACAGTGACTGGACAAAGCTGTGGCTCACCCTCTGCTGTGCTTGTTGGGGATTGTATCTGTGCAGTTTAATCTTTGTACACAGAACTTCTTTAATAAGCTTTTGAGATGAGTAACAGCACTTCTTCAGAACAATTAAGTTCATTTATTGGGTTTTTATTCCCCTGAGGATATGTGTTTCCAGGCTCCTAGTTTGTGCAGGATCTGACATTTCACAGTGCTGCTGTTTAACTGCTTTAATCACAGAGCTCCAACCCCGTGACATTTTACTGCGCTCAGAGTTTCGTTATTTAGGGTTGAACAAATAATTTTAACCCCAGAGACGTATCAAATTAACAGACATTGGGTGCTGTCAGAAACAGCAACAGTTTGTTAGTTTTCATTTTCCTGTTACTTCTCCAACTGCCTTGGTGTGCCCTGGCTCAGGCAATTCCACAGAGAGCCTCCAGAGCAGCGGGTTCGAGTATTCCGTGTGCTTCCTGCCTCCCCTCGTGCTGAATTTCGAGCTCCCACCCGACTACCCATCGACCTCCCCGCCCGTGTTCACCCTCAGTGGGAAATGGCTCTCCCAGGCCCAGGTTTGCAGAAGATTTTTAATGTTTTGACAGCTGAGTAAGTTAATAATTAACAGTTAAGCAAAGTAAAAAAGCAATGACATTGCTCCTCAGTTGGCTCTTCGTTTTCCTCTTGCTGGTTTTCATTTGGTCACTCTTCTGAGGAAGGAAAACTTGCATCTGTGAGAACTGTTTTATGTGTATTGTATGGATAAAAAATGCTGAATCTGGAATCAGAGTTTGCATTAAGGACTGTGGGAGGGGAGGAGCCCCGCAAGGAGTTGTCCAAACTTACCAAAATTGGGAATTCTTTGTTCTTTCCCAGCTCAGCGCTCTTTGCAAACACTTGGACAATGTGTGGGAAGAGAACCGAGGCTGTGTGGTCCTGTTTGCCTGGATACAGTTTCTGAAGGAGGAAACACTGAATTACCTGAATATTTCATCGCCATATGAGCTGAAAATGTGCCCTCAGGGGAAGGGGCAGAGCCGGACGCCAGTGGGGCCCCTCGAGGCTGGGAAGGACTGCGGGGCTGCCACAGGCTCTGGCACAGCTGAGGAGGAAATTGTGGATGCCAGGGCTGTGCAGGACGTGGAGTCCTTGTCCAGTCTGATCAGGGAAATCTTGGACTTCGACCAGGCCCAAAGGAGGAAGTGCTTTAACAGTAAGATGTACTCGTGCAGTATCTGCTTCTGTGAGAAGCTGGGCAGTGAGTGCATGCACTTCCCCGAGTGCAGCCACGTGTACTGCAAAGCCTGCCTGAAGGACTACTTTGAAATCCAGATCAGGGATGGACAGGTGCACTGCCTCAACTGCCCCGAGCCCAAGTGTTCTTCTGTCGCCACTCCAGGCCAGGTAATTCCTGTGCACAGGGGCTGTGGAGCTCTGAAACCTGCCCTGAGCTCAGGGCCAGGCTGTGGCTCTGCAGGGTGGGCGCTGCAGTCACAGAGTCATTTAGGTTGGAAAAGATCTCCAAGATCACTAAGTCCAGCCTTTGACCCGATCCCACCGTGCCAGTGAACCGTGTCATGAAGTGCCACATCCTGGGACACCTCCAGCGATGGGCACTCCAAACCTCCCTGGGCAGCCCCTTCCAAGGCCTGAGCACCCTTTCCATGGGGAAATTCCTGCTGATGTCCAACCTGAGCCTCCCCTGGCCCAGCCTGAGGCTGTTCCCTTTCCTCCTGTTCCCTGGGAGCAGATCCTGACCCACTGTGAGCTGCTGGAGAATCTGAAGTGGATTCATCCCAGCTGTGGGTACCTTTTCACTGACTTGCTGTTTCTTGCTGCAGCAGGCTCAGAATTACAGATACAAGGAATCAGAGAATCCCCAATTGGTTTGGGTTGGAAGGGACCTTAAAGCCCATCCAGTGCCACCCCTGCCATGGCAGGGACACCTTCCGCTGTCCCAGGCTGCTCCCAGCCCCGTCCAGCCTGGCCTTGGGCACTGCCAGGGATCCAGGGGCAGCCACAGCTGCTCTGGGCACCCCGTGCCAGGGCCTCAGTACATCTGGGTAAAGGATTTCTTGCCCCCATTTCCCCGTGTCTGCAGGTGAAGGAGCTGGTTGGGGAGGAGCTGTTTGCCCGCTATGACCGCCTGCTGCTGCAGTCCAGCCTGGACCTGATGGCTGACGTGGTTTATTGCCCCCGGCCCGGCTGCCAGACCCCCGTGATGCAGGAGCCCGGCTGCACCATGGGCATCTGCTCCTGCTGCAACTACGCCTTCTGCACCCTGTGCAAGATGACTTACCACGGGGTGTCCCCCTGCAAGGTCACTGCAGGTGAGTCACCCGCCCTGGCCTCACGGTCACACCCGGGCACAGCTCGGTCTTGGGTGGAAAAGTCCGGAGTTGAGCAGGGAACTCCTCACCCTGAGCTTTCTGAAAGGAGCATTCATTTGGAGGAGGGCTGTTGCTGGCAATTAAATATTCCTTTGGTGACACTCCTCAGCTCAGGAGCTGCTTGAACTGCTGATTGTCAAATGCTGAGAGGCTGTAGCAGGGGAAGAATTACTTTATATTTTCGCTCTGTATTGTCAGAGTTGATACCGGAATCAGGTGGATGCTTTTCTCTCTGTCTGGCCTCAAAATCCTGTGACAGAATTTCATTAAATATATAGTCAGAAAAAAATATTTCCATTTTTAGTTTATTTTACATTGTTCTAATTCCATCAACAGATCTCTTTTATAATGAAACAGTGTAAAACTGCTGAATTTTGGGGCAGAGTGGTTTTAATATTATCATCTTACGTATTTTAATAGTTTTCTTGCTTTTTAATTAATGAGGTTAGTTTTCTTTGAGAGTCTTTATGCTGCAATTAGCTGGACTTCTATATCTGATATCTTACCAAAGTTGTCTGGTTTGGTTGGACTTTTCCCCCCAGAGAAATTAATGGATTTGAGAAATGAGTATTTAGAAGCAGATGAGACAAATAAAAGATTTTTGGAACAACGCTATGGCAAGAGAGTGATTCAGAAAGCCCTGGAGGAGATGGAGAGTAAGGAATGGCTGGAAAAGAACTCCAAGTCTTGTCCTTGCTGTGGGACCCACATCGAGGTGAGTGTGGAGGGAAAGGCTGGGGAATCACGGAACAGAAAATAACCCCCATGGAGGCAGTTCTGAGTGTGTTGGAGCCTCCAGGTTCACCAGGGAGGGGAAATCTCTAGGAAATACTAAAAGAACTTTCCATTTCTGTCTGTGGGACATGGAAAAGGAGGCGAGGTGATGTTTGTGGGTCCCAGGGACTGGAGTACAAACAGTGACTACTGGTCAGGCTCCCACACTAAACAGATCCAGGTTGACTCTGGATCTCTAAGAATCCTTTTGTTTTCCAGGTGTTTCAGGCTACTGCTGGTTCACACTAGAGCCAGGAAATAAATCCAGCTTCAGAAAAACCCTAATTTCCAGTATTTTTAGTATTCTAACCAATTTCCAGTGCTGGGATTCCAGCTCCCGGTGTGTGGTGGAGCCAGGGGGGTGTGTTCGTTGACTGCTGTGGTTCTGAGGGCTGTTGGCAGAGAGGGCCTGAAGCCTGCCACAGCAGGGTTCTGTTATCACCATTTCTTGGTTTTTCCCCCAGAAACTGGACGGCTGTAACAAGATGACCTGCACAGGGTGCATGCAGTACTTCTGCTGGCTCTGCATGGGCTCCCTGTCCCGGGCCAACCCCTACCGGCACTTCAACGACCCCTCCTCCCCCTGCTTCAACAGGTCGGTGCTTCAGGGACCTCCACTGCTGCAACACCTATTTGATACTTTTCCTTACAGTCTCTCCCAGATTCTTACCTGAAATTTGTAGCTACAGTTTAAAACACAGTTTCTCAAATATTTGTGCTAACAGTAAAAATCAGGAGTGATTCGGGATGTGGTTTTGGTTTTTAAGGACTTTGGTTTTAAAATTCTGGAGGAGTCTTCTGAGCCTATTCCTGATTTTTTTGGTCAGGTCATGACCCCACCCTTTCTGTGTTGCCACAGCCTGCAGGGAAATGTTTCCCTGCCAACGCTCAGGAGCAGCTTGAGGCTTTGGGGAAGAGCTGCTTTAAAGAGCTGCAGATTTGCCTCACATTCCCTTGGGGAAGAGCCAAGGGACTGAGGTGCTGCTGTGGGACAGGTGACAGGCAGGTCACAGGAGGGTGGCAATGGCAGCCTCTCAGCCTTGTGTATTCCACAGGGCACAGATGGTGCTTTGTGATGCTGGAAAAACCAGGGGAACTCGCTGCTTTTGTACTGTTGTTGCATTGAGAGTGATACTTTCTTTAACATATTTGACTTTTTTATGCCCTGGTATCACTGATTTTCTGTCTTGCAGATTATTTCAAGCCATGCACATCGATGATGGGGAGTTCTGGGACGTGGAAGATGATGATCAGTAGCTTCCTCCAGCAGCAAGAGGTGAACAAACCAGAGCCAGATGCTTTTTGTGTGTCCTTTGTTTGCTTTGCACTTCCATTGTGTGATACAAGAGTGGTAACTGCCCTGCACTGCAGGACACTCACACCTCAGAGCCTGTTGCCAAAACCAAAGGAGACTTTTCCCCATCCTGGGATCAGGAGCATCATGGAATGCCCAAACAAACATGTCCATTATTAAAGAAGTCAGAAATTGGAAAACCATTGGAAAAATATATACCAAGAGGCGCCACTTTTTTAAAAGCCAGCAGACAAAACTGAAGCCTCAAATCCTGGAAGTGCTTGGGGGTTTCCTTTAGGGAGACTGACCCTTGGAATCCCTTGGATCATGAATATTGTGGGGTTTAGGGTGGTTTGGTGGAGCTCTAGTGCTCCCTCTGGAGCTGCTTGGACTGGGGGAGTTTTCTGATACAATACAGAAAATTTCTTTTGTGTTCAGCAACAAAGTTCATTGCTTTTCTGAATTTCCTGATGTGCATCTCTGAAAAGCAGCTCCTGGCTCTGTCACTGGTACTTTCTAATGACATTAAAGCTGATTATCCCCAACCCTTCTCGCTGGCTGCTGTGCCTGAGCCTTTGCATCCCCGAGAGCTTGGGCAGAAAATGACCACCAGCCATTTCCAGGGATTTCTGTGAGGCTGGTGACTCCCAGTGTTGCTGTTGGATTCCCTCACGTTGCCTGTCCTTGTTTTGGCAGGGATGAGTGCCAAGGCAGTGAGCTTTTTATGTGACCAGTGAGAGGGTGAAAAGTATCAGGAAGAGATGAACTTGAATTCTTCAAGATACTGACAATTACCTTGTGTTCTCAGATGAAGTAATTTATTTTTTACTAACTCTTCATATACGAAATTTGAGTGTTGATACTTTTGCTTCTGGACTAGATCCTTTATTCCCACTGGTTTTGCACTTCAAGTTATTTCAGAAACCAAATTGTTTCCCCTAAATTCTCAGCAAGTGGTTTTGTGAGTATGAAGGTGATTACTGGAAGTAACCACTGATTTTTTACAAGTCTTTCCAAAAGTTTATTTGGACACTAAAGCTGCATGTGCTGTGTTCAAAAGCAGCAGGGCCTGGATGGAAAGCTCTCGAGCTGAGACTCCTCAGGAACTCAACATGACCACAGCTCACTCAGTTCTGACTAAGAGTTAATAAATTTATCCTGGGATATGTGGCCAAAACGAGTGGTGCTTCAGCTCCTTCTGCAGAGGAGGAGTCTGCCCTATTGGAACTGGCAGAGATTAAAAAGATGAAAGGAAGAGAATCTCACCTCAGTTTAAGCTCTAGGTCAGTGTGTAGGAAAAGTGTACGCTGTGTGTGGTTTGAGTTGTATTTCCTGCACCTTTCACATGCACTAAATTCACTTTAAGATGGTAAACACAGCTGTGTCCCTGTTTGTCTTCCTTCTGGCCCGGACTTGGCAGCACAGGTGTGTCCAGGTGCTCCTGGGAATGGGACAGCCCAGAGCTCCCACCTGGAGCTGGCACAGGATGTGTTCTGCTCATGGGATTTCCATGGATGCAAAGTGCCCTCCCACCCCGAGGGCCCTGCTTCTCCCTCAGAGAAAGCCTGCCAGCAAACACTGGGCAAGGAAGGGGGAGCAGCAGGAGCTCTTCCCACCAAACTGCCTCCAGGACAGCTTTGGTAGCATGAGCACAGTGAGACCGAGCACCAGATACAGTCAACGGCACCATTTTAAAAAATTACAGACATTTAGTGTAGAAAGTTACATTACAGATCAACAGTTTACAAAATTTCTGTATGAAGAAAATAAATGTTTCCCAGTTTTCTTGCCCCTCATATCCTCATTGGATAGGAATCCCAGGGATCACGTTTCAGAATTGGTGGGGTCTTGGCTGTTGTCCACCTATTGTGGGGTGGGGTGTCTGTAATTAAACAGAGGCTGGAGCCAGTAGGAACAGAGTGTTTCCTTTGGGGCTGGTTTGGCATTTCCTCAGAGAAATGGCAAATTCTGGAGTGGGGAGAGCACCAGGCATAGAAGATCATACCTGGGCCTGAACATGAACAAGGAGTTTGTGTGTGACAACAGTGGCATCCTCAGGTGCCTGAGCTGCACCATGGACCCCATGTGGGGATGCTGCTGGAGCCTCTTCTGCTGAGGGGTCTCAAGTCCAACATGTGGTTCAAAGCAGGGCTTAGCCAGGGCTTTATCCAGTCAGGTCTTGGCAACCTCCCAAGGACAGAGCCTGCACAGCCCTGGGGATCCTGTCCCACTGCTTGGCTGTTCCCACAGTGTGGTTTTATCCTCTCCAGTGTGAGCATCGTCTCCACTCAGGCCCCACTGTCCCTTCTCATCTTCCCCCTGGTTCCACCTTCTCGCTGACCCCTCATGGCTGTGGGTGCTGCTCTGAGCTTCCCCTTCTCCAGCTGGACATCCTATTTTCCAGGATTCTTATGTGTTTCATGGAGAAGGAATAACACAAGGTACTTGTCCTAATGGCAAGGAATACACCCCAAAGTGATCACCCACTTGTTTCTGCAACATTGTACTTTCATTTATCCTCACATTTCAGTTCTGCAGCCTTCAGTCCGTGATTACAGTCAGTTCACAGATCAAACAACTCATTCTTCACTTCCTTCAGAGAATGAGTTGGTGGCAGAAGTTTGTGGAACACAATGATGGATCCCATCCTCCTTTGGTTAATTAAGGCAGGTGTTTCGCATCTGTCTCTTTAATGGAGAGAAGGAACTATATGATCATTCTGCTAATTTAAGAACAAATATGAGATCAGTTTCTGCAGCAATTCCCTTTTCTCCCAGCTGTTTTCCAGCAGCTGGTTCAGCACTGCCCCAGCACATTAATCACTGTATGGCTTCTTGGACTGGCTCCTTTCTGCTCCCATCTCCTTCATGCTGTACAAGGGCTCCACGAGCTTGTTGTGAACCAGCATTAAGCCTGATGGAGAGAGTCAAAAGACAATTTAAGTAGACATAATAAAGGAAAATTCTCATTCATTGGATGCTAATGGAATTAGACATTACTGGTGTCCTTGTGCCTTGGCTCCCACACCAAGCATTAAGCATCTACCTTCACACTTGTACTACTGTGGTATATTTAAGGAATATACTCCTTTGGGAGTTGATTATACAGCAACATCTCTGCAAAGCATGGCTTGTGGCTCCTGAAAATGTAACAAACCAGCTGCCTGGCCTGGTCAAACATTCACCTTTGAAATATTTCACTGTTTTGACTTTGAGCTCCAGGGTGGCATCCTCGTCGCACACGAACACGGTGTTGGGGTGCTGCTGGAAGGCCGACACCGTCCACATGTGGTTCACACCGTCCTCGATGGCTTTGTACAAAGCAAAGGCTTTGTGGGCTCCCGTGATCAGGATCATCACCTGCAGCCCCAGACACAGAGAGGGGCCGTCAGGGAGAGCCCAACCACACCCCGCCAAGCTGAGAATGGAGACAGCCCGGTCACCCTCCCCACAGCCACTTCTGTGCGCTGCTGCTGCTCTGGCTGCTTCAGCTCTCAGTGAAATCACAGCCTGGTGGGTCACTGGAATGATCCTTTGGGCACATCCACGCTGAGATTTAACAAGTGTAGATCAAGGAATAGACTCCAGTAAAAGTGGTCCCACACAGTTTTCATGACCTGCTGGTGTGACATCAACTCAACCTGATTCCTGCAGTTACCCTCCAGGTGAGATTCCTAACAAAAGACACCCTCCCAAACCTTCCTGGCTCCCTGTGGGGAACACCTGCTGCAGGGTTACACAAACACAAGTGCCAGCAGAGACAGAGCAAAAGCCTTTCCATGGTGTTGCAGGATGCAAGAGGACAGGAGCATCAGGCATCCTGTGGCAGGATACCCTACACCAGAGGACATGTGGCTGCTCCATAACAGGATAACCTTTGGCTGCTCCAGAGGGACTGCAGGAAGCCACTGCTTTTTTCCTCACCTCTCTGGCATCCATGACAGTGCCTACTCCGACTGTCAAAGCCATGGTGGGCACTTTGGAGAGGTCACCATCAAAGAACCTGGCATTGGCCAGTATGGTGTCCATGGCCAAGGTCTTCACTCGTGTCCTGGACACCAAACTGGATCCTGGCTCGTTGAAGGCGATGTGACCGTCGGGGCCGATACCTGGGAAGGGACAGTGTGAGCAGAGCGTCAGCTGAGGGAGCAGAGCCAGCAGCTCTCCTGGGAGAAGGACAGGCAGAGCTCCCGGAAACACAGAGCTGAGAACAACCCTGCGACTCCTCTGCTCCAGCTCAGATTTGTGTCTGGTAGGAACGACAGCAAGAGCCCCCTCAGAAGCCACCAGACAATTCCCTGATTGCGCTGGGATAACAATAAAGCAAAGTAGGTGGCAGAACCTTAAGGCAAACTGATGGGAAGAGCTTGTGTGGGAAAAGCTACTCCCAGCAGTTTCCTGTCGGCACTGACAACTGGTAACACTTCCCATTTGTACAGTTCTAGCCCTTCCCATTTCTCCTGCTAACGTTTCCTGAACGATTCACTGACTGCACGGAAAGACCTAAAGCTGGGAGTGGTATCTTGGGAGACAAGGCTGCCAGGACACAGTGCCCACGGCCATGGACTGTGGGGTAGCTTTCACTGCAAATCCACTGAAAATGAACAATCCTGACAATAAATGAGAGCCGGGGAGGACAGGCACAGCTTTGGGACAAGGTTCAGAGGCTGCTGCTCTCGGGTTCTCACCTCCAACAAAGAGCTCGATGCCTCCTGCTGCTTTGATTTTCTCCTCAAATGCATCACACTCTGCCTGGAGATCAGGGGCATTTCCATCCAGGATGTGGACGTTTTCTGCTGAGATGTCAATGTGCTTGAAGAAGTTATTCCACATGAAGGAATGGTAACTTTCTGGGTGATCCCTTGGGAGACCTGGTAACAGAACATGCAGACTGAGGCCAACTGGAACAATATCACCTGTAACATAAAGCACTTCCATACCCTTTCAGTGGCTTTGGTGACAGAGCACTGCTCTCTCTGTCCTTTGTCACTCCCTCAGCTTTCAGAGTTGTTTTTATTTCCCTAAATAGCAGAATTAAAATCAGCTCCTGTAAGACATGTGCCCATATTAACATACAACAGACGTTCAAAAAGCAGGTGTGTGCTGTCTCATCTGTCAGCACCTTTTCAGCCTTCCTCCCAGTACATATTAGCGTGAATGATTGAAAAACTGTGTAGAAGCCTGGGAAATAACAATTATTATATAATTATTGCATATTTCCCCCCATTGAATGCTACAAAACCACACTGGATTGCTTATTCCCTAATGCTGCTTGATTGGGATTATTCACAGAAAAAACCCCTCTTGACCAGGGTAAAATTAGCATTAGCAAATATTTAGCCTGTATGTTTTTCACCTTTGGATCTTTCTTTCTTTCGAGAAGTCTGTTTCACCATGGCTTCACAAAGGAAACAGTCCCCTGCTACCTCAGCAGGAGATACCAGAGGGCACTCAGGGAACACACTGGACCTTGTAAGGGACCTTTATAATCCCAGAGCAAAGGTGGAAGTTATGCTGCGCACTGAGCCTGCAGTGATAAGCTGCTCCTTACCTGGTCAGTACCTGAGTGCAGCAAAAATACAGCAGTGTCTGTAACTGTGTGTGCAATACTGGGCAACACCCAGTATCGAGGTTTTTCCTTGTTTTCAAACCTACGGAAAAATTTCTAATTCCTTCCATAGGTTTTCAAATTGTCCCCATCATTCCTTTTGCTAATTCCCTGGAAGTGGTTAAGGAAAGACTGGATGTGGCACTCAGTGCCACGGTTTAGCTGACACGGTGGTGTGGGGTCATAGGTTGGACTCGATGATCTCAGAGGTCTTTTCCATCCTAACTGATGCTGTGACTCTGTGAAATGTTGTCCATCTTACCTGGACCGGTGGATTTCGGGCACCGCCAGGCTCTGCCGGAGCTAAGGGCCCAGCAGCTCCCGGGCAGGGACAAAGGCGACAGGACAGGTGGCTGCAGCACTCACCCACGTACTCGTCCATGTTGAAGGTCTTCACGTACTTGAAGGAGAGGTCCCCATTCTGGTAATACTCCACCAGTTTTCTGTAGCAGCCCAGGGGGGTGCTGCCTGCGGGGAGCGGCCGCCTCAGCCGGGGCAGGGCCCGCGCTCGGCCCCGGCCCCGCGCCCGCCCCCCGGCACCCACCTGTGGGCAGCCCCAGCGTGAAGAAGCGCCCGGGGCCGGGCCCGAACTGCACGATGCGGTTGCGGATGTACTTGGCCGCCCACTCGCTGGCCTGAGAGTAATTCTCCAGGATGATGAGCTTCATGGTGGGGCCGCCCGGGACCGCCGCTGCCTCCCGGGATCGCCTTCGCCGGGGATCGCCGCTTCCTCCCGGATCGCCTCTGCCCGCGATCGCCGCCTCCTCCAGTGATCACCTCTATCCGAAACCTGCGCTTCCTCCCGGCTCGCCCTGCCCGGGATCACTTCCGCGGGCCGGGAAGCGCCGCCCGGGCCGCCCCCGTGGGTGGGCGGAGAGCGCCGGGCCCGGCCCCGCGGGCGGGACCGCGGCAGGGCCCCGGCAGGGCCGGGGTTGGGGCTGGAGCTGGAGCTGGAGCTGGGTGGAACGGCTGAACCCGCCCGAAGGATGCGCTGCGCCTGCCGAGCGGCTGCTCGGGTCAGTCAGTCACCACCACGCTGCAAGTGCGCCTGTTGTCCACGCAAAGCTGTGGGAAGCAAAGTTTCCTCCGAATACATTAAAAAGGCCATAAATATCTCGATGTGGTTCTGCTGGCGCGTCACCGTCACAGCAGGGATCCACCCGACTCTGTCCTTCAGCTTTTCAGCCCTAAAGCGAGGCTTCCAGCCTTGTCGCACCAGAACGAGCTGCTCTCACACTTGAACTGTTCTGTAGGGACCCACTTTGGGGCATGTTGGGGTCGTTTTGGGGGATGGAGAGACCATGATCTCTGTCTGTCCTTGCTGCTCCTGGCACAGTGGTATCCCCAAAACACCTTCCTGCTGTTGCTCCAGCTGCCTTAAAGCTCTCCTGGAAACGTGCCCGACCTCTCCTTGCACAGGCTTGGTTCACTGTCGGGATGCAAAGCTCTTACTTCGAAGTTAGACCGATATTCAATTTCATCAGAAGGAAGAATGAGGTACAAATTGCTTTGCTGGGATCCAGCCCATGCAGTTCCTCCTCATTTTAATAATTTAAACGACCTGCTAGAACCAGTGCTCCCGGTACTGCCTCATCCCGGAGAGCCCTTGGTTTGCGTCGGGACGGGGAATGATGGGTGTGCCGGGCTGTAGCCGGACGGCTGCGGGCAGACACGGGAAGAGTTTTAGGCCACAGAGACTAAATAAATTCCATGGCTATGTGCTTCCATGAGCAGTGTCAGCCCACGGGAAGGTCTCTCGGTGGCTGGTGTTGGGTGAGGAGCTGACAGCAGCGGCATTCCCGGCTCTCCCGCAGGGCAGGGCACTGGCTCTGTGGACACAGCCCTTGTCCCATCGGGGCCATTTCGGTGTGACAGACCCATGGGTTCCACGGACACTGGCAGCAATCACGGCATCGGAGGGCTCAGAGGCGCAGGACCGAGGTGCTGGGCTAACCGGGGGCTGTGCCCCGCTGGGATGGGGACCTGCCTGAGGTCTGGACCCTTCCCATCCTGGGGCTGCTTCAGTCCTTTCTCCAGGTGCTGCCGGCACAAAGGGCACCTGGTGAGCGCGCACCTGACCTGCACACACCCCCGGGAGTTCCCACATCGCCCCTGTTGTGGCACAACTGCAGCTTCTGGTGTGCAAAGCCAAAACTGCTGCAGGGCTCGGCAGGGAGAGAGCGCCGGCACCAACACTCCGCAAAGGGCCCTCATCGCATCGCTCGGCGTTACCACGGAAACGCGGCCGGGGCTCGCCGATTTCGGAAAAGCAAGTACTGGAGGCACAGCCCGCATAGGAATTGATTGCAGGAGACACCACGGACTTCCCTCGGCGGTGAGCTGTAGGGCAGCAATCGGGGTGATTGCGGCTTGTGGGCTTTGTGTGCCCTCAGAGCGGCCTGTGGACACTGTCACCCCATCCCCTGTCTCCCACCTCCCCTGCCCTGGCTCTCCTGGGAGGTGTGGAAAGCTTCTGCCTTTGACATCGGCCTTGCAGCCCCCCCAGCTGCTCACACAGCCCCGGTGTGGGGATGGGTTCGGGGAAATCCAAGTGTTGGAGGGCTCTGACTGCACAGGATCTGGCTCTGGCTTTCATCTCCCCTGCGAGTGGCTTGGGCAGCTGCAGGGCACAAAGATGCAGGAGGAGCCGGCAGCTCCCTGCAAAAGCAAAACATGTTTTGGTGAGAGCAAAAACTGCAGCAAAGCCAGGCAGGTGCCCCCGTGCTGCCCACACCCAGCACATCCCGCGGATCCACACGCTCCATCCACCCCTCCGAGCTGCTCCGGGGCTGGGTTATGCGTGTGACTCGCATGCAGGGTATTTTTAGGTATGATAATTTCTACCCGTTATTGTTCCTGCATTTACAGCGAGCTGTTCCCATGCTGAAGAACTTCCTGGTGTCTGAACAGGCTGATTTTCCTTCCTTGCAAAAGCAGCAGATGGAAGGAAACAAACACTTCTCTGCAGGAGAAGTTGAAGTTTATTGGGGGAGCTCTAACAAGTACAGCATTTTCTTTTCCCTCATCTTGAAGAGATCAGAGTCAGCAGCGCTCGAAGACCAGGGCTTTTGCTATTGGGAACTGCCTGGGAGCACTGGGATTCTTTTCCTGAAAAAGCAACAATTAAAAAATTATCTCCATGAAGAACCCCCTCTCCAAATGCTGTAATTAAAGAGTCTCTTTAATATCCACCATCAGTCACCTCTTCCTGCTCCAGCATGTTCCATTTACCTTCTGATCCCAATTTATAAGAAAAGGAGAAATTATAGATCTGGAGGTGAGCTGCTCTTTCCTGCAAGCCCCACTCACATCTGAGCTGTCCCAGCAGCACCCTAATCAGAGTTAGGATTTTTTTGGGATCACAACAAGACGATGTGTAGGGCAGTGCATGAACAGGCAGCCCTGGAGAGCACCCATGCCAGTCCCTTTCTGTTTTTCAGGCAAGGTTCCCATGGCAAAGCTGTCAGGACTTCACTCCTCACCAGGTTCAAAACCGCCAGCCTAAACAGTAAGAGATTTAATCTGGATAGCAAGGTTAAATTAACCACTGGTTATTTGTGATTTCTGAAGTGGGCTGAAGAAATAATGGAGCAACAAAGGACACTGGTGAAATCAGTGAGTTGAGGCCCCTAAAGTCAGGCTGCACCGAGCTGGCTGTGCTATGTGGAGGCAATTTGGAGCTCAGCTCTGCGCTGCCCCTTGCACCATCCAGCACAACCCCCGGCATCCCTCCTTATCTGCCCCTCGGTTCTGCTGCTGGGTTTCAGGAGGAGGGAAGTCCCATTGGGAAAATCTCCCAACTCAATGCTACTGTTGTTTTCACTCCTCCTCCTCACAATACTCGCGGCTTATTGGGGCGTATTTTTCCACATCAGTGAACGAGGCAGCGCTCCCACCCGGCTCTGCGCGGGCTGTGGGACGCGTGGCTGCGCTCGCTGGGGCTCTCCTCGTTCCAGCAGACCCGACGTGACCGAGTGGCTTTTGTTGTTGCAACAAACACTGAAATGCAGCTGCCTGTGTGTCCAAAGCTGCGTACAGAGCCCACACCTGCAGAACCTGCTGCTTCTGAGGCAGTGGGACAGCTGCCTCGGGCAGGGGCTGTCACAGGATGGTTTGGGTTGGAAGGGACCTTAAAGCTCAACCAGTCCCACCCTCTGCCATGGGCAGGGACACCTCCCACCGTCCCAGGTGGCTCCAAGCCCCGTCCAACCTGGCCTTGGGCACTGCCATGGATGGGCCAGCCCCAGTTTGGCTTTTATGGGCAAAAAGCTCAAAGATGGTTCAAATACAAGATGGTCCCAAGCACAAAAAGTCTTAGCGGCCAAGTGATGTTTTGGAGAGGAGCATCTGTTAGACAGCACTTATTAATCCTTAACAAATCTATCCAGCTTAATTATACAACTCTAATTCAGGATGTTATTCCACAGTGGGAAATGACATCTATGTATATTCAAATCCTGTGAATCCAATTCTTGCACATGGAGCATCTCTGCCTCCAGGGACACAGGAGTACTTTCGAGTTGATGACAACAATGTTTTTGTTATGTGAACAGTTCGATTTTTTTTTTCAAATTGGGTAATTTAGCACTAAAAGGTTAGAAGAAAAATCTAGTTTTAATGTCCTGCTCAGTTCTTACTAGTTTAGCTTACACGCCCTGCTTTTGAGGTTTATTATTTCGCTTTTAGTGTTCAATATTTATTACAAAGTGCAGATTAAAAGTGTTCCCTTTATTGCTCAGTTGTACACAATAATTAGAGGAACACATGTACAGCTCCAAGATTTCAGAGGACTCACTCCACTGCACTTCTGTCATACTTTCAATTGCTTTCAAATACTTTCACAGCACATCCCGTACGGAAGTCACTAAAAATCAATGACTTCAAGCTCCAAGTGTCTCTTGGGAGAAAAGACATTTTGTACTGGAGAAAAAGTCAAAAAACACAGAAGCATGAAGTGATTTGCCTCAAACCACTTGGGAAATGAAAGCAGAACCAGTCATGTGCTGTAACCACAGCATCATCTTTCTACTGAGCTTCCCCACCTAAGAAAATAAAATAAATGCAGGGAGAGCAGCTGGAAGAAATTGCCCTTACCCCTCCGGAATCAGTCATGCTCAGACTAGACGGACTAATTAGGCCGTGATTTGCCTCCACTGGCCCCAAAATGGCTTTGAAAGAAATGGTTTCACCATGTCTCCAGGATACATTCCAGCATCTTCTCTGAGGACGTGCACAGGTTGCATATTATTTTAGTCTCTGTGTCGTCCAAGTCAATCACTGTGCAGCTAATTAGCACTGCTGCTACAGCCTTACTTAGGGATGTAATCCCACCTCAGCAGTGAGTAAATCCATGCATGTCATCAGGACAGCTCCTCACTGCAGGGAAATTCTCAGTGCGAATTGTGAATCTTGTGGAAAGGTGAAACCGGAGTCTGTCAGTGCCTGCAGCTCTTGTTCCAGCTCCTTCAAAGGCACCTGTGTTGCAAGAACTCTGCCTTGTCCTTGTGTCTCCAGCATTTCTCAGGAGTCACTCTTTGAGGTTATTAAGGGCTAAAACTCGTCATGGTTCCTGCCTCTCCTTCAGCATCAGAACTGGGATGTTCATTCATCTCACTAAGACATCGATGAGCTCCCTACCCCTCAAAGGCAAAATACAGGAAGAAAAGAATCCAGGCTGATTATGGTACAGGATAATGAGCATTGAGGCCTGTATTTATGACTGAGTGTGCAGTTCAAAACCATGTCCTCGGGCTTCAACGCTTGCAACTCTCTGAATTTGCAGTTTGGAATCCCAGCAGGGCTGATTCAGCCTTCCTCATCCTAAAGCCGATATATTTAAATCTCATCCACCTTAGGGATTGATGTGGGTAATTTTGTGCAAGCCTGACTAGAGCTCAACCACGCTTGTAGAAAACAAATGTTACACAAGCTGAGAAGTCTTTTGGCCAATGTAACACTGAAGAACTCAGAATAAACCAACTTCTCTCACTGCGTGGTTTCCTACACGTGCTCCTTTTGGAAGGAAAGAGCTCAATACCATCTGCTCCCTGTGGATACGGAAGAGCTGACAGCGCTGTTGGAGGAGTTGGCCAACACCTCGTGTTTGCTGCAGCAGTCACTGGCCTGTTCCCTGCCCGCGTGGTGGGACAGGGATGGGTGGGGTCATGTGTGACCCAGGCTTGGTCAGCATGGCTCAGACGGGGCTGGTTTCTCAGCGCTGGCCCTGGTGTGTCCCTGCTGAGGCAGCATTGTTGTCATGGCTTTACACCAGTTTCCTGACTCCCTAGGTTTCACTAACACACCCTATGGCAGCTTCCACTCTGAAAATTATACTCGAGTTCCACAATGCACGTTATGTGTAGTGCGTGGAGCTTGTGGGGTCACTCCTGCAGCTCTGGCAGTGGTGGGGACATGCTGCTGGCTCTCGGCATTCCCACAGGCAGCGGCACACCGGGTCCCCCCGCACAGCCAGGCTGCCTCCGGGCTGGTTCTGGTCACCCTCCAGCCCCAGTGGGGCTGCCCTGCGTGGAAACCAGCCCAGCAGAGAAGGACCTGGGGGTGCTGGTTGAGAGTAGCTGAACATAAGCCAGCGTGTGTCCGGGAGGGCAAGAAGCCAATGGCACCTGGCCTGTATCAGCAACAGTGTGTCCAGCAGGAGCAGGGCAGTGACTGTCCCCTGTGCTGGCACTGGTGAAGCACCTCGAGTGCTGTGTCCAGTTCTGGGCACCTCATGGTGAGAGAGACACGGAGGGGCTGGAGCATGTCCAGAGAAGGAAACGGAGCTGGGGAAGGGGCTGGAGCCCCAGGAGCGGCTGAGGGAGCTGGGAAAGGGGCTCAGCCTGGAGCAAAGGAGGCTCAGGGGGGACCTTGTGGCTCTGCACAACTCCCTGACAGGAGGGGGCAGCCGGGGGGG
>VXBT01009673.1:162762-178300 GCA_013400235.1 Oriolus oriolus | reverse complement strand
TGTACTTGAAAGTAATGGAGAAATCCCTCAAAACAGCAGACAGCTCGCTCCTGCTGAACCGAGGTTCTCCCAAGAAATCGCTATGTTGTGACTTTTCCTGGGTAGCATTCCCAGCGTGGGTAGGCTCGCGCTCGGCAGAGTTCGAGATACACCCTCCCAGGGGATGGAATACTTGTCTCATCTGACAGCTGCAGGTCTCCGTGTTTTTACATACTGGAAATGTAGAAGTTAAGTAAAACTTAGGCTTTTTTTTTTTTTTTTTTTTTTTTTTTTTTTTTTTGTTTTTAAAANTTTTTTTTGTTCAGTGCAAAACAGATGTGCTCACTTACAATGACAAATCTCTTTGTGGTGTTCTGGGAGCTGCTAGGGACGGATAACCAGGTCTCTGCACTAATCGCCTTTCCTGGCAGAGTCCTGCTGGTGGTGTTGACCCCAACAAGTGTCTTCACAAATGCCCTTTCCCGGGGGATCTGCAGCGTGTCCCATGGCCCGGAGCCGTGGAGATGGGTGACGGAATCACTGAAGGACCCCTCTGCCGTGGGGTTACCTGGCTGATGCACGCACTCCTGGTTTCCTCAGAGAGGGGTGTGTAAAGCTGTTGTTTGCCAGCTCAGTGTTGTGTCTGCTCACACCTCGGGCAGAGCCAGGGCAGACTCATCTGCAGAGCCCTGTGGAGATTAGGGAGCCAGGCTGTGCCAGAGGATTTGCACTGCTGAAGACAAGCACATAATGGAAGCCTGTGGAGCCACTGGTGTAACTGGAGTGAGAGGCAGATTCTCACATGTAAATGTATTTCCTTTTTGCAGCTGTTTAGAAATTGCTTCTCTTTCCTCACCCTGTGCCAGAACCGAGGTATTCCTCTTGTGAAGTGTGTTGTCACTGAACTGGCTCCTAATGCTTGTGTTGCTTCAAAAACCCTGCAAGCTGTGGAGATGCAGTTGGGATTTAGATAAAGAGAGGATGAGAGAGTGGGAGAGTCCCTGTAGCATTGAATGTGTCAATTTTTTCCCCATATTTTGTAACTTACTGTGTGTGCGTGAATGTACAATAATGAATGTACCATGTGCCAAGGAAGAGAGACTGATAGAGAAGTGATAACTGCAAGGGCTAGAGATGAATACAGGACCCAGTCGGTGGAGGAACCTGGAGAAATTCACAACAAGCTCGTTTAATCCTTTAAATTATTGGATGCAGTGGAGGAATTTTTAAAGCTTGATTTTTTTGGGTGATGGGGTAGTGCATTAATGGAGTTGGTTATGTAGGTAGGTGGTTCCCGTACTGGTAAATGCGATTGACACTCCAAGCATGGCAGGGATGTGTAACCCTCACTTTGGGAAGGGTTCTTGATGTAGCCATGTGTATGTGGGAGCAGCACTGGTGAGGTGTGGGCACTATGGAACCTGTACAGTATTTGTAGGATTCCTTGAGTGCCTATATTTTCAGAAAAAAAAAGGTCAGAGTTAATGACCACGATCTGAGCACAACAGAACCGGATACCTGAGTTTGAAACCAGTGTGTTTCCTTTCCCACCCCTTCCTCAGCCCTGCGGGTGGGATGTGGGAATGTGGGAGTGCGGGCTGTGCTCCCTCAGCAGCCTCTTTCTTCCCTGCAAACTCCCTGCCCGTGTCCCTTCACCAACGCGGGCAGTGTGCAAGGGGCG
Source organism: Oriolus oriolus (assembly GCA_013400235.1). Taxonomy (NCBI): domain Eukaryota; kingdom Metazoa; phylum Chordata; class Aves; order Passeriformes; family Corvidae; genus Oriolus; species Oriolus oriolus. The sequence goes on along the minus strand of VXBT01009673.1, from coordinate 176,640 downwards.
TGCACTGATTTATTTTACAAAGCCAACTTCCTAGCCCATGGCTTTGTTCAGGCATTAGATAATGTGATAAAAACCAGCCTTTGGGCGATGTGAGTCTGAGCTTGTGTACTGAAAAATAAAACTAAAACTGTGGAGAAGGGATTTCAGCTTTCCCAGCCTCTTCCATGGGGAGCAGGGCTGGGACAGGGTCAGACTGCTGGATTTGGATCCTCCCCTGCAGGCCAGGTGCTGGGGCTGTGCTTGTGGAGGTGGGAATGGAAAGGTTTGGGAAGAAGGAGAGCTTCAGCCCACCCTGGTACTGTTATTCCAGGCAGTGCTGTGTCCCCAAAAAGGGACACTGCTGTCATTTCAAACTTGCCTTTGGGAAAGTTATACGGGAATGTTGCTGGGATTAGGGGGCTTAAAGCCTTTCCAGCATAACCCTGGATTGTGAGTTCAGTTGGCAGAACTGTATTTCATCCTTGGAATAGAAATTACCCTCCATCCTGGGAAAAACAGCCCAGCTTTAACAGGTTTATTTACACTCCATGTTTTCTAGGCATGCTTTGCACTTAGAGCATTCAAAAATATATGTGAGGTGTATGAGTAATGTAAACCCACCTAGGAAATGGTGGGAGTGTTAAATAATGAAGACATATTCCTTTTTAAGTGCTGTTTCTTCCTGTTCCACTTGTTGAAGGTTTACATGGATCATGAATCATTCCATAAAGGGAGGTGTCGATGGGAAAAATAGGGAAGAAAGATTTTTCCATTTGTTTGTTTTTTGTTGTGTGAAAACTGTAGAAGAAATACATTCCTGGAGATAGAATGGGAATAGAGTTTAAATCCATGAAGGACCACAACGCTTCTTTGATATCTGAGGAGGCTGGAGGGGAACAGGGAGGCAGATATCAGTTGCTGCCTTGTATGTGCCTTAAGCTTGTATTTAATTTTTCAGCTGAAATGGGCACACAGCTTGAAACTAAAAAATGAGAACATCCCAGATCTTTTCATGTCAGCAGTTAGAATCAGAAGTGTCAGTGACTGTTTCCTCAGTGAGGTCCTTGGAGTGTGCAAGATGTGCTGGCTAAAGATAAGAATGGTAAGAAAAGTTGCAGGGTAGGTTGTTTGCATATTTATTTGTATATTTTATTTTATTTTTAAGTAGAATAGGAGATGCCATTGAAATAAACCCAGTAAAGATTAGAAAAACTGCAGAGTAAAATTGTTTGTGCAGCCTCTGCTGTGAGGTTGTGCTGAAGCTACCCTGTGTCCAGCCTGGGCTGTGCTCAGGTGACAAAAATCTGCTTATTTTCCTCTGAAACACCCACTTCTGTAGGCACCAGTACCTGTCAGGTGAGTTTGCAAGGGTTTAGTGATTCTGTGTGAAAAAGTAATTACAGAATTTAAATACATTCTGTCCCTAAAACTCAAAGGATGTGGGAAAGGCAGGGAAACAGCAGCAGGCCAGTGTAATCTCACAGCTTGTGTAGCAGGAGAAAATAGCTTTGCATGCAGACTTTTAAATACACTATTATCTCAGGCATCAGGATGGTGTTGGACTCTGAGTTGGGCTTTTTTGGTAACTTTTCTATCATCACTAAAATTCAGTGGGGCTCAGTAACCCCTGAACAATCCCTGAGGGCTTTGAGTTGCTAAGTGCTCCGAGGAGATGAGAAACCTTTTTCTGTGGGTTTGGCATCATGACTTAGCAGTAGCCATACAGAAAGCAAGGAGCAAAAGTTCTGTGTGTGTGAATTCTGATCCTTTGTCATTGGGACTAGTGAGAAAAATTCAGTAATAAGGGGTATCCAATCATTTTGTTCCTGCCTGTTGTGAAATACCCAAATTTGATATACGGTGGCACAATGAGATTTTTTTCCATTGAAGATAAACTTAACCTTCTTCATATGACAATTCAAAAAATGTGATATTTTAAAATGTTTAGAATTTTTTCTGTGATGCCCTGTTGTCCAGAAAAACATTAATCTGGTTCTAAATATTATGAGAAGGCCTTATGCTTTAAGTGTGGGAAATTTAATTACAGCTATCCAAGATTAAAACCTACTGTTTCCATATTAAGACCTTGTTCTCTCGAGTCTAAGGCCAGTGTGAGGGCACAGGTTTGTGCTGGCCCAAGTGCTTGTTTCCAGACTGTCCAGACCAGTCTCACTCCCTGCTTGAACAGAAATATGGAATTAGACCAGCTTGTTTCCCAGGATTGAGGAGCATTTCTGTGTTGTCAGGCCCTTGGCTGCAGTGAGTCAGAGAACGACACCCTCACGAGCGCAAGGTTGTATTTTGTGGACATAAAATAGTTTTTGATTTGCGTTTTTGCCTTGGTGGCTCATGGGGTCGTTGCCGTCGTCCCCTCAGCTGGGTGCTGCTGCTGGTTCCTGCTCCGTGTGTGCTCACTGGGTGCCAGGGAGCTGCTCCAGCTGGGGAAAAACAGCTGGGTTTGGGGAGGGGGAGCGGAGGCACAGCTTTCAGTAGTTTGTTAAAAGGGAGGAGTATCTCAGAATCTCAAAGTCACTCAGTTTGGAAAAGCCCTCCCAGCCCACTGAGTCCAAGCTGTGCCCCAGCCCAGAGCCCTGAGTGCCACCTGCAGGGATGGGGCCTCCAAACCTCCCTGGACAGCTCCTTCCAAGGCCTGAGCACCCTTTCCCTGAGGAAATTCTCGGGCTGGCGCTGTAGGGAGGTCACTCCCCGGAGCTGGGCTCTGTTCAGGGCTGGTTCCGCAGCGCGAGGCTCGGGCAGGAGCGTCAGCATCTCGCCAGGGAGGGCTGCCTTGGCACGGGTGCCACGTGTGTCACCCGAGGGGTGCTCAGCGCACCTGTGCCACGTGCCGGAGCTGGGGCAGACACTCGGGGCTGTCACTGCTCTGGGGAAATGGGCTGGAAGAGCCGATGGGAGAAAACAGTTATTTGCTCGTCAGGGAGAGGGCTGAAGGGTGTGGGTTGGCTTGTCTGGTAGCTTATCATTATTCCTGCTGATTAATAAGCTGATATTAAGTTACAGGAATTAGCAACAACATCGGGCAAAGGTCGGGATTTTAAATCAGGGTGTGTTTAATTAAGCAAAGCCTAAGTCAGTAAAAATAACTCTCCTTTTCAGAGTTGGCAGTGATTTTAATTTACTTCCAAAAGGCTGAAGATATGGAATGATATGTGATCTGTTGCTAAGGCCAAGCTTGTAGTAATGCTGATTTAGTGTAGTGATGCTGCTTTAGTGTAAAGAATATTTACATGCAGCCTCAGAGCTTGGCAAAGGGGACTTAAAAAATAAAGATTCAAAACTGTGTTAGCAGCCCATATGCCATTTTAGGAAATTTGGAAGAATTAACCCATGTATTTATTGGAAACGCTTTCTTCAAAGTTTACATGGAAAGATTTCCAAATAGCTTGTAAGATTTCAACTTTTATGCTGCTGTGTATTTACATGGGAAGGGTCTCGGCCAGGGCAAGTGGCAGCCAGAGGTGATGGATGTCCTGCTCAGTGCCAGGCTTCTCATGCTGGGTTTTTTTTTTTTTTTGAAAATAAATATCCCTGGGTGGGATATTTATCAGTCAACTTTCTGTTGGTTTAGCAGTCTGGTGAAAAAATCCCAGCCAAGCTGTTGTTTTAGTAACTGTATGCATGGCTGTACAGACTGCCTTATTTTTGAATGCCTCGAATATCAGAACCTTGCCTGAAAAGCTAAAATCCATCAGTGAATCTAGGAAAAAATTACCCCATAGCCTCAGCAGAACAGACTGAAGTCAGACACTGCTTTAACCAGGCTCTCTGGGTTCTGGAGCCTCGGGGAATTCTCTGGGAGCCGAGTCCATACCTGGAGCTGTGCAGGGCAGGTGGGAGCCGGGCCAGGCTGGGGCAGCAGTGTGGCCCTTTGAGGCCTGATGAGTCATTCTTCCTGTCACATGAACCCTCCCTGCTCTGCTAATAGGCACTTAGTTGAATTTTAGATGCCTGGAATCATTAAAAAGGCTGGAAGGCATTTGTGTACCTTGTCCATTAGAAGAAAAATATGTTTTCTATAACTGTAACCTCCCACAGCCTTGAGCTCAACTTTAGAAAGTAGCTGCATTTTTTGTGTCATTATCCATTACCTGAATTGTGATGTTTGAAGGCAGCAGTGAATTCAGCTGCTTTCTCCCACATGACACTGGTGGAAGAACGTGCATTTCTTTTTACTATTGAAAGAAGAACTAGTGGTAGGAGTTAATATTCCACTCAATATCTGTGTCCTCTTTTGTTTCATCTCTTCCAGTGTTGTCACATGTGGTGCTTTCCTCCCCTCTCCCTGGTGACTGTGCTCTCAGGCTGTACCTGCCTTTTTTCTTACAGGCATAAGGGGTTGAATTTCTGCCACCCCCTCGCCTGGAGGGCATGTGGAACCCAGAGTGTCCCAGGTGTGCCAGAGCCTTTCCTTCTCTGTTATAGACCAGGTCCTGCACAGGCGGAGGGAGAAAAGTACTGAATTTTCATGGATAGACTGACAATAAGCATGGTGGAGCGTTTTCTGAGAATTTTAAAAACTGCAGAGCTGGGAGGACCATGGAATCACAGAATGGTTAGGGTTGGGATGACCCTAAAGATCATCTCATTTCACCCCTTGCCGTGTGCAGGGGCACCTTCCACTATCCCAGGTTGCTCCAAGTCGCATCCAACCTGGACTTGGACACTTCCAGGGATGGGGCAGCCACAGCTGCTCTGGGCAGAGACTGAAGCAGTTTGGCTCTGTGTTTCTCTGTCCCTTCTTTGCCTCTCGTGCTCTGTGCAGAGTTTCTGCATTCAGATTTCTGGAGTAAAGATGTCTCTGTTTTTTTAATTTTTAAAGCATATTTTAGTAGGCAATTACTCCTCAAGTCAGTTTGCATTTATTTCTAATGCCGAGCTCCATGGGGTTTATAAAATGAGGCATTTTTGTTTCTTGGAAAGGCTTTGAGAAGACAAAGGTGCCTCGCTGTGGTGGGAGCTGCTGCAGCTCCTCCTATCCCTGCCCAGTGCCCTGGGGCTCAGGAAAGCTGCGGGTGAGGCAGGTCCTGCCACCTCCAGCCCAGGGCCTCACTCACTCCCTGGGATTGTTTGCTCTGCCTCACATCTGGCCAGGGACCAGCGCTGGGGGTGTGTCCCGCTGACAGCTGTGCTGGGAGCTGCTCCTGCCGGAACACGGATTAAATTTTCATCCGGATCACTGATTTCTCCTTCTTCAAGGAATTGGCTCAGCATTGTCATGTGAGGAGTTCTTATCCACAAAGCTTGGGGCTGACCAGCACCCTTTTTTTTTTTTTTTCCCCCCACCCGTTCTGTTTGGAAAATGTTCCTGGGGAGCAGAGTGAGCTTCAGCTGATGGGGAGCTGGAGTGCAGGACGGTGGTGCTCTGCTGTTTTGCTGCAGCTGGATGGGAGACAGTGCTCCTGATTTTTTCCTGGTGCTTCCCAGGGTCACTTCCTCCCTTTTCCCCCTCTCGGCTGACCCCTTGGACCTGCCAGCAGAACCACTCATCTGCTAAGCCCAGTCAAGACTTTCACAGAGGACGTGGATATAGTCTGATCTGGAACACGCTATAGATTATAGACTTTCACTGGCACAGAGAAGCTGTGGCTGCCCCTGGATCCCTGGAAGTGCCCAAGGCCAGGTTGGACAGGGCTTGGAGCAGCCTGGGACAGTGGAAGGAGTCACTGCCCCATGGCAGGGGGTGGAATGGGATGAGCTTTAAGGTCCCTTCCAACCCAAACCATTCTGTGATCTTTGATCCTTAAGCAGCAAAAGGAATAAAACTCCGAACCACGGAACAGTTGGATATCCAAGATCTGCATTTAGAAGTGGGAGTTGATTTATTTTCCCCTGATAAGATGTACAAGTAAGATAAGAACATCCCCTTACGCCCCCACCCCCTGTGTTAAATGCTCCAGGAGAATGGCAACATGTCTCTCCAAAGAAAAGAAAGCAAAATATCCTGGATGGCTTCAGGAGCAAATGTGTGGGATTGCAGGAGGGAAAGCTGGGGGAGACGTTGTTTAGTGGTGATTTCAAACGAGGGCAGTGCCTCCTGCTCAGGCCAGTGCTTCAGTCCTGAGGTGCTTGTGTGAGGTGAGTTGTTCTGCAGAAAACCTCAGCGCCATTGTTGCTGAGATGATGAGAAATGGAAGGAAGGGAAAAATGAGATGGCAGCTGTAACCTCATTTCTGGCCTGGTACTGCAGCTTCCCTGCTCAAAGCTGCCATGGCACACCTGCCTCGTGCGAGTGATGCTGGGTCTGTGATAGCTCCTGGTTATTTATACAGAGCCTGTGGGAAGCACAGTGCACAAAATAAACCGGCTCCTTGTCAGTCATGCAGTGTGAAAGGTTGAAGGGAAATGGCAACATTCATACTTCTGTGCATCATTATGTAATGTATCTATGGAAAAAACCCTTCCTTAGCAAGGCCACGGGCAGCAATGGAGCCTTTTGTTGGGCATCTCACTGCATTTCTTTGACTAAAACAGATGCAACTGCAGCTCCTAAGCAATGTGAGCTGAGGAAGTGCCAGGGAGGTGGAGAGGAGTGGAAAGCTGTGTGCTGTGCTTTGCTGGAGTCCAGGTGTGCGAGGAGAGGATTTGAAAACAACGTTAAAGCTGAGATGGAAGATGGATCATTTCAAGTGGGAATGCTTCGGAGGGAGGCCGAGCAGCTGCTCTGTGTCCCGTGGTGCTGCACAACAGTCTCCTTCCACGAGAGTCTGTTGTGTGCAATTAAAGCTGCAGGGGTGGTGTCAGAGCCCTGAGAAACCCCCTAACCCGTGGTGTGTGGGTCTGTTCAGCTGCAGAATGAAGAGGAGCCGGGCGAGGCCGTGCCGGCGGTGAGCGACGCCCCTCCGCCCTACAGCAGCATTTCTGCGGAGAGCACAGGTACCCTCCCCGGGGGGAGGGCTGGGGTTGCTCTGCTCTCGCTGCCTGCTCTCCCCATCCGCGGCTGGCTCTGCAGCACCTTCCCAAGCCGCCAGGATCGGGATTGATCCACGCAGCCTGTTGGTACTTGTGGTTTAGGAGATGCGATGTGGCTGCGTTCGCCTGATGTCATCCCATCAAGGGGTGTTCAGGTTACAGTTCACGGTGTTCTCAGTAAATTGAAGACAGCTAAAAATCAAAGTGCTGTGAGGATTTGTGGTTCCCCTCTCATTATTTGGCATTTGGATGATGCCGTACCCCTTCTCTAAAGGATTTGTTACTTAAAAGGGTTTAAAGAAGTCACTTTTCCTGCACTTTTCAATAACTAAGTACTTGGTCATAAGTATGGGACTTTGAATCATCCTCCTGTCCTGTCACTAATAACTTTAATAACCACTTGGATCTGGAAACGTGACTATTTCTGAGTGTCCAAGTCAGCAGAGGCACAGCGTGTGGGGATGTTTTAAGCAGAAGTACAGCCAGGCATGCTCAGTGAGTGTTCTGTGGATTGCTGGCTATCAGAGAAGGTGTTCCTGTGCTTTTCACTTTCTGCTTTGGGACGGCAGGAGGCTGGAATGGCTGGAAGGGTGGGGAGGGGACAGGCTTCAGCAGCCTGGGGAGTGGGGCTCATTGGAAGTCACCTGGAACGCTGCTCCTTGCCAAGCCGGTGTTCTGAGGCAGTGCTGAGTTACCTCCCGTGTAACTGTTTCTGTGCAGCTTATTTTGACTACAAGGATGAGTCAGGGTTCCCGAAGCCGCCGTCCTACAACGTGGCCACCACTCTGCCCAGCTACGACGAGGCTGAGAGAACCAAGGCTGAGGCCACCATTCCCCTGGTTCCTGGCAGGGTGAGTATCCCTGCCTGCCTGCCTGTCCCTGCACTGCTGGGTACAATTGCAGCTTTAACTCCTGCCCATCGTGTGCCATGACTATTTTAATTTGTGTTGGGTTTTCTGTGTTTTTGAAGCTTTCTGCGGTTTCCACACTCCTCAGAGTCCTGTGGCTATTTTTTTTTTTCCTTTTTAATTTTCGTCTTAGCGCTGTGATGATGTCAGACATCTCAGTAATGCCAGCATGTGCTAGCCAGATTAGCTTGGCAAGCTGACAGAGGGACTGTACTGTATCCCTGTGCACTGACACTGGGGTTTTTGTTGGTTTTTTTTTCATTTTAAAAAAAGATTTAGGATTAATTCTTCAGCTGTCTGGCATATCTACCCTTGATACTCCTGCTGCTTACTTAGTTGACTTTTCTGGAGGTCAGTGTAGCTGATACATGGATGATAAAACCATTCTGTCAGAATTATTTCTTTTCTTTTTTTCAACGTTATCTCTTGTTCAGCCACTCCCTCCACCCCTGCTAGTGTTAGAAGTCCACTGCTCATTACACTTCTTCACAGAAGCCAAATTCCTTGCTGAGATGATAATTTTTTGATGAGTAGAAGAATTCTTCACAGTGAGAACAAGAACATGCTGGATCTTGACTATGTTAAAAATAAAGATACATTTCCTATTATATAGAAAACACTTCATGCCCTGCACCATTTCAGGATGAGAAACAGGAATTTTTCGTGCTTGCATTTCTAGCCTTTTGAGATGTAGGACTCCAGCCCTTTCTTGAAGAGTCACACCCAGAACTGGGGTTGCTGTATGGACTAGACTGACCTAAATCCCCCACGTGCTGCCTCCCTCTGCTTTGCAGGATGATGACTTTGTGACACGAGATGACTTTGATGACACTGACCAGCTGAGGATAGGAAATGATGGCATTTTCATGCTGACCTTCTTCAGTAAGTACCTGATGGAATGAACTTTCCTTCAAGCGGTGACCCGAAATAGTATGGGTCACATTTATGTTTCTGTAGCACCAGGAAAAACCTGTGTGCAAAGGGTTGATGGTTTTTTTCCTTGGAATATAAAGGTGTCTTGACCTGCTGCTTTTCTCCTGCTTTCTCAGTGGCATTCCTCTTCAACTGGATTGGATTTTTCCTGTCTTTCTGTCTGACTACTTCAGCTGCGGGACGATACGGGGCCATTTCTGGGTTTGGTCTGTCTCTTATTAAGTGGATCCTGATTGTCAGGGTGAGTTGTGTGGTGCAAAACCACGTACACAGACACTGATGCTCTTTTTCCCCGGCAGGTTTTTATCTCATACTGAAGTTAGTGATAAATTTAAGGGTTTTTTTAATAATGAAATAATGTTTGAGCCATTTATTCACCAAGAACAGAACTTTTTTTCATAATTATATCCTGTTTATGTGCTGGAATTATTACTGTAGTAAAAGAAAATAAGGATTGCACACCCAGGTATGTGTTGTGGGTGCTCCATCCCTGGAAGTGTCCGAGGCCAGGCTGGACAGGGATTCCTGGGATAGTGGAAGGTGTCCCTGTCTGTGGCAGAAGAGAGGAGCTGTGGGATCCAGCCCACTCTGGGATTGTGGGATTCATTCTGAGTGTGTGTGTGTGACAGAGCCACTGTTCTGGATGAGAGGTGGTTTTGTTCTGAGCAGCAGCAGTGCTCTGATCCTGGGAAAACAGTAACCCAGGCAAAGCCAGCCCTGCCTTCGGCCTCTGCAGCCTGCTGTGCCTTAGGCTCTCCTCTGGAAATCAGGAAATTCTCTAAAATGCAGGATGGCTGATGAGGAGAGGGAAATAGGGATGTGGGGAGGAGCGAGGTTTGGAGCAGCAGTGGAAGAAGGCCGTGGGTGCCCTCTGGTGCAGCCTCCCTGCGGCACAGGAGCAGGGACCGGGAGCAAGCTGCCATCCTGCTCTGGGTTTTTTGGCTCTTACAGTGTTTGGAGGGATTGGGAGAAAATGTTTCCCTCAGGAAATCTTTATTTGGAGCCCATGAAATGATGGCACACAAACATTCCAGGCTGAAAGTTGAATTTCAAGCAAAGCAGCTCATTGGCTGTAAGTAGAAGCAGAGAGCATTAATGTCAGAGCTGTCACTTTCTACCCTGTCTTTTGGGGCTGGAAATTCTAATTTGTAAATTCAGCATCTCTTCACTTTTCTGTAGACAGTTTTTGTGGTCCTTTTGGTACAGAGGTGTTAAGAACTATTTGCTGAATCAAGAGAGTGACAGAAAGAGGTGACATTTGTGTGGATTTGATATAAACTTTGGAACAAGTTTATCTTTTCTTAGGTTTTAAAACTGGAATAGAACAAACCCAAATGAATGATAATGTTTTTATACTGAAACTGTGAACTTCAGTGCTCTAGTAGTGTTGGTACTGTTCATTTTATAGCAGTAATTTTCACAGCTGGGAATCTTATCAGTGGGTTCCCCAGATCTGGGATTTCTTTCCCAGCTGTTACACCATCCAACCTGACAGTGTAATGAATGTGCTGCACTGCTGCAAGCCTGCTCTGCCCTTTGAGAAACTGCAGCTGTGCTTTATAAGCATCCAGGACACAATTCAAAACAGGAATGTTTGCCCAGTAGTGTCCTTGCGCCCCACTGATTGCCAGAGTTCGTAGCTGGGTGTTGAATCTGACCCGTTCCCCTTGTTAGAGCTGGGTTGAAGTGTGCAGAAAACCCATAAATAACAGTTTGTGCAGGTAACCTGTTCCTGCAGCTGGTCAAATGCAGCATTCTGTGAGATCTCTCGTGTGCAGCCTTCATCTGGTTACTGCTGAAACTGGTGGGAATAGACTTGGCTACACAAACTTCCATGTGCTCTAAGCTGTATTTTTTTGGCTGTTTTTCAGTTCTCCACCTATTTTCCCGGTTACTTCGATGGCCAGTACTGGCTTTGGTGGGTCTTCCTGGTACTAGGTGAGTGTTTGGTGGGGGAAGATGCTTAAAAACTCTGTAAAGTGCAGTTAGGATTTGGTGAGCATTCCTGGCTGTTAAATATGTGTGTGCAGATGTACAAATGAAACGTGACCCTCATACTCCTCTGACTGAGCACATTCAGGTTTTATAGGCACATGTAAACGTTGTCCTTCTGTTGCCAGTTCTTGGTGGCAGCATCCTGATACAAGCATTCTCTTCTTAACTTCTGGATGGTAACTGATGTTGCATCTGCTCTTGCATCTTAAGTGGAAGAGTGGATTGTTGTCTTCCTCGTTTTATTTTCTTTTTCCTGCTTTGGGAGTGACTGGATCTTGTTTGGAGTCAAAAGTTTTGTGATTTTCAAAGGAAAGTTTGTTTTTGAAGTTGCCTGAAATGGAAAGATGAGATGTTATTGCTATCAAAAATAATAGCTGTGTGTGATCAGCTGCTGTGCATCCCGGTGAGGAGGTCCCCCTGCATGGTGGCAGGGGGTTCAGCTGCTCCCTCTCACTGAAGAAGCAACACCTGTGTTAACTGGACAAATGTGTCTCTCCCCTCCAGGTTTTCTGCTGTTTCTCAGAGGATTTATTAATTACGCAAAGGTTAGGAAGATGCCGGATACGTTTTCCACTCTCCCCAGAACCAGAGTTCTCTTTATTTACTAAAGGTAAATTTTCTGCTTTTCTCAATTTGTTCTGCTTTGGTTTTAACTCTATTTAGTGACTTTTCTAGGCTACGCTTTCCATTGCTTGAATATTTTAGAACTCAAGGTAGCAGGGGGCAGTTGTTTCTTGGTATCCCCTGCCCAGCTCCTGAGTCTGCAGAGCCCAGCCTGGCCTGGTGGGAGGCAGAGGAACACTGGACATTCCTCCCTGCGTTTTTGCTGTGAGGAATTGGATATTCATTTGATTCCATGACTAGATACTGTGAGAACAAAACCTCTGCTCCTTGGTACTGCAGTGTATTTGGCAAGTGTGTCTTTCAGAATAAATCACGTGCCTGAAACATGTGGTGTGGCCCAGACCCGAGGAGAGGTCACAAAATACTGTCAGAGGGACATGCCAGTGCCTTTGGCTTTTGTCCCAGAACGAGCCATTTGTCTGAATCCTGCTGTTTGAAATTGCTGCCAGGTTCCTGAAGAAATGACACCCTTGCACACCTTTGCTCTCCTCAGACCTCTCCCGCACACCTGAGCTGCCCTGCCTCAGCATCCTGCAAAAACCTGAGTGCCTGGGAGTCTTCTGCTGTAGTGCTGAACCTCAGCCTGGCTGCCTTAATGGGGCTTTAAAAAGGAGGAGGCTTAAGTAGCTGAAGCCTTGCAGCATAATTTCCTGCTCACAGCAGATAATGGCCTGGCATTAACTGTCCCTCCCCGAGGGGAAGGAAATCCTGGAATAGGTTGCTTCCCAGCTGGGGAATGCAACATGATGCTCCCTTTAGAAATATCATAATAACACTCCATTTCCCCAGACAGAGGCAATTGCAGCTGGGACAGTCAAAGAAACCAAACCAACCCCAGCTTTAAATTGGGGGTCATTAAATTGTTGAGATTTGAAAACCGAGCCTTGGGTTTCCAAATGTGCTTCCCTTTTATTAGAAACTGCAAATTGCCCACGTTTCTGCTTCGTTTCCAGTCTGTGAGGAGAACCTGCAGCGCAGAACAGCCTTTGTGCAGTGTTTTCCTCTGGTGATAGTGTATAAAAATAGTTCAGCCAATTTCTTTACATGTCTCGGTTCTATTTAACAAAGTTCTGGTTTGTGACCTCCTCCAGGATCTGTAATATCCTCCCAGATTCCTGCTGAGTCACCAGAGGGTTGATTTCCCCCAGTTTATGGTCACGATTATGGTCAAATGTGAGCATTTAAAATCAGCTTTATCTCTCTATTTTGTCTGACTGAACAATTTAAAAAAAAAATTTGCTGCTTTACCAAAACTTTATTTTTTATTTCTTAAAGGAACTCTGTGGTTTCTTTTTGCACAGACTTTTCCTATGTTTGAAATTTGAAATTACAGTTTTAGAGACCTGGCTTCACTCCTTGCTTGTGGAGGTGTAGAGTGTTTAAATTCTTATTTATGTGTCATTTTAGAGCATTTTCAAAAAGCACTTTTTCTTTTAGATATGTTGAGATAAATGTCCAGAATAATTCATAAATATTACAACTTGGACGCTTCCCCTGAAAATAAATCTTTAATCCTGAATTCTGAGTGAGGAAACAGAAAAGACTTGGATTTTTGGTGTATTATTGTCCTTAAGATGAGATTTCCTCTTCAGGGCATGATGGAAAGGGCACAGTGAGGGGTTATTTTTATTTTAGAGCAGGGATCATTTTTAGAAAATTAGGAGGGGAATAATGGGTGCAAACCAGCAAATACAACGTGGTGAAATAAATCCGGTGGAAAGCTGGAGTTCACTATTCCGGCTGCGTGTGCAGTAATGGACACAGTCCTGGCATTTTCCTGTAAAATACGCACAAATTCCTGAGCATTTTGCTGGAGTCACATCATTGTGTGCTGAGACACTTCATAAGCCCTTAGACATCCTGTGCTGTGTGAACGACATCCTCCTGTTATCCAAAATAACCCTCTGACTGCAGTCTTGGTGTTCAATATCCTTCTCCAACAGATGTTTTCTGGCAAATGTCTTCCTGCATTAGTGAAATCCCCCCCAAGAAGCAGCAGGACACCTGCAGGAAGTGAATCAAGGCTCTGGAGCAGAAGAAAAAATAATCACCTGCTTTAAAATAAATAAATAAAAAGTACTGTTGGAAAAAGGAAAAAAAAAAAGGAGATGCATTTCTTTCTATTTGTTTTTAGGTGTAAAATTTTAATAATTAATGCAGAATTCTGTAATTGTTGACTCATTAGTGGCTAATGTTGGAAGCAGCTCTTGCAGTGAGTCTGTGACGTGCTGATGAAGCCGTGCAGCCGGAGTTTGTGGTGTTTGGGCAGCAGGAGCCGTCCCGGGGCCAGCAGGGGCCAGGCTTGCTTTAGTTCCTCCTCCAGCCTGGGAGCTGCCCGGGCTCTGCCTGTGCTGTGCAGTGTGTGACACCCTGTGCTGTGCAGTGTGTGCCACCCTGTGCTGTGCAGTGTGTGACACCCTGTGCTGTGCAGTGTGTGACACCCTGTGCTGGGCAGTGTGTGTGTGACACATCCTGTACAGTGTGTGTGACACCCTGTGCTGTGCAGTGTGTG
>VXBT01009673.1:129641-162446 GCA_013400235.1 Oriolus oriolus | reverse complement strand
CGCGGGGTGGTGTGTGTGTGCCACCCTGTGCTGGGCAGTGTGTGACACCCTGTGCTGTGCACTATGTCCTGTACAGCCTGTGTGCATCGTGTCCTGTACAACCCATGGAACTCCATGTACTCGTGTCCTCTCCATCCCGTGTATTCCGTGTACTCCACGTACTCCATGTCCTGCCCTGTCCGCCCCCTATAATCCATGTCCTGTCCATCCCCGTCCTCCATCTCCTCCCACCCCCTGCACTCCGTGTCCTGTCCATCCCCTGTCCTCCGTGTCCTGTCCATCCCCTATACTCCGTGTCCTGTCCATCCCCTATATTCCATGTCCTGTCCATCCCCTATATTCCATGTCCTGTCCATCCCCTATATTCCATGTCCTGCCCGCCCCCTGCACTCCGTGTCCTGTCCAGCCGTGCGCTGGCAGCGCAGGGGTGACTCGAGCTGAGGTGACAGCACAGGGTGGCTGCACTCCTGCAATCCCCCAGCACCCCGGGGGCCTGTGGAGGAAAAGGGGTCGCTGCAGTCCAGACTCTGAGGTGTCATTGGGAACTTAGAGGTGGCACAAGTATTAATTTTTAACAGTCTGTATTCTCGGTGTTGTAGTATCCTTTCCTTTTGCACCACCAACTTTTTGGGCTCTCCAGGGGTTTTCACGGAACAAGTCCATAATGTAAAATGGAAAGATCATGTTGCAACTTTGTATAAAAATCATCTTGCAAAACAAAGGCCTTTTTTTTTTTTTTCTTCAGCTTGGGACTTTTGAGGCAATTCCTAACATACATGTAATTCTTGCTTTTATAATTTGTGTTAGCAGAGACTCTGATGCGTTGGAAATGTAGATTTAATGTGCACTCCTGTGCTTTCTGCCAAGTGGTCATTCACTTTGGAGTTTTACTATGTTCAACCTGTAAATACAGCAGAACATCAATAAATGTCACTTCTGTAGCAATTGTTGCTGTAGGACAATGTTTAATTGAGTTTTTGATGTGTTATTGCACCTGGTTATCGATGACAAACACAGATTATCTGGGGGAATTCCATCACTTTCCATGGAAGGCATAACACAGATCTCCAAGGTGTCCATCGTTTTTGTAACCAAGCAATGCCAGCCTGTCAGGAAATGGGGACTCCGTTTTGGGGGATTTGTTGGATTTTTTGGTAGTTTCATGACTTACCTGACCCATGAAACTGGTTTTGGTTCACAGCTGAACTTCTCAAATGTACAGTCCCCACAACCAAGCACTTGGGGCTGACAGAGATGGATAGAGGTTCCACAGATCCTCTTTAAACAGGAATAAGTGAACACAGAATTAGGAATTTTATCCTACAAGGCAAAATCTGCAGCGCTGGGGAACTCTGAATCACATTTGCCCAAACTTGGTCGATCAGCCTCATGTTTGCTCTCCTGGCATCTGGGCCTTATTTGGGCCTGGATATCCAGGGAAATGGAATATTTGGCATTCCTGTTCCTCCCCCTTCGGTGGCCTGGAGCTGCAGACACCTCCAGCTCTGTGCTCCTGCACAGACAGAGGCAGTGGGAGCGCGGAGGGACGGGTGGGTGCCGGGGTCCGGAGAGCCCACGCCGTGTTGGGTGTGGATTCGCAGCAACTCCGGGCTCAGGTACTTGTTCTGGGTCTGTGGCAGCGCGGCCGCTTCACACGGCGCAAATGGCAGGGCTGTGGTCACCTGCAGTGACCAAGTGAACACCTCTGGCCTTCCCTGCCCGCCAGGCTGGGGTGGAGGCTTTGGGTGCTGTGGAGGGCAGACACGATCGCAGAGCTGCTGCGCTGTGGTGGGAAGGGAGCTCAGACTCCCCAGGGCTATTGACAAGGGCACAGAGTGATGGGATAGGGGGAACGGCTTCCCACTGCCAGAGGGCAGGGTTGGATGGGATGATGGGGCAGGCCCTGGCACAGGGTGCCCAGAGCAGCTGTGGCTGCCCCTGGATCCCTGGCAGTGTCCAAGGCAGGGCTGGACGGGGCTGGGAGCAGCCTGGGACAGTGGGAGGTGTCCCTGCCGTGGCAGGGGTGGCACTGGGTGGGCTTTAAGGTCCCTTCCTACCCGAACCAGTTGGAAGTGCATCTTGAGATCTGCTTTCCAGTTTCCATGAAGGATGGAAAAGCAGCCCGAGGAGAGAAGGCTCAGCTGAAGGGGGAACAGCACGTGCTGGAAGAAATCAGATCTGCCAGTGGAGAAGGATGGGGCATCGCAGAGGAAAGGAGTGGGGCCTGCCCATTGTCTGTGCTCTTCTGCCTGCTCTGGTGGGAAACCCAGAGAAAATACTGGCTCATCCTTGGGGCGCTGGTGGGCGGCGTGAAGGGCAGTGGGTGAGGGCAGGGTGTCCTCTGCCCGTGGGAGCCACCTCAGAGCAGTGTCACCTCTGGGTCTGGGGGCAGCACGAGGGGCTCAGTGGGCCAGGATGCCCCATGCCACAGTCACACAGCACAGGGACGAAGTAGGTGGCAGATCAGAGGAACCACGAGAAGAAAAGCCCATCTTCGACCAGATTCTGTGTTTGTTTTTGTTGTTGCTTTAACCAAAGTGGCCGGGGCGCGGTAATTAAAGGCTCAGTGGCTCTAATTGGAGTAGGTTTAAACTCGAGGTCAAAATCCCTTCTGGCACTTCCTCTGCCTAATAACCATCAACAGAAATCAAACAAATCCAAGCGGCTCCAGCCCCTAATCTGTGACCAGCAAAGGTCGTGGTGGTGATAAGGGAGCTCAGACGGCCCCACGTGGAAAGGCGGCCCTGTGGCCCCACAGTGTCCCCCCCCAGTGGGGACAGTGCCGTGGCTGTGGGGGGCTCAGGGAGGCTGGGGAAGTCCTTGGCCACGGGTGATGGGCTGTCCCACGGGATGGAGCAAGGATGGGGCATCGAGTCCGTGAGCGAGGGGTGCCAGTGCAGCCCACGGGATGGGAGATCAGCATCGCAGTGTCACCAAAATGCCCATTTTCTCTGGGCAGATGAAGGCACCGAGGCTGCGCTGGGGGGTGGAGGAGGAGGTTTTACAACCCGGTGCTGATTCCTGGGCGCCCGGCGGGTGCTGTCCCCCCAGCCCACCCACGGCTGCCGCTTCCTGCCACCGCCGAAGGTCACTGCCCTCGCCAGGTCGCCACTTTAACTGCTTTGCTAATTATGCCCTAAGCTGGACCTTTAAAGTGATCTGGGAGGGGGAAGAAAAAGAAAAAAGGAAAGCAAAGGGGTTGCAGATGTGCAAAGGCCAAGCTCGGCGGGGCTGGGATGCAGCGGGAGCGTGGGGCCGGCCCTCCCTGCCTGTCCCCACCACGACGCCTCCGGTAACTTTTGCCTGCAGATTGTGTCATTTTAACATTTTTGGGGTCTTTGTTCCTGCTCCTCTCCCTGCTGGCCCCTGCACACCATTGTAGCAGCTCGATTAAAGGGATCTGGGTGTGTGACTGTGCCCTGGGTTTCATTTGGAGGGTTTAGGGTTTATTCCCATGCCAAGGCAGCCCCTGAGCTGCGGCCGGATGGAAGTCGGGGCTGCTCCGAGGTTGCCACGTTTTCCAAACTCTCCTGTGTGGGATGGAGGCCCAGCTCTGGGCTGGGAGCGAGGTGCTGGTACGTGGCTCCCCTGTGCAGCATCGTCCTGTCCCAAAACAGCCCATCCTGCCGTGGGTGTCCCGGGATGGAGGAGCTGAGGCCGCCCTGCTGCTGCCTCTTTGAACGAGGCTCCGGTGCCGAAAGGAGCCCGGGGTGGTGCCGGGGGCTCTTGGGCAGCGCTGCCACGGCAGATGGGACTCCTGCCACTGCCAACAGGAGCCCGAAACAGCCAAGAGATCACAGAATCCCGGAATGATTTGGATTGGAAGGGACCTTAAAGCTCCTCTCGTTCCACATCCCACCACAGAACACCTTCCACTGTCCCAGGGTGCTCCAAGCCCCGTCCAAGCCGGCCTTGGGCACTTGCAGGGATGGGGAGAAGGGAGCAGCCGCAGCCACCCCAGCTGAGCCCTCGGTGCTCGCAGCTGCGAGGTGTTTGCGATCCCTGCCCGCTCCCTGTCACCGCTGCGGGCGGTGTTGGTGCCCCAGAGCCCCAGCCCTGGGTGGGAGTTACTTGTCCTGGGGCTTCTGTGCCTGCAGCAGGTCACGGGAGCTTTCTCTGGGGGAAAGCTCATCTCCCTTGCAGCCCCACCCTGCTCTGGGACCCCCGATGAGACAAAGCCTGTGCCAGTACCATCCTTTGCCGTGGGACGTGCTCCTGGTGTGTGTGAGCACCTACCTGAGTTACTGCTTCATTTCCCAGCTCGCCGCGGTAAGTGAGAGCAGCACCAAGTCCTCCTGCTGACCGGAGCACTGGGATTGCTCCCTTCGGGTGGGACAGGGTTTGGAGCTGGACAGGTCCCTTCTCTGACTGACCCTTGGCTGCAGGATTAGACCTGGGGCTGGGCACAGAGGGACCACAGAGCCTGGGAGGGTAAATTATCTTCTAGTTCCCTGAGGAGAGATGGTTTGGATCTTGCACTGATTAAGTAAATTTGGGGTTGGGAAGCGAAGACCCTGGTGCTGTTTCCTGGTGCCAGGGAGGTTTGGTGGGTGGGCAGTGAGAGCTGGGCAGGGGTTACCCAGCCCTAAAGGGGCTGCCCACTCCCAAAGGGACTGCTCAGGGGCAGCTGCTCAGCCTGGGCAGGGGTTTCAGTTTGAAATGTCTCCTAGGGAGTGGTTTCCTGAGGCGTGGGGTGCAGAGCTCTGTGCTGGGGCTTCTGGATGAGTCCCTTGTGCTTAATTCCTGCACTGTGTGTGTGTTTATTTCGGTGTCAGTGTCTTTTGCTGGTTTTAGTCTGTTTGGAGCAAAATAGCTCCTAAATTCTTGGAGGAATTTTACAGCCCTCTCAATCTGCATCTCAAAGGACATAAAGTGGCCCCAAAACACTTGGGATAAACCTGAGGGTGGGATGTGGGGACAGGTGAGGGGTGCCAGAGCCCCTTGCTCTTGGCACTGCAGCGCTGCTGGTTTGTGGCAGGCTTTGATCAGACCCGGATCTATCACCCCAAACCTCCCAGCTGGAAACACAGAGGAAGAAGCACTTTACAGGCCCGAACTTCCTGAAGCTGCTGGGAATGACTCATCCATACGTTGGCAGAGCCTGAGCCAGCTGCCAGCGGGAGAGAGCAGGCAGGGCTGTGCCGGGAGGAGGAGGCAGGGAAAGGCTCTTCCTGCTGCTTTCCCCCTCGGCCATCTCCTCTTTGGTCCAGTGTGTGCCCTCTGCACTGGGACAGGGCTCAGATCCCAGCAGGAGATTTGAAAGGAAAGAACCGAGGGCTTCTGTTGCCCCACCTCACCTAAAGCAGGCTGTGGGAGCTCCAGAGTGCCAAGGGATGCAATTAAGGGAGCTGCTTTTTTTCGGAGATGCAATGCTCCTATTAAGCAACTGCTCCGGTTATGTCCCTGCTAATTGAAGTAAATTGCTTTCTGCCATCAAATTGGGAAGTTCCCCTTCCGATCCTAATGTGAGTTTAGAACATGATTTCCAGTCTTTAGTCTGCTCTTAGTGCTCTCCCTTTAATTAGTTCCCCGGACCCGGCTGATTCCTGCCAGCCTGCAGAGGTGGCATTTGGAGGACTCTGCTGCCTTTCGGAACCAAAGGGAGCAGGAGGGGTTTCTTTGCTGTGTGTTGCTTTTCCTCACCCCCAGCCTGTGCTCCTGGTACATGGCTGAGGCAGAGCTGGGATAATTTCGAGGCTGGCTTCATCCAGGCAGTGGCCAGTGCTCCCGGTGTGGGCTGCTGCATCCCTGTGGCCACAGGCACAGCAGGAGGAGAAATGTATTTAATCTGGTCCTCCAGTAAATTACTATTCCAGATTAGAAATGTAGACCATGAAGTGGGCATGAGTCACTCTATTTGCTGTGGTCACAGTTTTTCCTCTCATTAATCTTCTGTCCTGTTCTCACTCCGTGTTCTGCATGGGAGGGAAGATGGAGAATGGGAACATCAAGGCTGTCCATGGCTCCTTGGGCCCTGCACGACTGCTGGGAGTTCTTATTTTAATTCTTTCCATTCTGTGGAGTATCTCGGTGTTATCCCAAGAGTTTTGCAATAGCTGTGTTGAAAACCAAGGCCCTGTTTGCAAGCAAGCGTAGACCACTTTAATTTAACCAGTGCAAAGCTGTGTTTTGTATTATGTAGAATCCCAGGCTGGTTTGGGTTGGAAGGGACCTTAAAACTCATCCCATTCCACCCCCTGCCATGGCAGGGACACCTCCCACTGTCCCAGGCTGCTCCCAGCCCGGTCCAGCCTGGCCTTGGACACTGCCAGGGATCCAGGGGCAGCCACAGCTGCTCTGGGCACCCTGTGCGAGGGCCTCCCCACCCTCCCAGGGAAGGATTCCTTCCTCACACCTAACCTAAATCTGCCTTCTTTTCCTCTCAGCTCGAGGCCATTCCCCTCTGTCCTGTCATCAATAAAATACATTTCTTTTGTTTAAGTTTAAATTGAATTTCGAACTGGCATAAAACTTTAAAAAAGCACCACTGAAACCACAAACAGCTCAAATAATGCTTTGGGAGGCAGGTGAGCTCTTGGTCCTTGTTAGGGGCAGGTGGTGTGAATTGAGGGGTTTGGCTTGGTTCTGTTTCAAAGTCTAAAGCCAAATCCATCCTGGGACAAGCCCACTGCAGGCATTGGTGCTGATCAGGCTCGTCCCAGGTTTTCACTTTCGCTTGTGGGATGAGCAGATTTGGGTGGCTTGTGGAGGCTTGAATTCCTGTCTCTGTGGCGAAGAGTCAGGAGAGAGGAGCCAGTGGTACTCTGGACTGCAGCTCTGTGCTGTGATGACACGATCAAAACATTAGGGATCCTGCTTCTTGGGGAAATGCAGGAATCCAAAACATCTGGGCAGTTTGTTTGTGTGTGCGCTGCCTTCCTTCGTGCCTTTGTTCATCCCTTCCAATTACTGCTGCTAAGTATAAACTTAAAACAGAGATGAGGCTGAGCTTGTGGGGAACATATGGACAAATGGAAAATAAACAGCATGAGGAATTCCTGGCTAATGAGCTCTTGGATGATAAGATACTACAAAAAAAAAAAAAAAAGGCAAAAGAAGTCTGAGCTTTGCTTGTGTTGTAGCATGAGAAGAAAATTTCCCTAATGATGCCCAGCATCGTTTTAATGCTGCACTGCAGCATCTCCTTTGTGGGCTGCTGGGGCCACGATGGTCTGTGTGCACTCTGGATCCGCCCTTGGAGGTTCAGCGCGGCTGTGCTGGGCTCACAGAGGGGTTTGGGCCATGGCCATGGTCTGTGGCCACCAGCTCTGTGAGGGGACAGAGTCACTGCCTCTCCCAGTCCATGGCACTGGCCCCGTGCTGCCTCTCCGTGCCCAGCTCCCGTGTGTGTTTCCCATCTCTCGTTACACGTGTGATTAATTGCTCCAGCTCAACAACAGGAACCGGCTCCTTCCTCCTCGAGTTCAAGGTTTGTGTCTCGTTCTTCCTGGCAGGAGAAGAGATGCTTCCTTGCTCTTGAGGCCAGAGTCACCCACCAGCTTTGTTCGTGGTTTGGTGGCTGTGGGATGGTTTTTGGTGCCAGGGTTTGGGATTAGCAATTGCCCTCTCTGCGAGTCGGGACAAAGCCATGGAATCTCTTAGGCTGGAAACCTCTGAGATCATCGAGTCCAACCATTCCCCCAGCACTGCCAAGGCCACCACTGACCATGTTCCCAGGTGACACATCCATGTGTTTTTTGAACACTTTATGTGTTCATCCCTGCTCAGCTTCAGCACCTGGATCTGACCCTC
This sequence comes from Oriolus oriolus, assembly GCA_013400235.1. Classification (NCBI taxonomy): domain Eukaryota; kingdom Metazoa; phylum Chordata; class Aves; order Passeriformes; family Corvidae; genus Oriolus; species Oriolus oriolus. The sequence goes on along the minus strand of VXBT01009673.1, from coordinate 154,694 downwards.
GGTGCTGCTGAAGCTCCCATGATGTTCTCAAGGGGGGAGACAGGAAGGGAGGACTGAGGCAGCAGGGATCAGGATAGGGTGGCACAGCACATGGAAAGGGCAAATCCACCAAAAGTAGAGGTGGATAAAATAAAAAAGAAATATAAATTCCTATAAATGTAGAGAAGTAGAGCGAATGTATAGGAAATGAGAACAGAAATGTTTGCAGGGAGTGTGTGAGTGCCAAGGAGTTTCTGCCCTGGCAGGGCACTGTCAGACTCTGCTGGCTCTGGTGGGTGCTGCCTGTGGGTTTGGGCTGGGGGTGTTTATATTTCAAGCTGCTTATGCGATCCCGAATAGCCACATCCAACAAATGCAGCAGTGGAGTGTTTCCTTGCAGAGGGCAGGAATGCAGTTGGAAATGCCTCTATCACACTCATCTTTCTGGCCAAAATGCGTTTAAGCATCAAACCACATGGACCCAAATGAGGTGGCAGGTTTCGTTTCGACTCGAAAACAATCAGTTAAAAATCAAAGAAGCAAACGCATTGTTTGTTACTGGTTTGTGCTCTTATTTTTTTTTTTTTCCAGGGGAAATTGGGATTCTTTAATTGGCTCAGCTGGAGCAAAAACCCCAGATCAAACAGCGAGTGAGCTGGAACAACAAAGGAATGTCCTGGTATTTCTTTTTCCAAGTTTAGAAATGGAAGTCAGGGCAGCCTTGGGATTTGTGGAAATTCCTCTGTGCATTGTTGGGAGGTAGAGGAAGTGGTTTCGCGCTGAGCTCCTGGGCTGTGCCTCGCGGAGCGGGGCCAGTTTCCACTCGCCCGGCTCCCGCTGTCCCGGCCCGGCCGGCGGCTGCTCCTCGCAGCGAGATGATCCTTAAACACCCACCCCTGGCCACTGCAGGCACCGGGGGGGCTCCCTGTGCCCCCGCCCCGGGCTCTGCCGTGGCAGCCGGCCTAGGAAAATACATGGAAACATTTTTCCGTTCCTGCTGGTATTTCTTTCTTGCAGCTGCTTGGCACAATTGCAGTCGGAAAGGGTTGTTTTCAGTCCGCTATCAGCTCCTGGAAGAGCCGTTCCCCTTTCTGTACAAAGCTGTTCATGTATAGAACATAATTTTAAGTTTTGATGTCTGTTTCCCACAGCCGCTGGGGTCATTTGATGACAAAAAAGCTTTCATGACCCACAGGCAGATAGATCATCAATGTATGGAGAGGAGAGAGGAGCGCTCCTGGTTTAAAGCGCCTGCTGCTCGTGTTCCCGTCACAGCAGAGAGGTTTTGTTGGTGCTTTTTTGGTAGTTTTGGGGTTTTCCTTGTTTTTTTGGCCAGCACAGCCGTGCAGCTGGAGGGGAGAGCCTGTTCTCCAGCCGGGAGGCAGGACATGAATGGGATGTGCCGTCCCTGGGGGGAATTGTCCCCCCGCCGGGCAGGAAGCGAGAGCCCCGTCGGCTCCTGCCAAGAAAAACCTCTCCAGAGCGTCCTCCCGGCGCTGCCGAGCCCGGATGGTTTTCACTCCGCTCTCCCTCACGGCACAGGGGTTATTTTTCAGCGAGGGCTGGCCCCAGGCCGGGGTGCTGCTCGGGGCCGTGCGAGGTCCCCGGAGCCCCTCGCTGCTGCGGGGCGATGCTCCCGAGAAGTGGCCTCTGTGGGGCACAGCAGCGGCTGTGGGGCTGCAGGGGGTGAGCCCCAGCGTGCGGTGGGATGTGCAGGGCTGTGGTGCCAGGGCCCGTCTCACCATGCTGCCCTCACTGCTCGGTGCCTTGGGGACACCCCGGGATGGGGAGGGACAGTCCCGAGCCCCATGGTGGGGACCAAGTGGCTTTCCAGGGTCCTGCTGTGGTGGTTTCAAAGGCAGGGATAGATCCTGGGTGTGCTGAGGCAGCTGGGGCTGAAGCTGCAGCCCCTGGCAGCTGCCCATGGAGATGCCCACATGGAGCAGCTCTGGCCAGTGCCCCACTGTCCTCCCCATATATATGTATATATTCCCCTTTTACATATGTATTTTTTCCATATGTGGTTGATTTTCTTTTTTTTTCCTGATGTTTTAATGCAGTTTCTCTCTACAGTCACTGAAGTGCTTTGGATGTTAATAGGAAACAGTATCACATTTTTGTGTGTTTTGGGTTATTTGTCCCGGCTTTTATTAGGCTTGTCATGCAAGTCATCAGGCAAAAATGTAAAAGAAGAAACTGTGTGTGTGTGTGTGTGTGTGTTTGTAGTGGGGACCAAACCCAAGACCCATCAGTACACGATGCAGGGAATTGTTCTTTGTTTTCCAGGGAAGCCGGGTCCCGGTATGAGGAAGCCCTCGGGGCCATGAGTGGTACCTATTGTTTTATTCAGGGTCTCTGTCAGCGCTGCCTTCCCGGCCCCGCCACATGGGCTGGAGGTTGTGCCGTGGGGATGAGCAGATGCTGTGTGGGACAGGGGCTTTGGGACACCAGGACATCCCACACCAGGGTTTTTCCACTGGGTTTTATATAAATATGAGACTCAGGGGATGGTGGCTCCCGGCTGGACGAGTGTCTGTGGCTGCAGCGCTGCCCAGTCTGAGCACCAGCCTGGGCGCTGGGGCTGCCTCTGCAGTCACAGGTACCCCCTGAGGAGCTTGGCAGTGCAGATAGGAGTGAAAGAGACTTTCAGGAAGTTGTTCCCTTTATGTCAGTAATGATTGTTTCAATCTGAAAGGAAAATCCAGCTCCAGGCTCCCGTCTCACAGAGGCACCGTCCTCTCTTTGGGTGCATCTTGGTGCCCATGAGATGCTCTGCTCCTTCTGCAGCCACTTGCAGTGGTACTAAATAGCTGTAAACCCCTGTTTTGGTTACACTCTCTCTGTTTTGTAGTTCAGAATCCCTTTTTTGTTGGTGTTTTTAGCCTTGCTGGCAGCAGGGTCCCTGCCTGTCCCCCGGCCCAGGGCTGCTCCGGCAGGGAGATGTTATTGGTGCTGAAAGGGGCTGCTGAGACGTGTTCTTTAGTCAGTGCAAACATCAAATTATAACACTCACAGTTGGCATTTCAGGGTTTTTAACTCCCTTGTTCCTTCCAAAGGATGTAATTTTGGGGTAGTCTTTTTGTTGTAGCATAATCATTACTATAATAATTTCATTTCCAGTACTTGTGGTGCAGAAACCGAGGAATCCAGAGGGAGCAGGAGCAGTGTTTTCTGAGCTGACAAATGGGATCGTGTGCGCTGAGCAGAAATGGCAGTGGAGGTGTTGCTGAGCACTTCCGACTCATGGAATTGCTCCAGGCTGAGGAACCCCTGCTCCGCTCTGTCCTTCCATCGATGCTGGAGAAACCACACAGCCAATCAGTGGCTGGTGGTGTTCCCTCAGGAAAGGGCAAGGAAGGAGCTTTGACAGCAAAGGACAAGATTTTGTCTCCCCTGAGCTTTGGGCAGTGTTTGTCATGCCGAGGTGCTGGGTAGGGCTCCGAGCTGCCTTCCCAAGGGTGGGTGCTGGGATTTAGTACCAAGCACCATTTTAGAGCACAGATTCCCAGACTGGTTTGTGTTGAACAGACCTTAAAGGTTGTTTCATTCCACTCCCTACCATGGTCAGAGACATCTTCCCCTATCCCAGGCTGCTCCAAGCCCTGTCCAACCTGGCCTTGGACATTTCCAGGGATCCAGGGGCAGCCACAGCTTCTCTGGGCACCCTGTGCCAGGACCTCCCCACCCTCACAGGGAAGGGTTTTTATTTATTATCCTACAGTCCTGTTTGTGTTTTTATCTCCACATGTGAAGTTGGTACTGAGAGTCCCTAAGTGTGCCCGTGTGTAGCCAATGCTTTACTTGCAGCTTGGATGGGCTGTTCAGGGCTGGCCCTGGTCGGAGTGAGCCTGGGTGGCTTCTCTTGAAGCCGTCTGAGATCCTGTTGTGTGAGGTTTCCACATAAAAAATCCCTCAAAACTCGCTGTTCCTGGTTCCAGTTTGTGCATTCCAGTTTTAGCTGGGACGCGTGGGCTGAGCGTCCTTCCCTCAGGACGCAGCAGGGGTTGCACAGGCTCTGTCTCATAAAGGGGTGTTGGCCTTCCCTCCTGGGAGAACCTGGGGCTTGAGCTCCTGCCCTGTCCCAGCAGCCTGGAGGGAAACCTTGGCTCTGAAGTGATCACAGCTCAGGGTCATCACAGAACAGGACTGGGCTGGGTTGGGAGTGACCTTAAAGCTCATCCAGTTTTGCCTTCTGCCATGGGCAGGGGCACATTCCACTGGATGCTGGTGGTGGCCATGAAGGTGTGAGGCAGAGGCTGGTGTCCCAGTGTCCTGGCACGGTGGGGCAGCGTGGGTGCAGCAGAGCAGATGTGCTGGGAGAGCTTCAAAAGGCTAAGATGAAAAAGAATTAGATGGAAGAGAGAAAATCCTCATTTGCTGAAGGATGCAATGAAGAAAGATGGGGAGAAGTTGTTTGTTAATAACAAAGAATGGGCTTTTGCAAAGACCTCGTGTCCAAAGCTCTTTAACTTTTCCTGGCATTTCCCATCCATTCCATTGTTAAGCCCTTCACCGTCGGAAAACAGCGCCGGGCCAAGGCGCTCGATGATCTCATCCCCGAGGCTTCTGCGCTCGCCTCTGTTTACCCACCCCACAGCATTTACGCTTCAGATTTGGCTTCCTACTTTGAAGAAAAAAAGGAAAAAATAAGAAGGAAAAAGGAAAAAAAAAAAAAAAAATCTTTCATTTGTGCAGTGTCTCCCCCTGCCCCCGGCACTGGGCTCCGAGGAAAATAGCACCTCGGTGGTTTTCAAGGAGAGGATGGACCACAGTGCATTCCCACAATTTATAAGAGGAGACAGGAAGGCCTCAGTGACTCATAAACACTAACAGATTCTGTGTATGAGCTTCTCTTTGTTGTTTGTTATCCTTAATTTCATGGCTTTCCTTCTTTTGAGCGTGTTTGTGTATTTTAGACGATGCCATCATTTTGTCAGGACACTTTGTGTGTGGTTCCCACACAGGAGCAATGTTGTCTGCCTGATGGCTGGGCTCACAAAAATAAGACAGCAGCCAGTGGAAACCCTTGAGGGCTCCGTTTGGTGCCACATCCTGACATGTGGACCCTGGGACGGTGGGGCTGGGCGGGAGGGACCCTTCCCTCGTGCGTGCCAGCCGGTGCTTTGCGTGGAGCAGGGTCAGGACCTCCTGCATGGGAGCAGCTCCGAGGGTTGTGCTCAAAGCTCCCCAGTCCAATGACCCCAAATCCATCACTCACGAGGCACTGGGAGGGTCAGGCCGCGGTGGCCGGTGTGAGCTGGGCAGTGAACTGCCCCTCTGAGGGCGGCTGTGCCCCATCCCGGCTCTCGGTGCTCCCAGCCATGGTTCTCTGAAAGCTGGGTGCATCTCTGTGTGCTGGTTGTCTCAGTGGTTTTTCCTGATGTAGTTAAAAACAGTCCTCTGTTAGAGGGCTGGGATGAGTTTCCTTGAGCAAGGAGGCCTTTAGTGCTTTGTGTGGGCATTGGGCTCCTCTTGCCTTTGTTTCCCCCTTGCCATCCCACCAAAACCTCCCCCCTTGCTGTGCAGAGGGCACGAGCTGGCACCCACTCCTCACCTCAGAGCTGGAGATGGTTGAATCCTGCTGGGAAGCCAGCGTGCTGTAAGGCACATAGAAACCTCCTCAGACAAGGCAGCTCATTCATGGAAGGTATTTTTAATTAATCATGGAATGGTTTGGGTTGGAAGGGGCCTCCAAGATCATCCATTTCCAACACCCCTGCCGTGGGCAGGGACACCTTCCACTATCCCAGGTTGCTCCAAGCCCTGTCCAGCCTGGACTTTCAGTTTAGTTAAGCCATGTAACCATCAGCTGTTGGGATTGCTGAGCACTGATGGTGGGATGCGCCAGGAGCAGCCCTGGGATGTGCACAGGGATCTCCAAGCCCTCTTCCTGCTCCCCTCTGGATCTGGGGACAATACCAGTGCAGCTGTTTAAATATGCTCAAAAATTCAGAAATACAAGTAAGCACCAAACTTTCCCAAGGTGGCTGAGTAATCGTGTTTGCTTTAGCATTTTAGTCCCCCAATTACCCAAGCCGGGGATATTGCCTCTTTAAACAGAGTTCAAAAAGCCCAAGAATTTTTTATAAATAGCTCACATCCTCTTGATAACAACCCGGCTGCTATTTATTGCCCACTTCCCCTCAGACAGACAGGTCAGAGGATTGAAAATCGCACTTCCCATGAAATCCAGAGGAACTGGGGTTTTCAGGTTCCTACAATTGTTTGTCATTCTGGGTTTCCTTTGCAGCGTTCAGCCAGGCTCACCCTGCAAAGGCGGGATCTTTAGGATATATTGCTGCCTCCCTGGAGCCCTAAACCCCCCTTTCTGCTCCCGTCTTTGGGACCAGCAGGAGATCCCATTGCTTCCCAGCAGCATGGGGTCCTTCCAAGCCATTTTTTTAAACTCCACACTTCACTGAGCCCTCTCTGGTCTTATTTTACAACCCCATCTTCCCTTCGCTCCGCAGCTGTGTGGTCAAATCTCTCTCTCCTGCTGAAAGCAGGTGGGAGCTGTTTCCTGATGCTTCCTTGGGGCTGCGGAGAGGGAGCTGCAGGCACAGGGGCACCGTGGCTGCAGAGGCTCCTCTAGGAGCTGGGGTTTGTCCTGTCCATAAGTCGCACTAACCCAGTCCCACTGGCTGTGCACCAGTCCTGTGCTTCAGTCACGGTGAAATCACAGACTCACACAGAATGGTTTGGGCTGGAAAGGACTCAAAGGATGATGTAGTTCCAACCCCCAGTACAGCTGGAGGTTTCTTAGCAGTGGATACAGACACTCCTGCAAAGAAAAAGATAGGTTTGGTTGTATTCCTAAGGATCATTTACAGGAATATCAGGAGATCTGGTTTGTGCCAGCCTTGAAGCAATTTGTGATGGTGCAGCAGCGAGATGAGGCTGCTGCTGAGGAACACAGAACTGTAGCTCCTCATCCTCAGACCTGAAAGACGATGAAAAGCTGGCTTTGGTGGGACTCTAGACATGTTAGACCATAGACCCTGTAGGGCTGGAAGTGGAGGATCTGTGCTTATGGTCACCCTCTCCATGAAAAGCAACTAAATACCATACCAACAAGGATGGAGTTTTAATTAATTCATTCATTCTTTAGCATCTCTTTGGACACGGTAACTTCCCTGAGGGGACAGCATGAACCATTTCCTTGCCAGCTCGTGCAGGGCAATTCTGGGTGGAGGATTTTGCTGTTCCACACGTGGCTGGAGGCTCTGGAGCCGTACCTGGAGCGAAGGGATGCGGTGCAGAACGTCCCAGTTCCGTGCTCCGAGAATATCGTGTTTGTGATTAGGAGCGCCCAGTTACGTAATGGCACCATAATCACAGACATACCTGGCTCCGAGGGGAACGGGGCTGGATGATTTATTCACAAGAGTTTCTTCATGCAGAAACTTCTATTTATTCCCTGTTGCAAGGGCAGGAAAATCTCAATGGAAGCTGCAGCGGTGTGGTGCTAATGGGAAGTATGTGGTTCAGTCTTTCCTCTCTTCAGGAACACCGAAGAGTAAAATTTTAGGCTTTTTATGGAGAAATTCCTGTGCTTTTGTGCTTGGGAGCACAAACCTTGCTTGGGTTTGCAGAGCCCAGCTGGCCTGGGAAGGGAGGAGGAGGTGCTGGGGGACACTTGCCCTGCCCAGTCCCTCGCTGCTGGCAGAGACTGGTGTGGCAAGACCCTGGCAGAGTGATCAGAAACCTTAGAACCTTAAAATCCTGGCTGGTTCTTGGCTCTTTTCTGGGTTTAACAGGCTGTGGTGGGGTTGAGCTCTGGGTCCTGAGCCCTCATCCAGCCCAGGCTGCTGCTGGAGGACTGCTGAGCCCACATGAAACAAATGCAGCTATTTACACCCGAGAGACCCAGAGGTTTGTGATTTGGTTTTTTTGATTTATTTATTTTTATAAACATCTTTTGAAGAATACCTCCTCCAGTCCCACCTTTGGCTGCTGTTTCTCAGCTTGCTGGCTGTTTCTTTCTGCAGCAGCAGAAACCTTGTTGTGTCCTAGTTGGGTGTCCAGGGCTGACTGTCCAGGGCTGTGATGGGCTCCGGTGGCCTGGGCATGGTCAGAAACTTCTGTGAAGCCTCTTCACCCCTTTTGTGCCTCCAAACCTGGTGTCTGGCCTGGACCCTGGGGTCTGTGTGGGGTGGCTCTGTCCCAAAGCCTGTCGAGGCTGTGTGGGTGCACGAGGAGGGCTGAGACCCTGCTGAAAGGCTTTGCCTTGACCGCTGTAGCTGTCTCCTCCTTGCCCTGAAAAGGAAAGTTTGCCCTGTGTGGGAACCCCCTCTGAAGGGCTGGGGCCATTCCCAGCTCCTTGAGGACATCCCTGAGGTTTTACAGCGCTCGGCAGGGGCCGGAGGGGGAGCCCAGGGGTCCGGGGCTGCCACGGGAGGTTACTGTGGGGAGGAAGTGAAACAAAGTGCAAAGGCAATTTATCTCTGTCCTGGCCATTTGGCTGCCGCTCACAAAGAGGCCAAACTTCATCCCTGGGTGCCACGTGCCGGTCTGGAGCTCTGTGAGGAGCCAGCTCTGTGTCTGGCCGGGGAGTGGGGCTCTCCCTCCTGGTTCAGCCACCACCACCTCATCCACACACCACTAATTGCGGTGAGAGAAATTATTAATTACTGGGAAATGGTGCTGTGGGAGGCGGTGCCCGTGTGGGAGCAGTGAATCCCCCCTGAGCAGCAGCATGTCCTTGCCATGCTCACCTTGCAGCACGCCTGGAAACCCAAGAGAGAAAAGAAAAGCTCGATTGCCAGCGTGATTTGATGACTTTTAATAACCCTTTTTTTTGGTTAAAGATAGACCAGCCCTTGAACCCCTTATCCAGTTCCCATGTAAACACAGCAGAGGTGCTGGCTAAGGGACACCAAATAATCCCACCCTGGCTCCCTTTGTGCACCTGTGCACATGGTGGGAAAATGTGTGTAGCTGCAAAGAATTTTTAAAAAATCCCTTTCCTGGAGAAGCTTGGGCAGGTTGGTGCTGTGGGGTCACCGAGCCCTGTGCTGGGGACACCCTGCCATGGCCCAGGGTTGGGGGCCGAGGGGTCCCACCCTGCTGGCCCCCACGGCGAGGGGCTGGGGGCTCCCTGTGCCGGCAGAGCCCCGGCTCTGGAGCGGGGCAGCGCTGCTCTCCTGCTCTCCCTCGGTCGCTCCAGGACTATTGTTCCCCTGGCTCTGGCAGGGGCGGCTCACCAGGGAGGAATGTGTCCTGCTCCCCGGCCAAAACACCCACCTCGGGCTGCCAGGGAGGAGAAGTGAGGGTTCATTTTATTTGAATTGGTTTAAAATTTATTTTTCACGGGAAGCCGTATTATCGCAGTGTTTGCCTTCGAGGGTGGGTGCAGCTTCTGCCCTGTTGTTTGCTCTCCCCATCCCCTCCTCCCATTGCTGGCAGTGGTGACAAACCTCACATCTCATCCAGGGTGTTGCTTACACCTTTGGGAAAATCTCGTCATGTTTATTAAGCACACAGTTTTAGGAAAACAGTTTTAAAGTAAATTAAAAATTAGGTTTTAACCTCATTTTGTACAATCCCAGAATGGTTTGGGTTGAAAGGGACCAAGGGGTGCAACCTGCTCGATCACATCACTCATTTCTCTAAGTTCATAATTTCTGTAAGTTTCAGCCCGTTCTCTCTGAATTAATGCATTGATTTAGGGTATTTTTAGGGTGCTTTGATTGACTAGAAATTCCCTTTCAGGTCTGATATCCGAGAGCTGGGCTTGCTTTGGGGCCTGGGAAGTCTGTTGTGCTCTGAGCTCTGGGTATCTCTTTGCTGTTCTATAACCTGTGCTTGTGGAGTTGGTTTCCTTGGATGGTCAATTATTGAAAATGGTGCAAAGAAGGATTAAAAAAAAGCTGGTAATTCTGATCAATTTGAAAAATATTGCTTTAACATCTGCTACTCAAATCAAGCAGAGTGCTCTGGTTCGCTTCCAGCAGAGAGACATGAGCGTCGTGTTGGTATTTTTAAAGCTTTATGTGCAAGACATCAGTTGGTGTTGCCAAACTCTGATTTAAATTTATACATCCTGGCTCAGCCTGTTTGTTTAAAAAAAAAAAAGAAAAGCCACCACCAGCATAACAAATCCAGTATCTTTTCCTTACTGCAAATTTTTTGGCATCAGATGTCGTGATCTGCACAGTGTAGTTATTGTCTCTTTATCTGATCCAGTGACTAATTCAACATTATTGTTTCAATAATATTATTTCAGGCCAGGTAGCACACTCGGGTTACCTCTGTGATGACACAAAACATGGCACGGCCTCCAGTGAGTCACAGCTCCACGGCGTGTGCAAATAAATAACAGGAATGGTGAAAAATAACCCGGATCCTGTATTTTTAGCAGTCCAGTGTGATGCTGGTGACACATGAGGAGCTGGGGGCAGGAAGAGTGGTGGGTGCTGGTGGGTGGGAGCCCCAGGATGTGGCTCAGGGGCTGGGCAGGGTGAGCAGGGGCCCAGGGAACTGGTCCCTGACAGCTTTTTGCCCTTTTCCAGGGAGGTGGGAGAGTTCTGGCTGCCCCCATGTCGGGAGGGGACCTTGGGGTGGTCTGGCCGGGGCTGGAGGATGCTCTGCGCCCACCCACGGCCCCGGTGGGGCTGTCCTGGTGTGGGCAGCACAGCTCTGCTCCCGGGCAGGGGTCTGAAACGCCGAGGGAGGCTCTGTGGCACAGCCCCTCTGAGGCAGGGCCCCTGACTTTGGGGCTGGTTCCCTTTAATGCCAATCCCATTGCCACACTGAGGGCTGAGCCCCGTGGAAGGAGCAGCCTGACTTCCAGGCTGGCATATTTTAGAGGTGCAGGGAAGGGAGAGGATTGATCCTACAGGTTCACAGAGCAGGGTACTCCTGCTCACTGAGGAGCTGGCTCTTCCCACTGCAGGTGATTTGGGGCATAATTAATTGAAGAGCCCCTGATGTGCCAGGCCGTGGGGCAGAGCAACACCAGCATCACCCCGAGTTCTTTGGTAGGGCTGGAGAGCACCAAATAACCAATTCTGGGCTCCTCTCTGTATTTTTAGAATAATTGCTATAAACACTCTTGGGATGTTTTTTTTTTTTTTTTAAGAACCACAACAGCCATTTATATATTTAACAATATATATTTATATATATATAATTTCTAGATCAGTACATTCATCAGTACTTGTTTTTCTTCACAAACAGAAGAACTCTTACAATAGTAGACTTTCTAAAATAAATACTATTAAAATAGAGCTTCAAAATAAATATTCTATACAAAGAAAAACCTTCTGTGGTAACTTTTCAGGGTGTACATGTGAGGGCGTGGTAAGAGGAGAAGGGGGAAATATTTCTCAGGGTTCTGAGCGTGGGAGGGGAAGGGAATACCCAGTGCTGGGAAGGGCGAGGGCTCATTGGGGTGGCAAAGTCGGTGCACAGGGAGCACCAAATCTGGGATCTGCTCCTGGCACCTGGTGGGCACTGGCACAGGGCTGTGGTGACGGTGTTTTTCTGCTGGGGCTGCTCTGCTCCCACTGGGAACGTGGTGTGGCATTGCCAGCACCCTCAGGTCCCCCCTTCTCAATGTCTGGGCCGTGGTGTGGGGCAGAAGGCAAACCCTGGCATGAACCCGCTGCAATTAGCAGTGCAGGTGCCCTGCCATCCTCCTCCTCCTCCAGAGCATGGCACCTGTCCCAGGGCCACCTGCCCTGCTGCCTCCACGTGGGGCCATGGCACCGCAGCGCCGTGGCTGGAGAGCCCGCAGGCTCTGTGCTCGTTAGCAGCTGTCCCTTCGTCAGCGGGGGGATGTGACCCGCGGGAGGACGGCAGGGCTGTGCCATGGTGACATGGCACCGTGCCCCTGGTACATCCCCGGAGTGGCAGGAGGCCCAAGTACCTTCAAAGGGAATGGGGGGATGGAATTGGGATGGGGAAGAGCGGGAATAACGACGTTACCGACGGGAGCCGTTCCCTCTGGCAGAGCCCTGGCTCGGGCCAAGCCCGGCCCGTTCCCAGCTCCAGACAGGGCTCAGCACCTTCCTGCCAAGCCTTGGGCTGGGAGCTGCGGGAGCGGAGTCTGGCGGCCGTGCTGGGAGCCGAGGGGGGAGGGAGGGTCACTCTGCTACACTGACCACTGCTCTAACACATCCACAACGCCTGACGGGCTCCAGCACGGCATCGTCGGCTCACGGGGCTTAGGTATTAAACCAAACCAACAGAGAAATAGTTTACAGCTATGTACAGTGAGAGGAAATCCGTCCGGGGTTGCTGGGAGTATGTACATGAGTGTAGATTGGCACAGTGGCGACCACTCCAGCGGGGTCTTTGCTCACGAGGACCATGCAGCCAAGCCTTGGGCTCTGCCAGTGCGGATTTTCAGCACAGATTCCCCAGGAACAGCCAGGGACAGAGGGTGAAAAAGGCAAAGCAGCCGTGGGTGGAGGCCATTTGGACATGTGTGGTCCCAACAGAGGAGGGCAGCAGGTAAATACCTCTCCTGCTGCCTTTTCTAGCTTGCTTGTATCTTAGGAAGATGATTTCTTATTAAATACAATATCTCATACATTCAACCAACAGTTCAGCTAGTTTGGGGTTGGTTTTCCTTTTATCTTTTCCCCTCCAATTTGTGCAAGGTAATAAATACAGCCCTGGATCCCCACCTGCTTCCTGGTGCCCGCATACAGTTAACACGAGGCTACCCTATAGGAACTGGTATCTGGTAACAGACATTATTTCCTTTTTTCTATGATTCAGCATGTACAAGCTAGCAAATGCTATAAATATAAAAGTTTGTGGGTTTTTTTTTTTTTGTTGTTGTTTTTTAACTTCCCCGTTCAATAAAAATCTACAATTCAATTGAGCTAAACCCCAAGTCATCCAGCTGAGCTGAATTCTGAAACCCAAAGACACCAGAGTCCCATCAGGACGCTCCTGCCAACCCCTACCCGCGGCTGCGTCGCAACCAGGCCAGCGGGATTCCTGGAAATGCTACATGAGCTCTGCCTATTGCTTATCTAATTAGAGATGACATTTCACTGTCACTGCTGTGCATTTACTGAGGAAATCTCCTCTAATTAAAAACACCAAGAGAGACTAGGTCAGTTTTCTGCATGCAACAAGTACCTACCTACTCATTAGAGTGTTGCATGTTTGGACCAAGATTCTTGTTTAGCACCTTGTAGTTGTCAAGAGAGAGGGGTTACAGCATCCTTGGGGAAGGTGGAACCAGCCCTAGGATGAGTGTACGGACAGAGCCAATATTTGCGTGCTGAAAACCACGGGCACATTCGTTAACTACGCTCTCTTCCTTCCCCTGGCTTTCCCTAGTGTGTGTTAACACAAAAATAAACATTAAAAGCATTTTTTACATTTAAAAAGACACTTTTGTACAGAAGAGGCAAAAGTCAAACAGCAGCAATAGGGGTGGGGGAACGGGCTGTACTTCAAGCAAATGCCATTCACCCCCAAGACAAAAACAAATCTTAATATTCAATGAGCAAAGAAGAGCTTGTTCCAGGAGAGGAGGTACTGGATTGAGATCCCTAGAAAAATACACCTATGTGCATCGCACACTTAGGTTTGTGTGACTTCTTACCAGAGCTTAAGAGGTTTAGAGAAACAAACCCCGCCCGTCTTCGCTGTGTGGCGTGAGTTAAACCCCCTTTGCTCCGGCGTCAGGGGAGCGAGCGCGGGCCTGAGGGAAACGGGGTCGGCCGCCATCCTCCTGGAGCGGGGCTGTTCTGTGATGGAACATTCATATTCCATTGAGAGAAACCCGATGCTGTGGATCAGCTTACAGGCAGGAGGAGCCGTGTGGATACAACGGCCTGAACGCATCCTGCTGCAATTCCTCCTGGGAGGAGCAGCCCTGCTACCATCTTGCTTTAGAAAGAGAGTCCAAACCAGTGGGGTCGGGTGGGATATGCCCAAAAGGCAAAAGACCCTTCAACAAATGAAATGTAGCTTCACTTCTGGTTCAAAAATCTTTGAGGGACACAGAAAGATTTTGAGAAACACGTGCTTTGTGTGCAACCAGCCCTTGGAGTGGTGTGCAGGAGGGAAGGAGGGCGGCGGGAGTTCCCCCGTCACCTCCAACAGGCTGCTGGGAGCGAGCTGGGGTTTGGAAGGAGAGAGGAAACAAGAAGCCCGCCCCGAATCCGAACTGAGAGCGGCTTTTTGCAGCTGGGAATGGGGATTGGTTGTGAGGCGGTGCCTGCCAAGCGAGCAGTTACTGGTTCCTGTGGTGTGCAGGCCTGGTGAGCAGCCGTCCGTCCAAGCTGGGAGTTTTTCAGCAGCTGTACTTCACGATGTACGTGGGTTTGTAGCCTTCGCTCTGCATTATTAACATTCCTCCTTTGGCCCCGTCTATTTAAACTGTGACCAGTTCCAAAAACCCTGAATAACCCAAAGTGCTTCAGTTTGTGGAAATAGTTGCTTCTGCTTTCTCCGAAGGCAAGAGGCTAACGCTCTCCTCAGAACACAGGTTATTAAAACGAGCCAACGCCACCCTGCTGCACAGAGCATCCTCCCGCTCCATCCTCCCAAACTATTAAAAGGGCTTTTCTGCCCCTTTGCTCTCGGGCAATGCCTTGCAAATGACACTGTTTGTGTTTTTGCATCTGCATCCGGGCCGGCTCACTTGGTCGTAGCATCTCTGGGACAGCTTGACGCAGCCGGTGGCTGGCAGGTAGCAGAGCAGGCAGGGCAGCACCAGGGACAGGGCGCTCATGAAGGACCAGCGGGCGCAGCAGTTGGAGTGGGAGCAGGAGCAGGGGTGGTCGGCACACGTGCCCTCGTCGTCCTCGTTGGTGCAGTGGTAGAAGACGCCCTTGACCAGGCACATGCAGGTGGAGTAGTTGACCAGGTTCTGCGCCGAGCAGAGGCACTCCTGGTTGCACACCCAGCACGACGGCAGAGTCCGGGGCAGGGCACACTCCTTGCACTTGCATTTCCCACAGGCCTCGCACAGCAGGAAGTGCTTGTCCAGCTCCTGAGACACGGCGCCCTTCAGCTCCAGGGGTTTGCAGTTGATCACCTTGGGCTGGATGCGGACGGCGCGGGGGGAGGATTGCTCTGCCACGGGCACCGGGGCCATGTGGTCCAGGAGCCTTTGGTCTGAGGATGTGCTGCTGCTGCTGCTGATGGAGCTGGGGCGCCCGCTGAAGGAGATCCAGGGGTGGGTGACATCCTGCTCGCAGCGCTGCGGGTGCTGGCCGGCCAAGCCCAGCTCGTGGGGGGCTCGGGGGCGCTTCTGGGCGGGCGGCTGGGAGGCGCTGGGGTTGTCGGTGTAGTCGTTCTCGATGTGGGTGGTCTTCATCTGGTCGATGGGCAGGATGGTCAGCGGGTGCTGCAGCCGCCCGTAGGGGATCCGACTGTCCAGCAAGGGCTGCACCATCACAGAGTTGGGGACAACGGTGATGTTGTGGGCAAGCCGGGGCTCCATTGAGAAAGCAGTCAGACTACTGGGGCAAAATCTGTGCTTAAGTGTCCTGGGGGAAGGGAAGGAGAAAGAACAGGGGTGGGGGAGAGAGAGAGGGCATCGTTATTGAGGTGTCCTGCAAGCCCAGCCCAACAGGGCTCTTTGCTGAGGCTGGCTATTATGCTGAAACTCTTGTAAGGTAAAATTGTGTCCAAGGCAGGCAGAGCACTCAGGTACAAAGTGCCTCACTCCTCCTTTGCTACCACGTCCCTCTCCCTGACCTCGGCCATCCACAGCTCCTCCAGCCCTGGTGGGGCTGCGGTCACTGCAGGCTCCTGAAGAGCCACTCACGGTTTTACTGAGGGAAAGCACATCGTGGGGCTCTGGTGCATATTCATATGTGGTTTTGTCAGCAAACTGCCTGAAATGACTTATATAAACTTTGGAGGTTTTCCCCAATCGACCCTGATCCCTAAAAAACCTGATGCAGGACTGTGGCTCGTGGAAGCACTGGCCTGGTACCAAGGTGCTTCTGAGCGTGGGGCTGAGCACCTGTCCCTGCTAACCAGGGATCTGCCTGTGGGAGCATGGCTTGACTTTGGTGAGGAAGCGTCTCCGCTCCATGGGGAGCCGCTGGTTCCAAAGGCTCCTTCATCCCTGCTGTGGGAGGTGGAAGTGCTTGCTCAGTGCCTTGTCTGGCGGCAAACCAGGGTGGGAGCCAAGGGTGCAGCTCCCAGGAGAGCACCCACATGGCTCAGGCTGGATCCATCACCTCACACAGGTAATGAGACACTCGTGCAGCCCACTGAGTGCACTAATATTTAGCTGAAGTGCTGTTTACCAGCCGCTCTGGCTGAGCCGTCACTGCCGCAGTTTCTAATTTCATTGAAAGAGTGCAATTTATCCTGGAGTCAATCCAAAGATTCAGCAGTGGCGTAGGACAAGAAACCACAGGAAGTAACTAAACTTAAATCAAAGAACGGAAACGACTCAGTTCAAATTTAGAAAGTGCACATTGTTTTCTAGTAGATGTGCCATTTCCTCACGGGGTGACCTTTATTCATAAATAATATAATGCTGGAGATCGGCTGAAAGAAGGGGTGAGTAAGGCTTTGGTTGCAGGAGGGGAAAAGCTGCTGGTATCAAGAAAAAGGAAGTAGCAAACAGCTTAAGGCACTGCCAGTTGTTTGTGTTCAACAAACAAATTAACCTTCTCCAACAGCGTGAAAGATTTGGACTTGGCAGCGCTGGTTTAACAGCTGGACTCGATGATCCTAAAGGTCTTTTCCAACCTAAATGATTCTGTGATTCTATGACTTTAACATCACAGCAGTGGGAAAAAGTCAGGAAAAAACTGCATCCAACTGCAACCAGTGCATGAGAAGTGTGCGTGTGTAAATGTGTGTGCACTTCTGCAAGAGCACACCTCCCCCTGAAATGAACACAACACCTCAAAAATCGGAGCACGAACTGATTCCTCATTTTTGGAAGGAGAAAGGGAAGCCCATTTTTACCCTCTGAAAAATGCCACCGGAGCCCACTCCTGTATTTGTAAATCGTTGCTTTGATGGATCACTTGGCATTTGGGGTTGGAAAGGTGCCAGTTCTCCCGGGATCAGGAGGAGGGAGGGCGGGCTGCGGCCGGAGCGTGGGCAGGACGGCACATGCTGGGTCCGGCACCGCGTCCGGCCTGCCGGGCCCCCTTTGTCCCCTGCACCACACCAGCAGGAAGAAATGCTTTATTAGCAGTAATGATGATTATTGTCACGCAGCCCTTATGCTGCTTCTCTTCCCCGGTTAAAATTCTCTGCTGGGTCTTAGCCATTCATTTGGAATTTTTTTTATTTCATTATTCATAGCTCGTTGACATCCTGACTGGAGGAACAAGAGGGTTTATAAAGCATCTATTCCTAGTTACTGTATGTAAAAAACAAAGAGAAGCAATGATTCTGACAACTATGGGGCATGCAGAGGGAAAAGAACTTGATTTTCTTTTGTGCATCAGAATCCAGTGTCATGATATAAAAAGTATTTGCTGCAAGTCAGAGTTTAGCAAAATCATCAGTTCTGTATCGGCTGCGTGTTACATTTGCAGGGAGACTTTGATTCCACTGGGTTTTTTTGGGTTTGTTTTTTTTTTTAAGGAGAGGGAGATGCAGCTGTTTTGGTTGCCAAGAGTAAGTGCAGCAGAGCTGATCTTAGATGGAAGGTAGCTGGAGGAAATGGTGGCAGCGCTGCAGGGTGTTACCAGCCTGGCTGCTGCTCCTCGGCCCTGCCAGCGCTGCCTTCGTGGCCTCTCCAGGGCTCTCAGCTCACTCCCACTCGGAACCAGCTCTCGGCAATCTGCTCCATCCACCAGATTTCCGCTGGATCCATGGAGCACCATTTATTTTAAGGTGCCCCGTGTGCCAGCACGTGTGTGGAGCAGAGCAGCTCAGCCTGGGCAGTGCCCTGGCGCTGCCTGTCCCCAGCACGGCACCTCTGCCCCAGATGTTGTGCATCGCTGGTGGCACCGCGTGGGAGCCCCTGGAGGTGGCACTTAGGCTTCACATTAACTCTGCAGAGGCCCCGTCTGCCATGGTGCAGGGCCAGTGATGCCACCCCACGGAAGTGGTGTCACCAGATTAATTTGGGGAAGGATTAGAGCCCGGCCGTTCCTAAAACACCCAACCCCCCGTGCCCAGACGGGGCCTCATGCCGGCAGATGTTAAAGATGGCTTATCTGAGATAATGCTAATCAAGATTTCAGTTAATTACCACAGAAAGGAGGTGGACCCTGGACTAAACACCACACTTCAGGAGAGTTAATGGTAGAAGTTTTTCATCCTCTTTTTTCCCTGTAATACAGTTTCAAATTGTCTTTTTAATAGACAAACTATTTCTGCAGGACGAGGGGGAGGGAAGCCTGACATGGTGAACTCAAAGGCCCTGCACATATCTGGGTACAGGATCTACTTGGATAAAACCTCTGGAGGGAAAACAGCCAAATAAGACCCAGCTGTCCCAGTTCCCAGACCCCTGCTCTGGGCACACTGTCCCTCTGGCTCGAGATCCCCTTTAAACCACCACAGATGTGGAGCCTGACAGGTTTTGGTGCTTGGACACGTGCTCCTTCACCTCCTGCCCTGCCCTCTCTCTCCTGAGCAGAGGGTTTCCACAGTTAGTTGCTCTTCCCTTTCACACAACTCTTA
The DNA here is from genome assembly GCA_013400235.1 of Oriolus oriolus. Lineage (NCBI taxonomy): Eukaryota > Metazoa > Chordata > Aves > Passeriformes > Corvidae > Oriolus > Oriolus oriolus. The sequence continues at coordinate 136,133 of VXBT01009673.1, read as the reverse complement.
ACAGACAAATATTTCTGATATTTATGGAATTTTCCAAGGACCACGACCACATTGCTGCTGCCGGCCTTGTCACCAGAAGTTCCAGCAGTGCAGCGAGATCGCTGGTGACAGATCCAGGTCAAACACCTCTGGTGCTGAAGTCAGAGCGAGCTGTTCATCCTGCCAGGAGGCTCCTCTCCCCCAGGATCTGCCCGGATGACAACCACGGCAATATTTCATGGTGGAGCTGCTCCAGTTTTTGTCAGTGTGCTGTGAGCACCTTTCCCTCAGCTGTTTGTGCTCCGTGTCCGTGTGCCAGGACAGGAGAGGTTTCAGGGATGGGCCCTGGGCAGCTGTGTGGGCACACAGTGCTCCACCTGTGCGGGCAAAGAGGAATCCAGTCAAGTCCTCAGGTTAAGGATTTGTGCAGGAGCAGAAGGAAATCATAAGCCAGGCTGCTCCCACGGAGTGTCACGGGCTCAGATGTGCCTGCCTGGGTACCTGATGGCTCCTTGTGACTTCCCTGGATCATCCTCCAAGATATCACAACCTGACCTTTGCTGGTTGATGCGTACCCAGAGGCAGGGCAGCATTTCCTTCACCTCCCCCCAAAAACCCACCGCACACGTGGGGTGTTTGCTGGCAAGGATAACATTGCCTTGAGCACCAACACTGGGAGCTTATAAACTGAATTTATAAAGCTTATCCCAGCCAGATCCCAAATCAAAATGAATGTTTGGGATGACCTGGCAGAACTTTGGACCTCGAAAGAGCACAAGAGCTGAGGGGTGTAACCTTGGGACTCTTCGTTGTCCACTGCACTGATCCTGACTGTAAATTGCATTTCAATTGAGGAAAAAAAGCCATACAGCACACAAAATTAATTAATTTTTTATCGCAGGTAATTACAGATATATTACAGCATTAACACAGGCACAGGTTCACTGGTTGCAACTGTAAAGATAATTTTCTTAAAGCAGAAAACAGGAAGAAAAATTCACGACTATGTTCTTACATAGGGAATTTTTCGTTCTTTAGAGGCAAACAATGAAGTTCTTTTCAAGGCAGATGTGTCAGCAAACTCCCATGTAGAGAAAAATTTCTCTTCCCCCATGACTGTACAGTCACTCACCACATACAATTTTCAAGTCAAAATATACTTCCTTCCAAGGGAGTAAAATTGGACTCAAAAGTCAAGTTCATACACGTGTTGCAGTGTTTGTTCCATCTCTTCATCAAGATATGGCCAATTTAAAATTACTGTTGTACTGGGTAATTGCAAGTCCTAAAGTTGTAGGAAACCAACTGTTATTGTAGTGTTTTGGTGTTATTTCAGACTCAGAAGTTTTGTAGGATTTTGAAATCAGATGAAATTAAAACAAAAAGGCTTTTTATGTTTTAATAGGATTTTGGACTTGCCTACATCATTTTAGAGAAAGCCACATTCTTGTAGGCAATTCCATGAGAAAGTCACATAAACCCTCAGGAAAGCTCATTCCCACTGATGTCTTCAGAACAAGTTTTGAAATAGTAAGGTTCTAATATCTTTATTTTCAGAGTGGAGTTGGACAACAAATCTTCCAGTTACTGAAAAACAAAATGGATCTTGACTTAAAAATCCAGTGAGTGCAGAAATATGTAATGTTCGTAACTGTCAGAGCCAGAGCTTATTAAAATTATTAATCAGTGGGTTTCTGGCATGTTTAACAACATTCAAGATGTTTGTGGTAATAAAAGAATAATGAGAATAAGGAACTGAAGTCCAGCAGTGGGTCCCATGTGGAAGCAACCCTGGACAACCTGGGACTGACACATCCCCAGTGCAGTCAGCAGGAACAGGGGAAAAGCTTCCATGAGCTCCTCCTCTGCAGCCAGCACCAGCTACGAGGTCCCACAGTTTCGCCCAACCCTTTTTGGACACGAGATGCTGCCATGGAAATGTCTCAAGGGAACCTCAAACGTCACAGAAAACCAAAAAGCCCCAAATGTGCTCTTGGGGGTGCGTTTGCTGAGAGAGACCCCCGGGGTGGGCAGGGAGGGGGTGCAGCCACCAAACCCTTCTGGCCTTGGCCAGCTGTGTGCACCAGATCAGGGGCCACTTTATCTCCTCCTAATTAATTACACCTTAATTACACCTCATGAGCAGCCTGTCCCTTCTGTTGTGTCTGAGAGCACCAGTGGCAGGAAGAGCCGTCTGGTGGCACTGGACTGTCCTCTCCCTGTCCTGTGTCATCCCTGGTGGCTCCTTGCTGCAGCCTGGACTGTGCCCCGTAGCATCAGGGAGCTGCTGGCCCTGCCAGTGGTGCCCTGCTGCCCTTGGCCAGGGGCTGCTGGCCAGCTCTAGGACCATTATATATATTATATATCTTATAAATTAAATTGGTTCTAGTGGTGCTGGGGGCATGGAGAGCACTGGTGCACAAAAAGGCACCTTCTTGTCACAGAATTGTTAAGGCTGAAAAAGACCTTTAGGATCATCAAGTCCAACAGTAAGAATAAAACAAATCTGGTATTTCAACACGAATTTTCAATCACAGGTTTCCAAGAATTTTCCAACTACTGAAGCATCACAAGCTCCTGTGAAGAAGGGATGGAGAAATTGCCATGGATTGATGAAAGGCTGAGCCCTGCACTGGGATGGGGTAAGACCTGAGCTGCTCCTCTGGGGATCTGCTTTGGGTCAGACCAGACAGCTCTGAATCTTGGCACCTACAGAGGGACCACACCTTCTCTTGGTTACTGATATTAGACCTGGATTAGATTGAATTTTAGGTAGGAATTCTTCCCTGTGAGGGTGGGCAGGCCCTGGCACAGGGTGCCCAGAGCAGCTGTGGCTGCCCCTGGATCCCTGGCAGTGCCCAAGGCCAGGCTGGACGGGGCTGGGAGCAGCCTGGGACAGTGGGAGGTGTCCCTGCCACGGCAGGGGTGGCACTGGATGATCTTTAAGACCCCTTCCATCCATTCTATGACTCCATTATCAATGCAAAAGCCAAATTAGTCTCTGGAGTTGTGACAGTCACTCATTAACACTGACACAGAGGCAGCAATAGTTGCAGTAAATGCACTGCAGAAATTGGTTTATTTTCTTTGCTGTATGGGACACACAAATTTCTGAAAATACAGTGCAAGAGGCAGAAAACGAGAAAAGCAATAGAATATTTTGTCTTAATACAAGAAATGATCATAGTTGAAAGCAATACACTTCGAAGCAGTGCCGTGCTGGGGTGGGCAGATACATCTCAAGGCCTGTGCAAGGCAACACAGCTCAGAATCGATGGCAACCAGTGCAAAATCTGATCTGTCACGGCCAGTCTGTCTCCTCTCGGTTAAAAAGCTCCTCTAAAAGCGCTGGGCAGAGCTGCACCTGAGCCTTGGGCAGGGCAGGATGCCGAGGGACAGGGCAGGGGTGCTCAGGGGACGGGGCTCGCTCCCACCCAAGTGGTCAATAAAGGATTTGCTCCCCAAGGCCCAGCAGAGGAGGAGCTGGAGATGAGGGAACAAATTCTGCCCCTGCCTTTGTTTGGGATTAAGGACATCCTCTTGTCCAGGCCTGCCAGCGGTGACGAGGGACACGCTGCTCCCGGCGCGAGCCAAAGGGTTCAATTAAAGCTTTTAATGAGGAAGACTACACTCGGAGGTAGTTAAAGGAGACCTTGCAGCAAGCACATGTTTTTAATGTGGGATTAAGAATAATTCATAAGGTTGGAGTTCATTAAGACTGAGTTAGGCTGTCTGGATTTTCAGTCGAGCTGTAAATGCTTCAAAAAAAGGAAAAAAAACGGGTTTTTTTCCCTAAAGGGTGTATTAATATTGACCAAATATTGACGTTTATTCTTTTTGTTCCCCTCCTTAGCAGCCTTATCTAGCTAAGGCCAGCTAGAATCTTCTCTACAAGTAATAAGGGAGGAAAAAAATTAGAAAGCTTATTAGGGAAACCTGCCATTTTTAAAACGAGACACTAAATTCTTGCCAGAGCGTGGAAATTCAGGAGCTGGGAAATGAGACCTGTAGACTTCCAAGAAGCTGTCTCTGTCCAGCTAAAGTCTGTTCCTGTGGTGCGAGTGAATAAAGCACATTTTGGCCCACTAGCATTCAGATCTCTGGGGACTCGAATTTCTCAGTCAAAGCCTTTTACTGGACAAAAACATTTACTTTAAGGGCAGAGAACTAAGCTCAGATATGATCTGTTAAGCTAATGGTACTAAATGATAACCTTATTAGAAGGGTTTTAGATTTTCTTGAGGAAATACATTGTATTGGATTTAAAAAGGATAAAAAACAACACTTGTGCAACTGTTTGCCTATAAAAACACAGTTTTTACTACTGGGCTGAAGCTGGAAAGTTGTGCAGCAATATGATGAATGAATTTTTTTCTTTCACAGTTAATTTTTTGAAAACTGTCAGAACTGGTTATTAATTATTGCTGTAGTGTTGTAAGGGATGTGAATTTTATTTCACCGAAGTCTGATGGCAGAATTTTTTTTTTTTGGGGGGGGGGGGGGGGGAGGAAGTGTTTTTTGGNTTGTGGGGGGGGGGGGTTGGGTAGGAATTGCTTTTTGAGATGTTGCATTTCCCAGTATGATTTGGGAATTAGTCATGATTCCAGGAAAACAGCTTTTGTTTTGCTGTTTCAGGAGAACAAATCATTTCTCCCCTGCACATTCCTCATGGAGAATTTCAAAAGGACTGCAGTGTTCAGAAATGGTCCTTTTAATTTTGTAATCCCAATATAGAGTCCCTTCCAGCAAGGGAAAACACAGTAGCCCATGGAAAAGGGCACATTTATCAACGAGACATCCCCAGTGGGGTTCCAATAACTGAGAACAACCCCTCCTCCTGCTATCATTCATTTTTATATGGACAAGGGGGAAGCCAGTCATCGGGATCATTGTGATTCCGTGCACAAATTGGAGCTTTATTCTTTAACCCAAAATAAAGGCAGAGGGGAAGCTTTAATATTGGGAAAGCTGCGCTTCTCTTTACCTAATTAAACAGCAATTTCTTGCCATACTGTCCCCTTGGCATGGCATGGAGGAAAGGCAGCAGCTGGAGAAGTTTTAAAGGATCTAGAACGTGCCTTTTCCACTCTGGATAATGCAAGGATGCTTTTCCTTTTCTCTTTCTTTCTCTCCTTCACCCTTTAAAGAAAAACATGGGGCTATAAAAGATTTAAATGAAAAAATCAGACCCTTGGCAACTGGAGGTAAAAGAGGGAAGCCTTTCCCCCCCGTGATATTCCTTTGCACTGCCATTTCCAAGCTCTGCATTCCCAGTCCTGCTTTCCTCTAAGACCTTTGTGCCTCTTATATGCCCCTTTCTGCTTTTTCCATTCCCCTCCTGATAATGAATTTTCAGAACATGTCGTCTCCAGGCTTGTCTTTCTCCTGTGACGCCAGGACTGGTACCAGAAAATAAAATCCTGGCTTATCTTTGCTACGCAGTTGGTAGAAAGGAGCAGCCAGCACAGGTTTTTCCTCCATATATAAAATATTTCATATATTAGACAAAGTTATTCCAGGTACACATTTTTATTACTCATCTAGCCTTTAAAACACAGCATCCATCCAGATTTAAAGCAAGTGTACAGCAAGACAGGGAAGAGAACAGTGATGGAATAAGGCACTCAGGCCAAAAAAATGAAAAAAGACTTGTATGAAATAAAATGCTGAAGAGCAAAGGTCATGCAGGAAAGGTCTGACACACGAGTGGCTGATTTCTGAAGTGTCCTATTATGGAGACAGCTAAAAACTACTTGACACTCACAAGACAGGGCTTTGGAAAAGAGAGGAAATGCGGATAATCCATTCCAAAGCAAGAAATATCCAATTCTGACTTGTCAGCCCAGGTGACCATGTATTTATGCTCCTTTTTGGGGATGGAAGAAGGGATGAAGGAGAAGACAACCCATCAGCAGAAAAAAGCCCCTTATTCTGCTGTAAAAGCCTGCAAACAAACCCAACCCAAGTGTGCTGAAACCTGCCTGCCATATATGTACAGCAAATGCAGATGTTGATGGGAGAACGCAGAAAAGAGGTATAAATCAGAGACGCAGGGACACAAATGGAAATTCTGCAAGAAACAGGATATTTCTCCAGAATGCCAAGTCTCCTTTAGGCTGGGAAGCACCAGGCAGCTCTCCACTGTATATAATTATAGCTAATCGCTGTTAGAAAAGTCATAGCCAGAAATATGCTCATGATCAGTGATCTGTAAGGAGCAGCCGAACACATCTAGAACGAGCGCAGGATTTTCCCTCGGGGAGCAGGCTCGGCTTTTTCTACTTAAAACATTTAACAATTGCTCGCAAGCACCGATCTCGTACTTACTTTAAATAATTCAGCTAAGACCATCTCTCCATAGGCGAGTTAATCCCAAATGCGAGGCGGACGAGGGGGCCGGACCTGGGAGAATCCTGGCAGGAGCGGCTGGAGCTGCGGGCAGGGACCTGCGAGCGCGGCGCTGTCAGCGGCGGCCGCGGCGCTGCACCCGCCTGCCTGGGAAAATGGCTATTT
>VXBT01009673.1:103690-129606 GCA_013400235.1 Oriolus oriolus | reverse complement strand
GCGCGGCCGCCCGACTCTGTGAATGGGTGGGCACCGCGGCGGCACCGCGCATGCTCCGCTGCGTTTTATGAATGGGGGCTGGAGGGGAGCGCGGATGCGGCTCCCGGGGTTTTTTTCCCCCCCGCTTTTTTTTTTTTATGAATGAAGGGCAGCGGCAGCTGCGCATGCACCGCGCCCCCCGCCCGGGGCTGGAGGTAACGGCGGGGGTGGGGGGCACCGCGCTCCCGACCGCCGGGGGGGCACGGCCGAGCCCCCTCCCCTGCGGGCCCGATCCCGGGGAGCAGCCGGGAGGGTGCCCCCGGCCCCTCGGGCATCCCCAGCCTCCCCAGCCGCCCCTCCGGGCGGCCGCGTCCCGCCGGGAGCGGGGCGAGGGGCGGCAGCGCGGGCAGCGCTTCTCTCCGGGAGCCGGGGGGGAGACAGGGGCACGTTCGGCTGGAGGTTCTGGCGATCCCCGGTTTTGGGGTGTGTGGCCACGAATGAAAGGATGGGAACGGTTCTCCTTTAGCGCTCGGCTTCGTTTCCCTGCGCTGAGAGCTGCGCCTCGTTCCTTTCACTGCAGCATCGTCACACACTCGTGTCCGTCCCCTGTGCCTGGTGGCTTGTGGCAGTATCTGGGTGAAAATGCGAGCACAAACCCCACCGCGTGTTGTATGTGCAACCTGTGGGTTTATTTTATGGCCCTTGTTCTCCTGAGGAGGAGAGGAGGTGGGATAGAGCCGCGCAGGTTACCCGCACCCGCGGAGCGCCAGCAGCTGCTCCCGTTCCATGGACGCGAGGCCATTGATGTGCTGCTCTCAGCTCTGCGGTTCTGCCCCTGCTCAGCTTTTGGGGCGTCCTGGGGAGCCTCTCCCCGCGCTCCGCATCTCTCGGGGCCGGACTTTCCGACCATCCTCAGCAAAGCGCTGCTGCTCTCCTGCTCCGTGCCGGGCTTCCCTGAGAGCCCTGCCCGGAGCGTGTGCCGAGAGCTCCGAGATGCCCTTCCGTGCCTCAGTTCCGTTCGGCACAGGCACAATCCGCTCCCAGCTGGCGCGGAAGCGGCTGCAGGTGGGGCCTCGGGGCGTGCGGTCCCCCAGGAGCCTCCCAGACAGGTTGCTTTCCTGAAAATGCATTAATGATGTATTTTAATATCTGTGAAGAGTCATCAGCAGAGCACAAACCAAGGCCCTGCTCATTTCCTGCCGTATTTATGGCATGTATATTTCAAAGCTTGCACAACACTGAAAAAACCCCCGTTATTTATTTATTTAATGCTAATACGAACAATGTATGTTACCGCAGATACAAAACAAGGGAGATTTCTTTCGCCAGGAAAGATTTCTCCCTCCAAGAGCCGTTCTCTGGGGCTGATCATTTACTTTCTTGTGTTTGTCTCTGAGGGCAGAGACGTTTCCGAGTGGGAGCCGTGTTATGGGTCACGGGCAAATGCAATTTAACAAGGAAGGGACAGAAGATGGGGATGCCCTAAAGAACAGCTTTTCCAGAGGCTTGCATGAAATATTACTGGCCTTCCAATCTATCAGATGGGTGCTTTTGAAAACAAATAGGAGGTGGTTGGTAAAAGTGTTGCTTTGTTACTGGTTGTGTTCTTTGCACTGAAATACTCCTGGAAGGACAGGCAGGCAGAGAAATTCGATGTCTGTAATTTTGGAAATTGGCAAATACAGAGGTAATGGAAGAAAATGTGATTTTAAAAAAGCTTGTATAGAAGAAAAAATGAAAAAAAATATCACCGTGCTGTATTTAGTGCTGGAAGCCAGCCCGAAGCCAAGGGACTCAAATTCCTGAGCACAAAAAATCTCTGATCCTATCATTTTGCAACACTGGCAGAGGATAAATTCTGCACCTTGATTTGGGTGCTGCCAGTGTTCCGTAACGTTGCAGCAGTGGGAGAGTCAAGCGCCTCTGAATTCAAGGTTTTTATCTCTGAATGCCGAGTTCTGTGTTCCAGGGCCACGGGCACAATACCCGGGGGAAGTCCTTTGTTGCAGTGCACTGAGCATCTCCCCACGAGCCCCCGGCAGGCGATGGCAGAGCTGCTCTGTGCTGGCCGAGGCTGTGATCCCACAGCAGCCCCAGGCACAGCCACTGCCCTCCTGAAACCCCCCGGCAATAAAACTGAAAGGAGGAAACAAAAATTATTATCCATGTGTGAATGGGCGAGGAGGAAATGGGGTCTGGCTGTGTGGTTCTAGGGAGAGAAAACTGGGAATATTGCTGGTATGGCTGTGGATTGATGAAACCCTCTTCAAGCAGAGAATTGTGAGACTGCAAGTCTTGGAGCTAATTCACCTCTTGCTTGAGATGTATTGAAAACATTATTTGACTAATTCTTCCCTATGGACAAAGGTGTTCTTGCTGGATCTTAGCCTGGTTGCTGTGCTCAGGCACGCAAGGCTTTGGGTTTGGAATTGTGTGTGATTTGGAATTGTGTGTGATTTGGAATTGCGTGTGGATCCCCCCAAGCTGCCGCTCCTGTCTGTACCCGCGGGCTCTGCTCTGCCTCTGGGTCAGGATCCAGAAGCTGAGCTGGGGATCACTGAGGCAAAAGCCCAGGGTGAGGGTGGTGGGTGCTCGGCACTCTGGAGCTTCCTGGCTCCTGTGGAGTCCCTCTGCAAACAGGAGGAGCCGGAGATGCTGGCGCTGCCGTGCTGGGATGAGCAGGGGAGGGATGGTGTCTCCCCACCTGTGCCCGTGCTCTGTCTGCTTCCCAAACCTCCTCATGCTGCTGCAAAAAGCAGGTTGTGCCTGTGGGGAGGAGACTCCTTGTCGTGAGGGCTCTGGGGCTGCTGCAGTGCCAGGGAGGAGCACTGTGTTATCACCGTGGGATTCTGGAAGCTGAGGCTTTGAGGGAAACACTCCTTATCCCAGGACATGTAATAAGTTTATACATGTTGGCAGTGCTGCTGATACTGAGCTCTGCGCTCTTTCCTCGTGCAGGAAATTAATTGCTCGCTCATTTCATGCCCGTTTAAACCCTGAAATGGCTGCAGATTTTTGATAGTGATTTCTTCACTGGGATGAACTGTGGCGCTGCCACACTCACATTACCTCTAAAGTTCTTTAATTTAGTCCTTGTACGTCCTTGGAACAGGCTGCCTGGCCCGGGAGAGCTGGGTCTGTGTGAGTGCCCGGCAGTCACCGGCTGCCGGGCTCCCCTCGGAGCAGCTCGCTCTGGAACGCGGTTCTCCAGCTCTGCCTCTGCTGTGTGGGCTGGCAGAGCTCCAGGCAGGGCGTGTGTGTCTTGGCCCAAAGCTGGCGGTTTAAGGAAATGCATGGTTCCTAATCTGCCATCAGAAAAAAGCAAATATGCAGGCAATTTAGGAAAGTGAAAGTGCAACCCCCTGGGGATCGCGTAACTCGGGCTTCAGAGGCGTTCTGAGCGTGGAGCCGTGTTCTGCCTTAAATCCTGGGCCGCTTGGCATTCTGCTATCTTTAAGCTGGATCAGGAGCAGATGTGTAGACTTTATCTGCTGAGGTTTTCGTGTTTCTCCAAATCCTCTCTGGCTGGCGCCGGAGCCTTACGGTAACTGGGTGCGGAAGCAGCGCTGCGGCGTGAGGCCGGAGCCCATTCCCTGCCTCAGCTGATCCTGCCTGTGGAATTCTCTGATTTTCTGGCAGTGGGTGCAGATTATTATGGAGGAGGTGGTTTGTAGCCTTGGCCTGGCCTCTCGGAACCAAAGGATGCCCACATGGGTGGTTTTGCCATCTCTGGGTGATAGAAGAACTTTTTCCTTCTCATGACTTACTTGACCGTTCCCGTGCATGTTATAAGGATGGAAACTGTGGATTAAATTTCGCTATTAAAAATGAAAAATGAGGATTTCAGATTTTATCACCTCTTAGAAATAATTGATAAAACCTGGAAAACTGAATGTTTCTCTTTTAATCCACTGACACAATATGCCCCTTGCATTGCTGCAAAATCCATCTGGGGCAGCATCACCTACTCCTGATGTGTTTGATGCTTGTGATGCCTCCAGCCATAGGCAGAGTAGGAAGGATTAGTCCTTCTGATAAGTACTGGGGGGTTGTGCCAAATATTTGTCATTTGGATGTTGCTATAGGAATTCTCCTCCCCTTGTGCCTTGCAACCAGCAGTTACTGTGCTGCTCTGTCATGGAGACGAGCGAGAGGGGGCTGGTGTGGAGTCACAAAAGTGCTGGGAAAACAGTGGGATCGTGGGCTCTCGGGCACAGCCCGAAACGGGAACGTGCCGAGATGCCAAACAGAGATCAGGTGCCGCAGCAGAGGTGCCAGACAGAGAGCAGCAGTGCCTGCTGAGCTGTGGAGGCTCTGGGTGCAGCTCTCACAGGGCTGAGCGTGCGAGACTGGCAGGACCTGGGAGGATGGGGACTGATCGAGCCTGTGGCTCCCTGGGAAACACCTTCCCTCAGGAGCTTCCCTCTGGATCGCAGCCGCTGTGGGAAGTGCGAGAGAAGCCCGGTGCCGTAACCCAGGAGGGGGAGGTCCGTGGCTGGGTGTCACCTCGCTGTAGTTGGTGTGGGTGGAAGGCAGTGCTGGGCTCATCCATATGGGGATACTCCATGGAAGTGTTCCCGGGCTTTGTCTCGCTGCCTCCAAGTGCCCTGGGACGCAGCCGGAGCCCCTCCCTGGCAGCCAGGCCCCTGACACGGGCAGCACATCCCCTCCTGTTATGAAATCACCTCATAAACTCTGCAACCTGCCCTGGGGGTGACTAAGAATCGTTATCTCTGTTCCCGATGAAGCTCTCGCAGCCGCCGCTTCTGCGGCACAGATGAAAGGTCTGGGCTTCCTCCTCTCTTATCAGGCACCTGTTGTTGTATCCAGACATTACTCACATCCTGGGAGTCACATCTTGTTTTGCATAATTAACACCAACTGCTTCGTTTCCTTCCTTCCCTTGCAGTTCTGCTCTGTGGCCTTACCTGGCTGCGGAGCCTTCGGGGTTATTTTGGGTTTTAACACAAGCACTGGAAATTTGGGAGCAGCAGCTCGGGGAAGATGAGAAGATTTTAGTCAGGAAGAAGGGATGCTCTTTAGTCTCAAACTTGTGCTGCAGCCACGGTCTGTGGTGGGGAATTCTGTTCCAAGTCCTTGTGAGTGATATAAAAGCTGAAGCAAACCTAAACAAAAGTCTGCAGCAAATTTGGACTTGGAAAATGGAAAATCATAGAATCTTGAAATGGTTTGGGTTGAGAGGGACCTTAAAGCCCATCTTGTTCCACCCCTGCCATGGGCAGGGACACCTTCCACTGTCCCAGGGTGCTCCAAGCCCCATCCAACCTGGCCTTGGACATTTAAAGTATATAAGGGGCTTTTTTGAGGGTTTGGGTGTTAAACTTGTTAATTTTTTGCAATATATCGGACTTATCTGGCAGCTTTAATCCCACCTGAATTCCCCATCTTTTTCTCTTGCTCTTTGGAGTTTTGCTGCTTTGAAGGTGTTTCCTGACTAATGTTTGCTGTGTGCTGGCTGTGCCATCATCTCCAAAGCTGAACTCGGTATATCAGAGCAATTTGCCATTCACAGCCATAAAAAATTCCACCGAGAGAAGTGCAAATCCCGAAGCTGGGACCTGACCAGGGCTGGGATTTCGGGCTGGCTGCTCTGCAGAACGGGTGGAACTCCCCAGGCCGAGAGCAGGCCCAGCCTGGCTGTGACGGACGAGGAGGGCTCCGAGGCTGCCGGGACCCTTCCTGCTGCCCCGCAGGCAGAGCAGCGGCGCTCGCTGCCAGGCAGACACTCTCCATGAGATGCGGGTTTTCCCACCGTGGGCTCCAGGTCTGAGGCTGGACCTGCTGCTCCATCTTCTTGGAAGGGCTGTGGGTTATTTTCCGACCTGCAGGACCCAGCCACTTGATAGCAGATCAGGGAGGGAAATAATTTCACCTGTTTCTGATTGACTCGACCATCTCAAGGACCATAAATTGTGAATATGTCCCTGTTTTTTTTTCTGAATATTTGTTTACGGTTCAGGTCAATACTCTCCAGAAACACAATTCTGCTTACAAACGAAATTCCTGGGCTGCATTCCCAGGCCTCCCCATGTGACTTGAGCATTTTTAGCAACCAAGTGAACAAATGCAAACATATTTTCAGGGCAGGGGAAGTGTTGCTCTCCACATTCTCTCGGAGTGCCTGGGAGCCCTGGAAGCCCTGGGTGTGACCAGGCAGAGGTCCCTTCTGTGGGGCATCCCTGTTTGGGGCCCCTGGTGGGTCTGCCAGGGCAGGCACAGGGAACTTGGCCACCTGCAGCTCAGTAATGCCAGTGGAATGGTCCCTCTGTCCCGTGTCCCCTAGTGTGGCCAGCGCCCTGGCTGGAGACAGGTGTCCCCTGGTGGGGCACAGCCCCTCTCTGCCGGTCTGGAACAGCTGGGAATTGTCTTTCTTATGGATTTCTGGGCTCAAGATAGGTGGACATTTGTTTTTTAAATGCCAGGGAAGAGCTGATGCCAGCAGGCAGCACTTGCAGGCTCGGGGCTCTCAGCAGCCATCGCTTCACCTGTGACTAAGGAATGAATTTTCCCAGTGAGGAAATGGTGTTCCCTGGCAAACAAAGCAGCATTGTGGAAAAGTCCTGGCCTCAGAACTCATGCTGACCACGCAGCAGTGCTTTACAGGTCTTTTGGTGTCTGTATTGCTATGGCAGGCCAGTCTGAGCCTGAAAAATCCGGGTACTGGGATTGTTCTCCCTTCTCCAGCCCATGGACAGAGCTACAAATTATTGATGGCAGCCCGAAGAAATGCTGCATCCATCCCTGAAACCCTCGCTGGTGCCCAGCTACATTTTGGTCAGAAAACCCTCTAATTCCTTCCTAAAAAGCCACATAACTTTTCACTGCATGGCTCCTTGCTGTAATTAATGAACAGCAAAGCAAACACTTAAATGTCAACTGGTTTTTTGCACATATACTGAAGTGATCAAAAGCAGACAGCAAATCCATCTTTATTTTGGCAGGAATAAGGTCTGTATCTCCCACCTGAGACAGACAGGGACACTGATGAGTAACAGCCATGCTGTATTAATGTATCAGCATAAAAGCTCAAATAAATTACTGTTATATTCTCGTTTTTCCTCCTTCTGTAGAGTTGAGCTTTCCCCAAAACCAAACTGTGTCGAAACTATCTCTGAGGTCTCTTCAGTTAAATAATCTGTTGTCAGCTTTCAAACGTTTTTTGTGTCCCACTGGTTTTGATTTGCTGGGGAGGATGTTGGGGCTGTTTCGTTAAAAAGAGCTGAAGTCCTGCAATGCCAGTGGATAAATCCCTGGGGCTGACAGTGGTTTGATCACCGAGGCACCGCCAGTGTCTTTTTCCTCTTGCATTTCTGGCCTGAAGTTTATGAAACTTGGAGCAAAAAGGCACATATTTAATCCCAGTGTAGCTCCTGCAGTAGCTGAAGGTATTCCTGTGGAGTAATTTCTGTTATTTCTGAGGTTAAGGTTTAAAATGTAAAGACTTCACTGAGATGATGGGTGTGTGCTGTGGTGGCAGGGGCTGTGCTGGTGGGGAACAATTGGGTTGGGGTTTTTATGCTGTAAAACCACTCTGGGCTGTAGCTCTCTGCTGGCTCCCCAGGATGGGTGGTGATTAATTAACTGCATGTTTTAACTAGAGCTCCTCTGGGCCCGGTGACACTGATATGGTTTGTGTGGCTCCTGTCTCCAGCCCCACGCCGTCATTTTTAACTGGGTTTGGTTTTTGGTGGATCTGTAACACACATCACAGTGGAAAAGGCTGAACTGTAACATTTCACTCGTGATTTATAACTGCTAAAGTAAATTGTAAGCGAAAATATTCCTCCACATTGAAGTTCCTTTAGGGAAGCGCCGTTCCTTGAGGAACTGGTGAGAGTTTGTCCCGGATTAAGGTTTGGTGTGAATGTTCCCAGGGGTTGATGGTGGTTGTGGGGCCCTGATGGAGCTTGTGGGGGGCTTGCACCTCACCCCAACCCCGTGTGGATGAGGGAGAACCTGTCTCTCCCTGCAAGACCAGCCCTGATTCCCCTGATTTTCCATCCCTCATGTGTTTACTCCTCCACAGGGTACAGCAGTAGAGCAAAATCAACCCGACCCTTCCCTCTTTGAAGTATCACTGGGTATTACAGAGTCACATAATTGTGTGTAATTACCATATTCTAACACTTAAATATTTTCCTGACTAATTTCCTCCTGTCTCTGCTTTGAAAATACCCAGATTATATCCATTAAAAAGTTACAGACTGGAAAATATGCAATTTCAAAGGAAATTTTTTTTTTGCACTTAAACCCCACTTTTCTTTGTGGCCTTAACCTGTTGCCTTTGACAGAATTACTGGGGTTTAGTGTTCTGTTGTGGTTTAGTTTTTTCTTTAAAAGCCCCACCAGCCTGCAGCCCCTCATGCTGTATATCAGGATGTTATGACAGCTCTGCTGGGCTGAGTCCAGCAGTCAATGCTCTGTCAAAATACCCATCATTTCCTGTAGTTTTGCCTAATTAATGGTGCAGTAATGTGGAAACTTAGAACAGCACCAGAAGGAAAAGTAAATGTTAAATGATTTGCCTTTAATGGATCTCAAACACTTTTCTTTTTTGCCTTTTTTTTTCCTTTGTTCGTCATGAGCTCTTTCTTTGGGCACCTTCTTCCTCTGTGCTGTTCCTGGTTCCCTTCAGAGTTTTCTTCCTTCCTACAAGTGGGGGACTTACCAGTGGCAGGGACTCAGAGGACACCAGCTCAGCACCTGTGAGGGGCTGCATTTCCTGAGCACAGGGATCAACCCTGGCTGCTGGTGAACAAACGCAGATAGCACTGGAAATTAATGTGACTAATTCAAGTTCAGTTGACAGCATCCTTTTGTTTCTGTCCCTCCTTGGCTTTCTGATCTTGAAGAGGATCCAGGTGGTTTGGGTAAAGCATCTCCAGAGCCTCCTTTTCCTAGCGGGGTGGGGAGGGAAAGTGAGGCTGTGTGGTTGGAGCAGGTGGAAAGGTGGGCAGGGAATGGCAGGACACAGGGAATGGCTTCCCACTGCCAGAGGGCAGGGATGGATGGGATATTGGGAAGGAATTGTTCCCTGGGAGGGTGGGCAGGCCCTGGCACAGGGTGCCCAGAGCAGCTGTGGCTGCCCCTGGATCCCTGGCAGTGCCCAAGGCCAGGCTGGACGGGGCTGGGAGCAGCCTGGGACAGTGGGAGGTGTCCCTGCCCAGGGCAGGGGGTGGGAATGGATGAGCTTTAAAGTCCCCTCCAACCCAAACCATCCTGGGATTCTCTTTCATTTCTTTTGAAATGGGAAGTAAATGAAACCATGGGCAATGAACAGGATCTGACTGATTAGGGAAAGGCCTGTGCAGTCCGGAAGGGTCCCTCACCTGAGCACCCTGCAGAGCCCCGCTGAGCTCAGGGGGAGCCTCCCCAGCCCGGGGTGAGGGGCACCAGCTCTGCCAGGAGCTGGGAGGACGCCGGGCCGGGCGCGGGGCTGGCTGATCCTGTTTTACGGTGTTTTGGTTCTCTGAAAAATATTTTGTTGTGAGAAACTCCAGATGGATGTGAATGTTCTCAGGGGTGGAGGGAACAAGTGGAGGGAGAAAGTTAGTCATCGTCCTGGCAGGCGAGAGCCAGCGAGGACAAGCACTGGATGATGCACAGGGCAAAAATAGCCCAAGTTCCAAATGGAATGGGATGTGACGGCCGAGTTCCTCCGAGGGAAAATACTCCCGAGTCCTCGGGCACGTCTTCGCTGGTGTTTGGTGCAGAGCAGCGCAGGGGCTTTGCTTCTCTGCGGGACAAACGGAAAATGCTTGGGAAATGGAAAACTAGGGAGGAGAAACCGGTGTAAAAATAGGTAAGGCCTTATTGGTCCAGAATTTTGGGAATTTTGAGATTTGTATTTCAGTCCAGTCTAACACCCCACTTTTTCAGTTCTAAAGCAAAGTCCTCTGTCCGTCTGATGGATGGGAGCACTCCCCATGTCCATCGAGTTATGTCCACTATCCTTTGAAAGGGTTAATGTTAGAAGGGAAAAGTTATTTGTACTAATTTTGACCTGTTTATCCTTTGGTTTTGTGAATTTCTTTTCATTAAAGCATGTGTTGAAAGAGACTTGAGATTTCACCTCAAAACTTGTCTCAGTTATCGAAGTAATTAGAACCAGAATGGATAAAGTTTGGAAATGACCCTGAATTTTCATAATCAAATCAAATCTTGGCCCCCAGAATTGTCAGGAACGTTAAATTCTGATAGCTGATTTGTGAATTGATATCCCTGACAGGAACTTGGCAGCCAAAGAGGCAGGGAACCCTCAAAATTTTTTGTCCTAGCTCAACAAATTCAGTGATATGAATAATAAAATTATGTGGATTTGTCCCACTGATCTGACCCTGGGGATGTTTTAGGCAGGAGGCCCTTGTCCAGCTCTGTGGGCTCTTCTGAAGGGCTTTGAGGCTGGAAGCTCCAGAGGGAAAGGTTTTGCTGTCTTTAGGAATTTTAGGGGGATTTGCGGAGCAGTGAAACCACAGGCTGAGTGGAACCCCCCACCTTAGTCCACTTCTCCTGTGTTCCCCATCCCAGGCACTTTACTGCTCAAACCACATTGCTTTCTTAACAATATTCTTCAGGGGGTGTCACGTGTCCCTTTCCTGTCCCAGGCTCTCTTACGAAGCCTGGAGTAGCTTTAGCACCTTTGGCGAGTCAGTTTTGCTTTGTCCAGCAGGAAAGCAACGAGGTGGTTTAGGGACAGCCTCAGCGAGGGGCTGTGGTGGCTGTGTTAGTGCTGGGGTGTCTTTCCTTGCTCACCTTTCATTGTCTTGGTGCCTTTCAGCAGGAACAGTTCGATGTCAGGGCTCAGGATCCCCAGGGTGCCCCGTGTTGTGTCGGGTGTTTGCGAGCGGCGTGTCCCGGACGTGGCTTCTCCCTGCTTGAGGTTTTCGTGCCTCGGGGGTTGGGTCGACGGCTCCTGTGGAACAGTGTGTGTCTCCAGTGGAAGTGTTTTTGTTTTCAAAGGCAAGCAGCACATTGTGGACACATGGAAGTGTGTGGCTTTCAAAAAGCAACCGCTGTTTCTGGACGCTTGAAGAGCCGGCGTCGGCCAGTTTGGGGTATTTTTAGCAGCAAGGATTTGACTATTTGATATGGAGGGATTAAGGTTTGATGGTCTGGAGGCTGGAGATTTCAATTTCAGGTGTTGTCATTTGTTCCTTGGAGGTGGAAAAGCCCTGGGCTGTTAAACTGCTGTCTCTCTAGACCTGGAACAGCAAGTTAAAGTGTCCCAGGAGAAATCAGGATCTGGTGCCACTCAGACAGGCTCAAGCTATTGCATGGCAAGCTGACCCTAAGCTTGATCTCAGCCCAAAACAAAGTCCAGTCCTAGTCTTCAGCCCTGTCAGACACTTGTGAACTATGAAAGGGGACTGTTGAGGTTGAAAATCTGTCTAATAAAATGTACTGTTATTAGAATACAGCAATATTAATAAGATCAGTAATGCTATTATTACTTTGAAGGGAATGTGTGCCAGCAGCTTCTTCATCTGCTTCTCTCTGGAGGACAAGCTCACCCTCCTAATTATTGTGTTCCTGTTCTCAGGCAGGTGAGTAGTCAGAGCATGACAATAGCCTGGGATTTAATGTATGCACAGGTTAAATGAATCTGTAATTTTTGGGAGAGCGGTGCATGAGTATCAGGAGCCGATTTCCTACGTGCTGCTCGCTCTGGTTGCAGGAGGACGTGTTGGTCCTGGGTGAGCTGCTGTGAGCAGTGTGTGACAATGGGATCCCTGTACAAACAGTGCTGGCTTCTCCACACACACACAAAAAAAAATGCAGCAAGGAATTTTTAGCACGTTGTCATGCAGCACTCTCTGTTTCCTGGCTTCCACATTCAAGCTGTGTAATAATATTTATATACAAATGCTGACTGTGATTTTCCACCCCGGAAAAAGGAGATGTCATTTAAAAGTGCCGTGAGTGATGTAAAGCAGAGATTTGACTCGCGGCCTCGCACATGGTGTGGGCGTGGATTTTAATTGTTTGAAAAGAGGTCATTTCAAAAAATGTAACAGTCTTGCTACATAAGCACATTCCCCTGAAGTAAAGGTCATTTTGCTCTTCAGAAGTTGCTTTTGGAAGGGAGGGGAGGGTCCTGCTCTTGCCTTTCCTTGTTCCTACCTTTTGAAACATCCTGGAGAACACGAAGTGTTTCACTGTGGGGCTGAGGCAGGCCTCAGACCGCGTTCAAGCTGGGATCCAGCACCAGGAGAGCTGCAGTCGTGACTCAGTGTGCACTGGCACGTGGAAGCTCGCTTTCCCCCTGAAGATCCACGCTATTCCATCTCCCAGAACCCACACCCGTGTCCTGGTTTTCCTGTGTCAGTGATCACACTCAGTCTCTTAAGCTTTTCTGGAGCTGGGATTTATAAACAGTTCCAAGGCAAAATCGCTGCTTTTTGGCTCCAGCCAAAGGAAACTGTTCTGATATCTTGCCAGTTGCCAGCACATTTCTAATCCTGGTGTCCTGGGGCCTTGGTTTTCATGTTGAAACCTCTGCTCCTACCAGGCTCTTGGTGGACTGAACACACAGAAAACGACGACTTGCTGAGCTGGGCTGTGTTCGCTCATCTTCTGATCCACACTTGACCAAAGAAGGTTGGATCATGGCTTTTTTTCATCCTGCTACAGTGACAGAATCCAGATGTGAGGATCCTAAATCTTCAGTGTTCCTGGTTTTCTCCTTCACAAACCCTTTGAAACCAGGGCTGTCACTCTGGCTGTGCAGCCCCTGGTCTGGCCGGGTCCCACACCTCTCTGGCTCTGTAATAATGGGCTCACTGGGCTGCAGGTGTGCCTGTGCCCAGCTGCATTTCGAGATAATCTCCTAGCTGAGAACAAACCAGAGGGGTCCACAGAATAACAAGGTAGTGGAATAAACAATAGGTGGCATAAAACTCATCTGCCAGCATGTCATGAGAGACTCTCACAGGAAAGACGCTGCAGCTGAAGTTTGGTTGGCAATTGCTGTGTTATGTTTTTGCAGGTTGCTCCATCCTGATTCCTTTTGAATGGTATTTCTGGAAGAAAAAATACAAATAGTTTTATGTGCTTTATCTCGGGGTGGGTGTTTTGGGCCGAAGCAGCTGCCTGGGAGGGGGATCCTGGCTTTGCACAGGCACGGTGACACAGCTTTAAACCCCTGGGCTGGACAGGACGGTGAGAGCCAGCACTTCCTCCCCTAAAGCATTCAAAAGCAGTTTTAAATCGGATTAGGATTTAACAATCACTTCATGGTTTGCTCACTGCAGGGAGGATCAAAGCCCAGGGAGGACTCTTCAGCTGTTTGCTTTTCCTTTATGTAGAAACTTCACCAATGCTGCCCTAAAAACCCCACTAAATACAGTAAAAAACCTCCCTTCTCAGAAAAGCAAATGACTTGACCACAGCCTAAAATAAGGTGTCCATTATCTGGTGACACTTTTTTCCTCTATTTGCTATTTTACTAAGCCCCCATTCTGAGGCAGCACAGGGAGCAGCTCTGCATTCCCAGCCCCAGCTGGACTGATCCTGGGAGATCCCAAAACTGGAATATGGATTTGCCTTGGTGTGCTGTGTCATCACAGTGCCTGGGCAAAGGAAAGCTTCAGCATTTACTCTGTTGAATAATGGTGTGGTGTCTCGGGGGGCAGGGACTGCTGCAGTGCTGCACAGATGCTGGAGGGACTTTTCTTTGCTATTTGGTGGGAATGTTTTTAAAATCCGAGAGGTTTGTGTGCGTTTTCCTGCTCAAGATGACCAGGGGTTTGTCCTGCTGGGAGAGGCTCAGAGCAGCAAGGTTTATAAAAACAGTGATAATGGGAGAGGGAAAAGAGTTTTGTGGATGAAATAGAGACAGTTTTGTATGTGGCCCTCTGGCTTCTCCCTACTGTTGCAATACAGGTTTGTCTGAGAGAAATCACCTTGGCACTTTGAATATGTACATGTGGCACTTGGGGACTTCATTTAGTGGTGGCTTAACGATTGGACTCGATCTTGGAGGCCTTTTCCAGCCTAAATGATTCCATGATTCTGTGGCATCTCGGAGAGCTGCACCCTGGGGTGCTGAGCCAGAGATGCCCATGATTTATCTGCAGGCTAATGCCTGTTTTCTCCTCCCCATGTAATGTGGTTTAGCTCAGAAAGGGAACTAAATGCGGAATGAGGATTAAACTGTGCAAGCCTGATGGATGTTTTGTAGGTGATGCTTTGCAGAAAATCATTACTTTGAAAAGTTGGAATAGGAAAGAACATTTTTCAGGCTTTTCAGACATAACATGTTGTGGAGAAGGAGCTTGGAACAGATGTACTCATAGTTTATTCCATTTATCATATTAAAAATAAAGAAAAGACAATTTCAGCTCATTTACTGCTTTATTAGTTCAAATAAATGGCTTTTTTTAATCAATATGCATGGCAAGCACAATGCTTTCATAATTGGCAGTGGTGGTTCCAAAATTAATGAGACTGTCCTTGTTTGTGGTCTGTAACAAGTCACACAGTCGATACATCGGTCTAACCCAGCCGTTATCTCATGTTCATGTTAGCACAGGAAAAATTATAATCTTATTTTTAAACTTTAAAGCATTTGAGGGTTGGTTTTTTTCCCCCATCCTTTTGAGAAAGGGCGGTTGGAAATGAGCAGAGCTGCACAGGAAACGGTCCCAAGGAGAACGGCTCAGCTACATCTAGGGGAGTCTTTATGCTCTTGTTTATCTGGAGGTATTTATTGATTTTACCTTCCTTTGCAAAAATACTGATTTAATTTATGAGGTGATGGAAGAGGCTGGGAGAATAATTTTACCTATAAGAGCGCAGAATTGTCCGACTAATTGCCCAGGAAAAAGAGAAAAGATCTGCTGATCTCCCCCTGCAGATGTTTCTCATCTGGAATACAGACCCATTCCAGACATTTATTTTTTTGATTACTGTTTATTTTGATGCTTTATTACACGGCCATTGCCAGGAAGGAAATGGTGCTCAGAAACCCAGCAAGATGTTTTTTTCTACTTTGGTACTATTTATTCAGTAACAATTTGGGGTTTAACCCCTTTCTCCCCCTCTTCTTTGTCTGATTGTGAGCCCTCACTTCCATCCTCCACCGGGAGCAGCAGAACACGCTGCTCTTGGCTGAGACCTGTCACGGGTGTTATTAAACTCCCTGAATTTCACAGAGACATTAATGCTCATTTCCAGATTGTAACCAATAAGGACCTGTTGGCTTTTTTTGCCACCTAGTGCTTCTGTCCCTGCATTACTGTGGAGGGCTGTGTCTGTGAGCAGTGAGGAACCATGTGGTGCTGCAGCTCCTCGGCCAAACCCCTGTTTGGTGTGTCAGAGGGGTTTCCTTGCACGAGTGGAATAAACTCAAACCTGGCCTGGTTTGCTCGAGAGCCGCCAAGGGCTGTGGAAAACCTTCCGTGTGCTGAGTGGGAGAGAACAGGGAGCAGCTCTTGCTTCTGGAGCCGTGGTGGTCTGATTTTAAACCTGGTGATCCTTCTCCCTGCAAGATGCTGAGCCTGCTGATGTTCTGTGAGTTCGATAGGATGGTGCATGTCCCCACTGGGGACAGAGCTTCAAATCTCATGGCTGGGCACACAGAGCACCTCTGTCCTCTGGGCTGGCGGCAGTGGTGCTCCAACACCCCTAAGCTGTGGTTCCATATGATTAAAAATGGCTGGAAAATTAAATATATGCAAAGCCAACAATCCCATGGCACTTTATTTCTCCAGATTTCTCCTGTAGCTGTTGGTGTGCCAAATCTGCCTCAGGCGCTTGCACTCACACCCACAGGTACATGTGATCGGTAATTTAACGTGATGCTGTGCATTTTAGCTGGAAATGGGCTACACCTGGATCCAAACTGGGTGTTTGCAAGAGCCCCAGTTGGGTTTGGGGCTGTGTTCCTACTGAGGGATGTGCAGCCCCTCCTCTCCCTGTGCAGGCTCTGCCTTGAGCCAACCCCAGAGCACAATGGAGCCGTTCTGCTCCAAACGGGAGCAGGAAGGTGGGTGGATTAGGAAATATTTTATATTAGGGATTTTTTTTTCCAGTGAACCATGTCACATTCAAGTCCCACCATTGCTTTATGGCCACGTGCCTGTCCTACCCAGTGAGCAGCAGGCCTGCTGCTGTCCGTGTGTCCATCCGTGTGTCTGTGTGTCCGAGGCAGGGCTCTGGTCGTGCTTGGAGTCACCAGGGCCAGTGCTTGGCAAGGCTCTGCAGTGCCCATGGCGATGGGGCACAGCAGCCCTGACAGGCTCCTGCAGTGGGTGATATATTGCCTTTTGGTCCCTGGTGATGGCATCCAGACCTCCCAACCTTTCATAATCCACAAATGGAAAAGTGGCACTTAAAATGAATTTATTCAGGTGGGAGCGCTGTAAAACATGAAAATAAGGCTTTTGACTTGCTGCACCTACACTTGAGTGTCAATGAAAAGCTTTTTATTTGGTTTTAGAGCCAGACTTGCAGAAGTCAATGTGCCTTGTGGTCTGGCCCCATGTGTTACGGGAGCCAGACTGGAACAGGGCACGGGCAGCGAGGAAGGGATTGGGAGTGAAGCTGCCAGTGAAAGACCAGCAAATCTCTGAGCATCTTGGAGGGGAGAGATGAGAGAGACAAAACCCTGAATGAAATTCCTTTGGGATTAATAAGTAAGTCTTTATTTGCACGCCATAATTTATTGTCCCTGCTTTGCGCAGTGGGATCGCCCGGTGCTCCCTGGCTGCTGCCTCCCTGCTGGGCAGCACGGGAGCATCTCCTGCCGGAGCTTCCAGCTCCGTTCATCACGAGGGGCTGCGGGCGGAGAGGAGGGAGCAGGGAATGGTGGCGGAGCAGCAGCAGCAGCAGTGAGCAGGCGCCGCTGCCTTTGCCCACTTATTTGATTTGACACTGTCCTCAGACACAAGGTCATTTACAGCCTGCCCGGGGCTGCCAGACGAGGAAGTTACCTTGCGAAGGAAGGAACCAGCCCATGCTGTCTAAATATTGTCAATTGTGTGCTGAATGGAGGCCACAGCCTGAGGAACCTCAATAGTAGCTCTTTGTGTCCCTGGCCACCTCCTGCCAAAGTACTTTCCATAATTAGGAGTAAAACATATTTACATTCCTGCCGTGCTCGGTGCCGGCACACACCTGTGCGTGCGTGTGTGCGTGCTCATGGATGAGGTGCAAGCATTTGTATTCCCGTGCTTTTAGAGTGAGTGTTCCTGCCTGGAGTCATGGGGATGGTGCAGCAAGCAATGGAGGTGGCTGGGACGTGTGGGACAGTCAGGGGTTGTAATGGTGAGAGGAGAAGAAATCCCATGGATTCCCCTCTGCCAAGCAGGAGTATAATCCCCAAATAGAGAGATACTGTATTTGGTGTGAATCAGAAGGTCCGGGCTGAATGCTCCCTTTTAAAATTCATTGACGTTTGCATGGAAACCAGAAAAATGGGCTTAAGTCAAGAATGCAATAACCTCACTCAAAACTGCTCTCCATGGCAGGCACTCGTCCGCTCCCAGCCGTTCTGCTCGCGGGAAGATAAATGGAGGAGTGGAATCCCGTGTATGGCTGCATGGGAGCGGGGCTGGAATACAGTGGGTGATGTACAACAGCTTTTCCAGGCATGTTTCTCCCCCTCCCTCCATGATAACTCGCAGCCAGACATTGATTAGTTCAGTTTGGGGGGAAAAAGAGTCGTGCAGGACAACTGGATTCTTCAGCAGAGAGATTCCTGAACCGAGTCCAAGGGAGAACGGAGCGGTCACGTGGCGCTGGCGCTGTGCCTGCTTCCAGCTGCTGAGTTTCATTAGGAGACAGCCAAAATACATTAATTAGTCTTCTAACATAACTCTCCTGTGCAGGCAGTGCTGTGGCTTCCAGGGGGGCAGAGGAGATGGTCTGTACAACGTGTGAATGATGGCCATGATGCAACCTCCGTGTCAAGATGTGTCCCCTGCCTGAGGCTTCCAGGAGTCCCCCCGGGTGGTGGGATCGTGCTGGGGAGGCCGGGGCAGAGGAGGCAGCCTGCTTTAGGTTTGGCCTTTCCCAAGGTTTGTGTGGCTTCAGATCCAGGGCTGTTTCCAACCTGTTTCGTGTAGGAGGCTGTAGCCAGGTGGGGGTCGGTCTCCTCTCCCGAGAACAGGTGACAAACAGGTGACAGGGCAAATGGAAACGGCCTCAAGCTGCACCAGGGGAGGTTTAGGTTGGATATTGGGGGATATTTCTTCCCTGAAAGAAGAGTGGAGTCCCCATCCCTGGAGGGATTTAACAGCCGTGTGGATGTGGCTCCTGGGGACATGGGTGAGAGGTGGCAATGGCAGTGCTGGGGAACAGCTGGGCTTGATGATCTTAGAGGGCTTTTCCAACCTGAGTAATTCTGTGACTTCTTCTGTCATTCCATCTCTGGGATGGTGGAAGGTGCCCCTGCCCGTGGCAGGGGGTAGAATAGATGATCTTTTTGCATGAAGTCTCATCTGACAGATCTCTCCAGGGCTGATTTCAGACAAGTACCCTTGTACTACAACGGCTACACGTGTGTTCCTCCTGCAGGGCAGTCAGCAGAGACACCCACAAATGTACCGGGGTAATCCCTGCTCCTGTTGCAAAACCACTTGTAAAAATTCTGCAGAAATCCGAGGAAAAAGTCGTGCTCGGTCTAATCATGAGTTTACTTTTTCTCCGGAAGCTTTCTGAGCTTTCAGGCACTTAATGGAAACACCAGTGCTCACACTTGGAGGGCAGGCTGGAAAGTTTGCGTGGGCTTGTGTGCGTGCCAGGGAGTCAATTTTTGTCCGTCAGAAGCCTCTTTCCATTATGCTTTTGTCAGGCTTTGCCTCCGTAAAGGGGAATTTGGGCTTTCCATGTCAGAGCCCTCCACAAACGTTACCCAAGACCTCTCGTCAGTGCCGTACTTTGTACAGGAACACCTCCCAGAGCTTGCCCAGGAGTGGGGAAGGCAGTTCTAACACTCCTGCCCTTTGAGGGAAGTGTCTGTTATTTGGGACTTTTCATTCTTTCCTCCCTCACCATTTCGGATGCAGGCTCATGCTCCTGCTCTCTTTAACAGCCTGTTTTTCCTCTAACCACTTCCAGCTCCAAAACCTCTCCACATCTTCTCAATGTAAATACACTTAACTTGCCCAGAGCAGGCTGGGGAGACAGTGGTGACCTTCAGCCGAGAGCAAAGCATTTCAGTTTGACCTACTTTGCTGCAGAGTGGGTTTGGCCGTGGCAGGGCCACCCTCTGCTCCCTGCCCTCCTCTTGGGGAAGGTCCTTGGGGAGATGCCCCAAGTGAGTGGGAGAACAGGGCTTCAGGTGGATGGAGACCTCAGGCCCTGAGTTCTGGGTGATGTTTGGGTGGCTGGGTGCTGGGTTTCTCCATAGTACCAGCTTTTACATTTGCAGCTTTAGATGTTTGATTGTGTCTTTAAGAAATCTGCCACAGGTCAGTAACACAAAATGCCTGTCACAAAATACTCGTTTTTCATTTGCTACCTTCTTTTTTTCCGCTTTGCTTGCTTTCCTCAAGGCTGGTCATGTGAGGGGGGCAGCTGCAGGTGGAGCCAGGCTGCCGTGGTCCTTCCCAAGGCTCCTTGGCTGCACCAGGAAAAGCCGTGGTTGCTTTGTCTCCCTTGTCCTCTGGAAGAACTTCTGGGCAGTGCCAGTGCAGCTGGGTCTCTGCCTGGGTGGTGATAACACGTGGCACCACAGAGGGGCTGGTCCTTCTTCCAAATGCTTCAGGAGGACAATTTTAAGTGTCAAGAATTTTTCAGTCCCTAAATCTCCTCCTCTGAGTGTGTGTGTATATGTGGATATATAATACAGCAGCCTTCCAGTGCCTAAAGGGGCTCCAGGAGAGCTGGAGAGGGACTTCGGACAAGCAGGGACAGGACACAGGGAATGGCTTCCACTGCCAGAGGGCACGGATGGATGGGATATTGGGAAGGAATTGTTCCCTGGGAGGGTGGGCAGGCCCTGGCACAGGGTGCCCAGAGCAGCTGTGGCTGCCCCTGGATCCCTGGCAGTGCCCAAGGCCAGGTTGGAGTAACCTGGGATGGTGGAAGGTGCCCCTGCCTGTGGCAGGGGGGAGAATAGATGATCTTTAAGGTCTCTTCCAAGCCAAACCATTCTGTGTCTCTATGATTCTAGGAGTGTATCGAGTGGGGATAATTTAATAAATGCACAGTAGGATTGCTTGGCTCTTTAGATGTTGCCATTTTCTGGTCTCTCAGGAGGGCTGTGGGGTGGCTGCTCTGGAAGTACAATTGTCTTTTGTTAGGGGACATGTGTCTTTAAAACCAAGTTCTCTCCTTATCTTAAGTTTAAAGTGCAAAATTCCCAGGTTGGAAGCAAGTTAAAATTTCCTGTTCCAGCTGCATCTGCATTCAGTCTTGGGAGCAGATACTTGGCTGTAATTTAAAAAAGAAAAAAAAAAAAGAATAGAAATTGATATTGGAAGTAAGAAGGAGCAACTGAGGAAAAAATCCTTTCAGAAGCCCTTCAAGCAGTTTTCAGGATAATTTTCACTTATTTCGGAACAATTCCTACCACTGGTCACCCATTAAAAATAACAAACCCAAACTCAGCCCCACGTCCCTGCTGATAAACACCGTGGGCTTGCTTGTAGCTTATCTAATGCCTGCACATCTGTTTCTCCCTTGCTGAGAGGTTCCCGTGGATGAGTTAATGCAATTCCCTATGCAAAGGTTAAACAAAGTTGAGAGCTCTGACCGTGGCCTCGTGCCACGGGGCCCGTGCTGCACCAACAGCTGCACTGGGGAAACGTCCCGCTGTAATGCAGAAGGAAGCTCAGGAGGGCAAGAAAGTCACCCAGCCTGAGCCTGGCTGCAGCAGGGTTGGACTTGATGGTCTTAGAGGGCTTTGCCAGCCTTAATTATCCTGTGATTCTGAGCTTTCTGGATATTCTGGTATGGGAAGGGTGTTTGGAGTGTGGACGTTGCCTGGGTCTGAAGAGCTGCTGCTGGTGGTGAGCTCTGCACCCTCCCTGCTGCCTTGGCAGTGCCACCAGCTTCCCGTGGCATGGGCTTGGAAGCTGAAGGCCTGTTCTTGGTAGTTTGTGTGCACAGGATTATTTACATTTTTGGTTATTTAATAGTGTTTTGCGTGTCTGACCGCGGGACCTTCCATGGCTGGGACAGTGGGGGTGGGAAGGGCTGCAGGGTGACCTCAGCACCCAGCCCTGGAGCTGCTGGGCTGAGCTGATCTCTGGGGGCTGGGTGCCGGAGATGCTCCAAGCGTCACAGACAGAGCTGTTCCCCCAGGGACATCACACGGGCACGGGGGGATTGTCCCACACCTGTTCCCTTGTGGGGAGATGGGGATGGCCTCTGGGATGAGGGATTCCCAGCCCACTGCCCCTCTGCTTCATCCCCATCGCTTCCCCCTCCGAGGAGCAGGTCGGGTGTGACCCCTCCCCGGTCCCTGTAGCCCAGGAACCACTGTGGGGTTGTGCCCGTGCCCACGAGCTGCTCCCAAACACCACATCCACACTTTTAGTTTTGTGCCCTTTCCTTTCTGTCTCGGCTTTCGGCTCCTCTGGCTCCACATCCTGAGGGGCCGCGCTTCGCACACGGGGCAGGAGCATCAAAGAGGAGCTCCTGAATAAACCCCCCACTTTATGACACCTCTTCAAAGTGCCTTTTTAAGAGTTCAAAGGACATGAGGAAAGGAGGGGATCAAAATCAAAGGAAGATTGGGGGGAGGGAAATTAAAGCCTCAGAGGAACTTTATGGCAAGTTTTCCGTAACACTTTCAATGCCAAAATCACAAGCACTGACTCTTCCCTGGCTGTCGGATTCTCTGGTTACCTGCACTGCTTTCAGGGCAGCTCAGCAGCTCCTGGCAGCTTCAGCCCCACACACAGACACAGGGCACCCACAGTGTCACTTTTTCATGAATTTTTTTGTAAGACCAAAACTTCCCATTCTGCTCCTCCAGGCCGAGGGGGAGATGTTTGTTCTGAACTGGTTGGAAGTCCTGGGGCTGGCAGCAGAGCTCACCTTTAATGAAAAACTTCTTGTTTTGCTTTCAGGAGATGCATCCCTCTCTCCTCTTACTGTCCTCTGCTGCAGGACCATTATTTCGTCCATGTTTGGGAAATTTCCATTGCTGCTGGGGGAAAAGGACTTCTCCTGAGTGAAGACTGTGGGATCTGACTCGAAGCAAGACAAGAGAAGCAAAGCCTCTGTGTGAATGTCGCAGGTAACATCTACAGACTCTGCTTTACAGGGAAGAAACGCAGATCAGTGAGGTATAAACTGCTTAATATTCAGCTAGCTCTCATAATTTTATCCGTTTCCTGTCTGTTTTTAAATAGAATAGAAAAAAAAAAAAGTGATGTACAAAGCCAGGGAAAGAAATCAGTCTGGTTGCAACTCAGGATCAATCCCTTTATAATGTTGGACTGAGATGAGCTGGAACCACATCCCTGCTGTGGGGAGCAGAGTGGGGCAGGGATGAAGCTGGAATGGACTGGGATGCACATGATGCTTTTCCCAGGTTGTGTTACAATCTGGGGAGCTTTCAGACTCGTGTCTTTAAATGGAAGGACTGAGAAGACAAATTAATTATCTGAGAAAAGAAAGCGGGTGTTGGTGCAGGGAGGGAAGGCTCCTGCTCAGAGGAGCTGTGGAGTTTCCTTGGGGTTCCTTGAGCTGTGCAGGACCAGCCTGTGGCTCCAGTTTGGTGCTGCCACGTTTAAACCACCAGTTAACAAATGCATTTCCTCCATAGGGGGGACTGTTTCCTCACCCCACTGCTTTTCCAGAGTCCATAGTGTGTGTTCCTGCAGGAACTCTCAGCCCTTGTCCTGCCCAGGCGAGCTCACCTGCACCAAGTGCTTTTCCCACAGGTGCTTTCCAGGGCTGCTGCTCAGAGAATGGCACAAAACTATTGCTGAACTCCCCTTTCCTTAACTCATTCTCCTGTTTTTAATATACTGAACTACGCACCTTACGCTCTGTGCTCTGCTTTAAGGCGGGCACCCAAAAATAGTCCAGAGTGGTGCAAATACGGGAGGCAAAACTCAGTGTGTGCTGGGCTGTGTGGGTGGTGGTCTGGAGGACAGCTACTGCCAAGAAACAAATTAAATTGCTTGTTTTTCACCCAGAGAAGTCCCAGTTTCGCTAATTATCACTGCAAAGGACACCTCAAGGTGAAATTTAGTATGTGTTTAATATATCTCAGCAAAAAGATAGTTTTATTCACTGGCAACTGTAAGGGGGAATTTAAGGCATGTGGAGTAACTAATCAGATTGGAACTTGCCTTGGAGACTGAGGCTGGGACCTGTAAGGTTTGTTTACAAGAGGAGATTTGCATCGAGGAGAGACCCTTTAATACAGGCTCTTTACATTAATTAGTTTGAAGCTGGCCTGTCTCCATGAACAGATGGCTTTATTTCCCTCACGGTGCTCCAGGCCACGTGGGGGGATTTCCTTTCCAAACACGCCGTGGGCAGTGGGGACAGGCACACAAAGTCCCATCCTGTGCCGTGCCAGAGCCGGGGCGCGGTGGGACCGCGCTGGCAGCGCCTGGTGGGGAAGGGGCACCAGGGGCTCACCAGCCCCACGGCTGCTCGCTCAGCATCCCATAATAGCACGGCTGTTAAACGATGTGGCAGTGTCCAGGAGGTCGTTAGAGTCTTCCCATGGGAACTGGGAGCCTGGTGATTTCCATCCACCTCACCCAGAAATAGCAAGGGGCTGTTTTGGGTTCCCCCCCGGCTCAGCCCCGGATGCAGCAGCGGGGACACGGCTGCGCTGGGAACACTCCAGGGCTGGGGTGTTGTTCCTGCTGGGGGAAGAGCAGTGAGTCAGCAGAGCTGAACACGTCCGTGGGTGATGTCAATGCTTCCTCCTGGCACAGGGACACGCGGTCCCTGCCCGCTGGCACCGCTGGTGACACCGCTCCTGGAGCAGCGGCCCTTGGAGCATCTCCGTGGCCTCCTCTGGACTCGCTCCAGCGGGTCCAGGTCCTCCCCGTGCTGGGGACAGGGCTGGACACAGGGCTCCAGGTGGGATAGAGTAGAATAGAGGGAGGAATCACCTCCCTCGACCTGTGCCCACCCTTCTTTCAGTGCAGCCCAGGACGTGGTTGGCTTTCAAATACCGAAGGCTTGGTGCTCCATGGCAGCACAGTGAGGCTTTCACAGAGCGGGAAGGTCGGAGAGATGGGAGCTGGACAGACTCGAGTGCTCCCTGTTGCAGGTGGGCTGCAGCGTGGCCTCAGTTCCAGGTCTGTGCTGGGTCTCACTTTGCTTTATTTTTGTGAGTGTTGCTAAGAGATGATTCCCCCTGGAAGCTGCAGGACCTGCACAGATGCAGACTGGTAGAGGAGGGAGGGAGGCTCCCTGAAACCCACAGGGCAAACGAAAATCTGTTTGGGAATCCTCAGCCAGCTCCACACAGGCACTCCCAGAACACCAGTGCTGGGCACAGGATATGGCCATTTCCCGGGAAGATCCCGGAGCGTGGCACCTCCTGGCACTGTTTGCAGTGTCCTTTCCTAATGAAACTGGTTTCCTGTGCTCTTCTTAGGCTGCAAATGGTTATGCAAATTCCCAAATATTTTCCTACTTCCCTTTTCGGATGTCTAACATTATGTATTATTTTCTGATACTTACCTAACCCGGGAAATCTGTTTTCCATCTCACTTCAGCCAAGGTTTTCTTTTTAACCAGTCCTTCCCAGTATTTTCCTTTAACACTTCTGGTTCGCTGAGTGAACTTTGCAGTGTGAGGGTAAATGAAAGTGAAAATGTATTGCTTGTCACACACTGGCTGTTTAGAGAGGGTTTGGGGTTTTTTTTTCCCCCTCTGGATTTGAAGAGGGAGATATAAATCATTGATTTAAAACCAGGGTAATTTAACAAGATTATAGGAGAGGGAAAATCCACTTCCTACCCAAAGTAACAGTCTCTTAGGTCTCTCCACCTACACAAGCCATATGCATCTCCCGAGCTGCCCAAGATCCTCTTTTGTGTTTTTCTGGCAGGACTGTGGTGTAATAATTAAAGCCCATATGCAAAGCTTTCTTGGTGGGTCTTTTAATTACTCTGTAATTGGTCAGAGAGTTACCATGCCTCGGCCCCCAGCCCGCTCTCTGCCTTTGGAAAGTCCCAGCCCTGGAGGGGTATTCAGAGCTCAGAGTCCCAGATCAGAGGGATGTGATCAGGGGTTGCCTTTTTGTGCCATCTCCCTTTTTAACAAACATGAGCAAGCTCTGCTTTCCCTTGCTGGGAGGGGAGCTCTGGGCTGGGGAGAGCAGAGGGATTTGTGCTGCGGCAGCGTGGGTGGGAGGCTGGACCCAAAGGGCTCTGCATCGGAGCAAACGGGTGGAGAGGGGGATGGCGAGGGGAACGCTGGTCCCTGGCTGGAGTTCTGGTTTCCAGTTGTGGGGAGCCTTTGTGGTGACCCCAGGGGGAGCATGGGGTAACAGAGCCGCTCGCTCAGAGCGCCGGCACACCTAAAACCCAGACATCGACTGGGCTTAGTGGTCATCCACATTCACTTGGTCCTTGCCGTGATGTTCCCCCTCCTCCCTAGGGGAGGTGGCTCCCACGTTACCCAGGGCAGGATGCAGAGGCTCTGTCAGCGTTTCTGAGGCCAAACACTGAGTTCTAGAAACAGGCACAGCCCCAGCTCTCAGGGCACTGCCGCACCTGAGCAGGTATCGCACGAAATACCCTCAGAATCACAGATACCCTGCTCTTGTTATTCCCATTCTCGTTGGGAGTCAGGATGCTCACCAGGCACGGGGACTGGAGGCAACAGATCTTTTTAACAGGTGTAGCAAACCACACATAACCCTTTGATTCTGGGAGCTGGAGCTCCAAGCCCAGCTCTTGTGACACAAACATGGGCGTAACTTGGGTTGTCAGTTCAGCAGGAACATGTCACCAGACGAGGTGTCCTGGAGCCTGCCTTGCTCC
>VXBT01009673.1:71190-98690 GCA_013400235.1 Oriolus oriolus | reverse complement strand
CTGAGTGTGTTTCTGCTGCCACAGCGATGGATCCTGACACCCACACACAGGACTGGGGTCCTGGGGTGGATTTTCTTTAGGGCTGACTTGGGAAGTGTGCCCATAGGAAATGAATGAATAATTCAATAATTTGTAGCCGGTTGGAGAGCTGGAGCACCTCCATGCTCTGGCCAGGGTTTGGAAAGTTGATGAGCAGCTGGAATGTTGGGCTGTGTCCTCTTTCATCCTTCTTAAAATTCCCCCATAGCTTTGGGAAGTTGTGGGCACTTGGGAAAAGATGCTGGTGCTGGCTCTGTGCTGGTGTCCTGTGCTCTCTGAGTGGGATATCTGCACAAGCAGGACCAGGCTCTCCCAGTAAGGATGGGGGAGCTGGGGTGTGCCGTGGCTCTGGGCACCAGAGCCAGAGGAGAGGCTTCCTCTTCTTGGTGTGCACTTGCCAAGACAGCCTGGAGGGGAAAACAGAGCAGGGAATCAAATAGAAAATCCGGATGTTTGGTGGAGGAGGGAAAGCTGGGGAGTGGAGCGAAGGCAGCCTGGAAAACCGTGGGGTGTTCTGTAGCCTGAGAGGGGAAAGGGGGGTGACAAGGTCTGGGACAGTGCCAGAGAGCAGGAGGAGGCAGAGACCGTGGAAAGCAGCTGGGAAGAAGCCTTCTTTGCGGGAGGAAATGTTATTATTAGTGCTCAGTTTCCTGGACAAAAGATTCTGGTCTATTTAAATACTTCAGCTTCACGGAGCTGCAGTTCTCCAGACACAATAAAATCTGCCTTTCTCCCTGTCATTGTCATTTCCCGCTGGCAGCAGGTGGTTAAAGCTCCTGTGCTCTGGAGTAGGACATTGCAGGCTGCTGTGTGGGCTTGACCAGGGAGGACAAGCCCTGGGGGACAGGGCTTTGTCCCTTGTGCCCCCTCACATCTGTCCATGGAGATGCTGCTCTCTCACAGCAGTGCAGATGCTGCTGGTAGAGAGATAAGATCTATTAGATTTGAATAAAATTGGCAAAAGCATGAAGATTTTTTAAAAAGTTAAATATCTTGATATAAACCGAACTTAAGAAACCTCCTGGGCCATTCCCAGGCTTCCTCAGCCAACCATGGCAGGTTTTAAGAACCAGCAGCAAAATACAGAACCTCACTAATGCCAAATAATCACAGCTAATGGATAATTGGAGCTATTCTTTCCATCCAGGGGTGCACAAAGAACACACAGGGGTTGGAGTTGCTGTTGTGAGGGGAAAAGATCCAAGTTCTGTGCAAGGTGATGCTCACACTTGAGCCAATTCCAGATGATTTCCTGTGATAGCTGAGGAATACTTCCCCTATCTGTCTTGAAATGTTAAAATATGACAGCAATAGTATGGAATTTGCTTTGTGGAATCCTGATTTTTTTTTTCCTGTATTCAGGTAGCTTGAGTTTAATATCAGATCTCTCCCTATAATGATAGAAATGGGACTTTTATTCCGTAAAGAGATAGGAGATGTCTCACTCTGCTCTTTTCCTGATTATAATCGTTGCCTGTTCCAAGCCCTGCAAGACTTTGAAACGTCAGCCTTCCTGAACGTATGACAAATATATCACAGAATCACGGAATATCCTGTGCTGGAAGGGACCCACAGGGATCACTGAGTCCAACTCCTGGACCTGATATAAATATATATTTATATTGAATTACTACAAAAGTGCAGATGTGCTTGAAGCAGCGTGAGGGAGCCGTGGTGGGGCCCGTGGCTGTCGTGAAGGACACACAGGATGCACAGTTGCTAAACCACTAAAAGCACGTCCTGTTCATCTCAGTGGGGAGGGGTTCTGTGCTGGGATTCTGGAAAACTGAGCAATTCACTCGTGGCGAATGAAAAAACGCAGCCAACCTGCAGTCGTGCCAGTTAGACAGAGATTTTAATCAGGGAGTTTTGGAAGATAACAGCAGCCATTCCTTGAATGCAAAGTACTCGGGGATGAGCTGTGTTTTATAGGGGTGAGTTTGATTTCCTGGTTTTGTCAGGGCAGGTAAAGCTGCGGCTGTGTGTGGCCTCCAGCCTCAGCAGTGATGTATCAGCCCTAGCAATTCATACTTGGATTCCACAGCAGCCTGCGCTGTTCTGTGCTGGCCTCGTGCTTCTGCAGCGGGCTCCATCCGTCCCAGAGCTCCGAGCTCGCACCCCATTGCCTGGGGGTCCTGCTCCCCTCACCCCCATTGCCTGGGGGTCCTGCTCCCAGCCAAGCCCGACCTCCCCTCTCCTGTGAGGGTGAGGGAGCGGCTCTGCCTCCCTGCTCCCACTTTGCCAGCAGGTAGGGAAGGAGTAACTTTTGGCCGTGGCAGAGTGTCCTGAGCCTGGGAGTGCTGAGGGAGCTCGGGGCAGGCAGAAGCTGCTGTTGGAGCCGATGGAAGGCTGGGAAGCAGAGGAGTGTCCAGGGCCAGGCTGTCAGCAGCTCCCTGCCTCCCCTCCGGCCAAGGACCGCGGCCCCCGGGCCCTTATCTCTCCGGAAGGCTGTGGTGAGATGTTCTTCCCTGCAGCTTTGCAGCTCTCCTGCCACTCCCCAGGCAGGGCTCTGGAGCCGAGCTCGCAGGGTCACAGCTGCGGGAGTGTGGAGATCACTGGCTGAGCCGTGCCTCTGTCCCCACGCCTGGGGAGGTGACAGCTGCCACAGCTGCCTGTCTTGGGGCAAGGACAGGCGTCCAGAGACTCCTTCCAGGCTGTGGATAAAAACAGGCAGCAGGCTCAGTGTAGCTGAGAGTGTGGCCAGCAGCAGAAGAAGCTGAGTGGGAGAACTCGTGCCAGAGCTCGCCCATGGCAGCAGGAGCCCAAGGGATGAGGGACTTTGTTTTCCCTCCAGCCCAGCTGTGCCTCTCCCTCTCCCCGTGGCCATGGGGACGGCCGTGGCTCCTGGGTGACTGTGCAGTGCATGCTGGCCCTGGTGATGTGCTGAACCACTCAAGCAAATCATCCCAAAATAGGCTTCATATGTGATGCAGAAGAACCCAAGCAAAACAGAGCCCAGCCAACCCCAAATTTATGCTTGTGGTTACTGAAGCTTGTGAGATCAATTTTTTGTTTACTTAAAACTGATTTCAAAGAGGGTTTTTTTTCCTTTCTTTTAATTCTCGTTCTTGATCCTTGGGCTGGGGGATGGTCATGGCACTGCTCCAGCTGGGGCTGAGCATCCTGCTGTCATCATCACAGAGAAGCTCTGTCCCAAAATGCCCAGAATTAAGGTCCTGGTGAGGTGGGGGAGCACTGTTACACCCCCAGAACAGGACCTGTGGTCACTGTTCTATTGGCACATCCCAGCAATCACTCGGGGCATCCTGAGAGATTCTCTTATTTTCGTGACAACCTGGAAAAGTAGATCTCCGCAGAGCTTTTATTTTTCATTTCTAACTTCTGAAAAGATTTAAGCTAGGAAGTGTTAAAAGCACCAGTTCAGTTGGGGGAAAAAAAAAAAGGGAAAAAAAAAGCCAAGAAACAAAAACCCCCAAAGCCCACAGAGCCTCTGTGGAGCTGGTGGAAGCCAGAGCACAGAATGAGCACTGGCTGATTCCATCTCTTTGTCATCCCACATGTGGGGTTTACCCCAGGGAATAGGAAAGCCTCGAAAGTCCAAACTGACATATTTCAGGACAAACTGTATAGAAAATAAACACATGGGACAAATAAAGCCCAGGAAGGAAGCGGTGACTCTGTGGGACAGAGACCTGAGGTGGTGCTGCTCACAGCCCCCAGCTCCTGGTGCTGGGGACCCTTCCCAGCCTGGCCAGGGCACGGAAGCAAGGGAAGCACCCACCTATTTTCTTTTTTCAGGCATCCCTGGCTGTGTGGCCCCCATTTCAGCAGAGAATTCCTGCAGCCTCAGCGTTTGAACTGGCCGAATCCCTGCGGGGCCGGGGCCAGCAGCTCTGTCGCTGGCCAGAACCCATCGTCCCCTCAGCGGTGATGTGGTGAGTGCGCCCTGGTGCCAAGCCAGGATGGAGCTGTTCCCCGAGCAGATTCCTTCCTCTGGGTCCTTTTATTTCTTCTTTTCTTCTTATTTTCAGCACTTATTTGCAGATTTGTCAGTGCTGTGCATGGCATCCCAGTGCAGTTTGTGTTGGCCTCCTTGGGGTCCCTGTGCCCTGAGGGGACAAGTGTGGGGACAGGGCCAGGCAGCACAGCCTGGGAGCGGGCAGAGCCCAGCCCGGGGGTTCAGCGCTGGCAGCTTTGGGAAAGAAAACCAATTTGTGTCTGTGAATGGAAATGGCCTTGGGGGAAAACCCTGGAGAGAATGGGGTGGCCGGTGCTGCTGCTGTCGCGTCGTCTGTCCCTGCAGAACCTCACTGCTCCTGACCGGGGTTATTGTGCTGCGGAATTGCTTTTGGACGGTGTTCAGGCAGCAAAGTGGGGCAGAAGCAACTCTCCAGGCTGGTTTAACTCTTCTGGGGGGTGTGAGTTCTGGCTGGTTACAGGGGCAGGTGAGCTGGGAGACGGGGTGGGCAGCAGCAGGGCGGGAGCTGTGGCAGCGCCGGACAGCGGGACCTGGGAAGGTGGGCAGCACCTGAGAGAGCAGTGAGGGACACCAGAAAAAGGATTTTACTGAAAAAAAATGAGCTTAAAGCCTGCAGTTCAGCGAGGAAGGAGAAGTGGTGGTTTTGAAGGGTTTACTCCTGGCTGGGGGAGCAGGAGGGTCCATGGAGCTGCGCTGCGCACGCTGGGACCCATCCCATGGGCACAGAAGGAATTAACCTGTCACAAGCGCTGGGAGGCAGGAAGGTCTGTTCCAGAACCCCTGCCCAGAGCAGGCTGGGGGAGCAGAGGGCGTTCAGGAGCCGTGGGGACCTCTCTGCTCCTTGGTGGAGACAGCGTTAATCGCCGGGGCTTAGCGGCGTGCGGCCGTGCCGGGGAGGAGCGGCGGGGCTGTCAGCAGGAGGAAATGGTTCTGTGTCCAGGTGGGCTTAACAGAATGTAAACTCCTCGGTGCACACAGAAGGGTAAAGCCTGACGTGTGAAGGAGCCGAGTGACCCAGCACAGCGGCGTGGCTTGAGCAGGGCTGAGGGCTGCCTCACGGTGTTGGAGCTAAAGCCACAGCACAGAGTCCGTGTGCCTTTTCCTTTGGACACAAAGCATCTGCAATGACAACTGATATCCTCATGGATGCCCTTCCCAAGCTCTTTCTTAGACAGGTTGTTTGGCTGGAAAAAAAATTGATTTTTTTGTTTTGGGGAAAACCTGTCCGGATTCTGAGGAAAATTGGTAAAACAGTGCTTTAGTTATAATTCATTACGCAGTGTCTCATTTTGGAATCGCATTTTTGGCCAGGGTACATCTGGCCAAGGATGCTGTGATGGTGCCCCAAGCCTTCCTCTTGGTTCTCATTTAAGTTAGAAAAATAATTAAAGGAGGGTAAAAAAAGAAGTGACAGAGTTACTGACTCTCTTTCCAAAAGTGAAGGGTTTAGGCCAAACTCCTGCTAGGAAAATAAACAGAATTTCATTTTTTTTATTGCAAGTTCTTCCCATATATTGAATTTCCGTGCTCAGTGACAAGGGGGATCTGCTCGAGTGAGCAGCGATTGGATTCAGATGGCTTTGAGTTGCGCTTGGATTTGCTTTGGAAAGCTGGAGCTGTCCTTGGAGAGCAGGGTTTGGACCTGAGCTTGAGGCTTTGTTCTCTAAGGAGCACAAACCTTGCAGCCTGAGTTATCAAGTTGTAACTTTTATGGCTGTGCCTGGAAATTATTTTCCTGCCCCGTGTCCTGCCCAGCAGTGCTGTGACAGAGCCATTCCTTCCCAAGTTAGTCCAGTGTTTGCTAATCTGAGCCTAGAAACCCTTTTTAATTGAGGCACGTTGCAGAGGTCGGCTCTTTTGGCACATGTGGATGTGGATCTCGTTCCCACCTTCTCTCCTGCAAGAGGAGGAAACCCGTGCTGGGACAGCTGCTGCAGAAAGCAGTGAATTTGGGGTGGTGGGGAGTGTTAGAGCTTGTCCCAAGCGTACCCACCACCTGATGTGGGGCTGTGCTGGGCAGGGATGAGCCCTGGCAGTGGGGTGGGAGATGTTTTGGTGGTCACCACGAGCACCAGCTGGGTGGTGGTGACAGCAGATGGTCCCAGGGGAAGCTCTTTGGGAGCCAGGGGGGTTGGAAATGCTCAGTGCCTCGGGTGATAAATTGATCAGTGTGCCATGGCTCAGCTCCGGAACAGGGCAGGGAAGGATGTGAGTGACAGAGGATTCATATCCTGGAAACGCTGCGGTGTCACGGCTCGGGAATTCAGCGGGATAAAAGCATTTGCCTGTCCTGCTGCAGACAATCTGCTTAATGTGGGAAGCAGAGTTTCCTGTAGCACCGAGCCAGCGGGGAAGGGAAAACCCTGAGAGCCAGGAAGGGCCAGGGAGAATTAAGCAGGTAAACCCATTAGCAGTGACCACCTCTTTGTGTGGGGATTACACAAAGCTGCTGCTTTTGGATGCTCGCTGTCTCGGGAGGAGCCAGGGCTGGGAGTGGGGCCCTCTCCCCTCTCCTGAGGGGCTCGACCCCAGAGCTGGGATTAGCACTTGCCACAAGCCGCCCTCTCTAGCCAGAACAAATTGCTGCACGTGCTGAGAGAGAGCCCAACCTGCACGAACCGTGGTGGTGCTGTGAGGCAGGGCTTTGGCAGGCTTTGCTCTGGCAAATCCCTCCATTCTTCCCAACGGGACCTTCCTCATGGAAGTCGCTCCTCTTTAACAAACGGATTTACTCTGTTCTGCTACCCTGGACAGAGGTTTACCCCAGCTCCCTCCACAGCTTGGGAATCCTTCAGATCCTGCCTCTAAAAACGGAGTCATGGCACCAATGGGAATAAATGTGCTGTCCCAAGAGCCTGTCTCAGTCAGGACATCCTGGAGGGGTCTGGCATAACCTGTGCTGCAGGAAAGCTCGGGCCGCGGAGGAGGGAGCTCTGGGGTGCAGCGGAGGTGGGTGTGTGGATCACACAGCACATCTGGGGGTGGGTGTGTGGAGGGTGGACACCCCAGTGCCAGGGAGAGGTGCAGGGCTGAGCATCGCCAGGGGCCAGGCTAGGACTGCGGGACTCCCTCGGTCCCTGCCGGAGCCTCCGAGGGGGCGATGCTGCACGGCTGTGGTGGCCAGCGCTGTCCCACAGCTCCCGTCCCGAGACGTGTGTGTCCTCCGGCAGCCTTTCCAAAATGCCAACCACAGGAAAGCAGCAGAAACCCAAGCTTTCCTTTCGCTTGGATTCCCATCAGTTCCCAGACGTTAATAACAGGCTGTTCGAGGCTCCCTCTCTCGGGTTGGTTTGGCTCTTCGGGCCGGGCGCTGTCTGACGGGCAAAGCAGCCGCGGGGCCAGAGGCAGAGGAAGGAGAAGCCGGGCTGTGGGCTGCGCGGTTTTGCCGGGAGCGTGACCCCGCCGTGCCCGCGCTGCTGCCCGCGGGGGTCCCGGCCAGCCCCGGCCCCGCGGGGGCTCCCCGGGGTGGGCACAGCAGCGGCGCAGCGGGGACCCTCCGCGCCCCGGGCCGCCGCAGCTCCTCCCGCTGCATTCGTGCACCAGACGCTGAGCCAGATGTTGGCGCTGCCGCGTCCGCCCGCTGGCAGCGCGGCCGGGGGATGCCCGCTGCCCGCCTGCTGCCCGCCCGCTGCCCGCCCGCTGCCGGCGCCTCGGCACCGCCACCTCCCGGGCATCCCGGAGGGGACGCGCAGCTCCCGTGTGCGGCCCCGGAGCCTGCGGGGCAGGGGTGATTTGTTTTCTTTATTGCGCGGCGCCTCCCGCCCCGCAGCCCGGCCCTGCCCGGGGACCCTCTCCCAGCACGCTCGGGCTCTCAGCGCTTACTGGGAAAGATCTGCACGCGTAATGGATTTATTAAATCTTATCATCCTCCTTTTTCTGCCTCTCACCCTAAGGACAGACACCCCGAGGCGAGCGTGGTTTCTCCGGGCAATGCTGGCTTGTCCATCTGTCTGAAGCAATTACTGTGGCTTCCCTGGGGATTATTTTTCCGACCAGGTGCTGACATTTTTCCCCAGCTGGGTGTCAGCCGTACCTGCAGGGGCGGTTTCGGAGCGGCAGAAGCCTAACGAGAGAATGCCCTGGGTTAATGAGGTGTTGCAAGGCAGCACAGCTAAATCCAGCTTTACACGGTCCAACTTTCCAGTTTAATTAGAAACCTGGGTCTCCTGCTCATGCATTAATTCACTTTTTGACTTGAGTGACAGCCCAGCCTTTCACAGGGAAAGCAACCACAGTGTTTAAGAAGAGTGTGGGTGGTGTTGTCTGTCCACATCCCCCTGTCTGGCCCAGCTTTGTGTTTGCCATTGGAATATCGTGCTGGCCCCACCAGAGCAGCTGAGCCAGGGCCACTGGCAGTGGCGGGGTCCCTTTCTTGGCCAAGAGGAACAGCTGGGACCTGCAGGACTGGCAGAATCCACCTTTCCCCTCAATTTCCACGTGGATCCCAGAGGTGGGGAGCAGCTCTGAAGGGCCATAGGGAAGGTGCAAGGACCTGGCACATGCTCCTTCCCAGGCATGGCTCTGCCATTCCCATGCCAGCTCCCAGTTTGCCTGGGAGCACTGGGATTACAGAGATGCTATCAGCGCTGGGGAGAAGGTTTGGGAGCCAGCAAGTGCAGAAGCTGAGGAGTGCAGTAATTAGCAGAGCAATTGTAAAGCGCAGCAATTAGTGGCTAATTGCCACTGCAGAAATGTGCAAGGCAGGGTGCCTTTTATTCCTTCCTCCACAGAGGATGGCTGATCCCGGCTTTGCTGGGAGCAGGGAGCACTTGTCTCTTGTCCCTGTACTTGATGGCAGGATAGGACAAGAGGGACTGGCTTTAAGCTGAAGGATGGCAGATTTAGATTTGATATTAGAGAGAAGTTCTTCCCTGTGAGGGTGGTGAGGCCCTGGCACGGGTTTTCCAGAGGAGCTGTGGATGCTCTGGGAGGAGTGTGGCAGTGTGGTGTTCTGGTGATGTTCTCACCTGGCAGGAGTGGCTCTTGAGCTGCCTGGGAGGTCTGCATTGTGCCAGCAGTGGAGAAACTCAGCTTCACAGAGGGTTTGGGAGCCACCAAGGGACCTCAGTGCTGCTTTTAGGGCCCCATTTAGCCAGACACGGAGGCAGCAGGAGGAATCCCTCTGGGAATGGGTGCGGTGCTCTGCCACCCTAGTGCAGCCCTGTGCTGCTGTACGTCACACCCTCGCAGCAGTCACTGCCACTGCCCCATCCTCACTGGGACAGCCTCAATTGTGCCTGCAATTACTTATGAGCAGCGTGTAGAAGAGACACGTTTACTTAATAAATAAATACAAATGACATATGGCAGGCACGAGCATGAAATACACACTGTTGGTGGTGTGAGGGTGGCCAAGGCCTGAGGCTGGAGCTTTGCCTGGTTCAGCCGAACGTGCCCGGCTGCCACTGGCCAGGCCGGCCCTGGGTAAGGGACTGACAGTGCAGTCTGGAATTGCCCGAGGGCATGTCAGAGGCTATGCTAGATGGATAAATATGTTAACACACAGTATCCAGGGAGGTCTTCCTTGGAATGCCTGAGGGCACAAAGCGTGCGCTTCTCTGGGAGCCAGGGTGACCCTCGGGCACATTTCTGGCTGCCTGGCCAGGGCAGGTCCCAGGAGCTGAAGCATGGTCATGGCACACACCCACTGACAGCTGATGGTCATGGCACACACGAGCACGTGGCTGAGGGTCATGGCACACACTGGCACATGGGTGAGGGTCATGGCACACACGGGCACATGGCTGAAGCCAGGGGGACATGGGGCCCCGTGGACCTTGGGGAGATGTCAGGGCTCGTCCCCCCATCTCTGCAAAGCTTCGTGCAGAGCAAAGGGGCTCTGCTTTGGCTAGATTTGGCAAAGCCTTGACCTAAAGCTCGGAGCTCTGATGGGCTCTAAGGAGGCAGCAGCAGTTGGGTTTTGGGATTTGGGGTCATCTCGGAGCTCCTCGGCCGGGCCTCAGTCGGCCGAGACGGGCAGCGGCAGGAAGAGGATCGCCTTCTGGCCGTAGTGAGTCCGCGGGCCCAGCTTGCTGTTCCCGTTCTTCTTCAGCCCCACAAACCAGTTCTTGTCCGCGTGCATTTTGGAGACGTAGGTGTTGTAATGGTTTTCTTCGAGCCTTTCCAGGAACAGACACTCCTCACCCAGTAACTGCTGGAAGAGAGCCCGGGGGAAGCGCGGTGAGCCGGGCGGTGCCCTGGGGATGGGGATGTTCCTGACGTGACAGCCCCAGCTCAGCTGTCCCCACTAAGATGCCACCCAGACCCACCTCTGAGATTGCCACACCCCAGCAAAGCGCGTATTTAAAGTGTGGGGTAGGTGGCCTTGATTTAGTCCCCTGGGCCCTTCCTGTAGCGAGGTGTCTGTGACCTGGGAATTTTAATTGGCAGTGACCAGTCAGCCCCATGCTCCATGAGCTGCTCCTGGCCCTGGCTCCTGCTCTGCCCTGAGCTGTGTGGTGGCAGCTGCAGGCTCAGAGCACTGAACCACAATGGTTTGGGCTGGAAGGGACCTTAAAGACCATCGAGCTCCAGCCCCTTGCCATGGGCAGGGGCACCTACACCAGGTGGCAGCTGCCGAGGGGCTGCAGAGCAGCTGCTGCTCCAGGTATCAAGCACAATATTTATCAACTGTCTGGTAGGAAATACAATATTTGTCAGAGGCAGGGCAGTGAACGGCATTATTTGGTAATTTATTTATTTCCCCCCAAAATAAAGCCAGATGCAGAGTGGCCGTGCAGCTGCCAGAATCGCAAACAGAGCCTAATTATTGCCTGTGGTTTGCATTACTCAGAGCTGCGAGATTTCTGCAGACCTGCAGCCCTCCCTGTCTGACCCCACGGGGCTCTCCCACTTACCGAGCCGTAGAGGAGCCCGTTGGTGTCCATGGCCAGGTACTGCCCCGACTGGGTGCTCTTGATGTGCACCACCCCCACGCTTTCTGCACTCAGCTGGAGCTGAACTGGGGGTAAAAATAGAACAACAACAACAGTGAAAGGAAAATAGGAAAAGGGGGAAAGAAGAGCTGCCAGGAAGGTTAGTGGGGTGTTTTGTTCTGAAGCCTGGCTTATAGTTTGTAGGAAGCAGCACAGTGTGTAATAAAAGTGTCTCCTTGCACCCTCTTCTTCAAAAAAAACCCCACAGCCATCCTTTAGGAACCAAAGACCAATTTTCCCCTTATTTTACATCAAAGGAAGGGCAGCCTTTTGGTTACAACACTGGAATGGGATGCAGGAGTTCGGGGTTTTAATTCTGGCTCTAATTTACAAATTTCTCATGTGGTTTGACAAGACACTTAAGGAGAGACATGTGAAGAAGTATTTTGAGAGCTAAGCCAGGGATGGGCAGCCTGCAGATGCCTGCACTGCAAACCCCTGATCCAAAGCATCCCACCCAGCCGCGTGCTGCAGCCGGATTTATCCGGTGCCTTGTAGATGGAGAACGGGGAAATAGAAAAGGCTGTGGCTGCAGTCACAGTGACTTGCAAATTCCAGTTCTTCCCAGGGATCATTCCCATCTTGTAGGCAGCTTTTTTCCGTAGGATTTGTAACAGCAGTATTTAGGTTGATTTGAATGAAGTATGAATGGATGTCTCGGCTCCAGCTCCTTCCTTCCTGTTTAATTTATTTATCCTTATTTAGATGAGGTAAAAGGCAATGTTACCTCTTGGCCTGGCAGAACAACCATCCCAGTGAAATCTTTGCTGTAATGGTTCACATTCTTCATTTTTGGCATTTCCTGCTCAGTAAATGATGCTAATTAGGAAATTGTGTGGGTGCAGGTTGGCAGGAATACTCGGTCCCAGTGCATGTCTGGTTCAGGCTGGGAATCTGCACTGGGAAAGCCCCAGC
Organism: Oriolus oriolus; assembly: GCA_013400235.1. Lineage (NCBI taxonomy): Eukaryota > Metazoa > Chordata > Aves > Passeriformes > Corvidae > Oriolus > Oriolus oriolus. The sequence continues at coordinate 86,861 of VXBT01009673.1, read as the reverse complement.
CCACCTGCATTCCCTGAGGTGCTGCAGCCCCGGGACCTGGCTGAGGAGCAGCCCAGGGGGAAAGGAGGGAAATGGGATGAAAATGATGATACTGTCCTAAAAACTGTCCCTGAGACAGGGGAGTGAGGGTCCCTCCAGCTGCTGATGGGGATGTTGAGTTTTATGACCACAGAGGGAGGGAGAAGGGTGGGTCCAGAGGAAGGAGCTCATGCACTGAATTCTTACGGGTTCTGTTACAGGTCTGTACAGAGATTTCCTTCCATGGATTAATGGGATGAAAGTGGGAAAAGGAGACTTTTTGTAGAAATGAGCATGAGCTTCATCCTGGAGAATCTGCAGTGTCCAGGTAAGTTTTCTTTCCATTCCATGGTGCGAGCTTGGAATGCCCACGCAAAGGACATGGGAAGTGGATCCTGACGTGGGGCTGGACCGCAAAGGCTTAGAGAGAGTGACTACTTCTGCTCTTCTTAGAGATCCTCCGTGCTTCTGAGGCCATTTAAGAGAAGAATAAGCATTCTTGATATTTGTCTGGAGCAAAATGCACTTGGGCAGGGGCAGTTTGCAGAGTGCTGGAGTGGCTGGGATGCTGCTGTCCGCGCTGGCTCCCCGATGAACCGTGGGTGTTTCTGTGTCTTGTCCCTCCCCAGGGCTGGCAGGTGCCTGTCCCAGCTGGGTGACAATATCCCACAGTGCCAGTCCTGGTCCGGGCTGCTCCTCTTGCACTCCAGGGAATGACGCTGAGCAGCTCCATCGTTTTCCAGGGGCAGGACCCTGCCGGTGCTCAGAGCAGGGTACCTCGCACAGGGCTGCTCTGCTGGCATGCAGCCCTTCCAGGAGTCTCCTCCGTAAATATTAGTGCATTCCTATATCTGAGTTTATGAGATCATTTACAGGAGGTTCCTTTCTGGCAGCGCTTTGCAAACATGTGGCCCCAGGCCGGCAGCCAGGGAGGGGTGAGTGTGCCGAGGCTCAGGACCTGCCTGCACTCACTGCCCACATGCACGGTGCAGCCACGGGGACCACTCCAAGGCGATGGATTTGTTCTTCCAGAGGGAAAAGGGCTGGGCTGTGTGGCAGCATCCAAGCAGTGAGACAACAGCTTGAGGCTGGGGCACAGGGAATGGACCTTGACAGCTCCCCGTGTCCCAGGAGGTGCCATCTTCATCCTGACCTACCCTTCTGACTCCATCAAAACCTCTGGAAAATGCTGCAGAGACAGTGCCTGAGCTCACACCACCTCTCCCTCTGTGTCTGTGAGCCCAGCCCTGTCTTGCAGATCCTTCGGGTCATCATCCTGCCTTTCCCGGGGCTTTGAGGGTTACGTGCTGGGTTTATTCCTGGCTGGCGGCTGGAGCCACACGCTGTGCTTATCCAGCCTCAGGGAGCTCATCCTCATCCATCCCCCAGCACTGCCTCGTGCTGGGGAGACGGTGTTTGTAATTAAAACTCGGCTCTAAACTGCCTGTCATTAAAACAACAATAGCGAGAGGAAAGGTTCAGTTTGGGGGAGAAGCCACATGTTCGCTTGTGGTTTAAAGGAAATAAAAGTGCTTTTCTTAGCACTTTGTAAGGCTGGCTTGGCTCCTCCCAGCCCTTCCTTGTCACCAGATAGGAGCCTGGCAGGTCCCGGTCCCATTCCAGTAAATGTTCAGGATATGGTGCACCCAGAGGTTGCTGCCAAGAGCCGAGGGGAAGGGCCCAGCCCCACTGCCCACAGAGCCCTGCGGGAGCTTTCCTGTGTGGCCTGTCCAGCCCTCCGGGGCAGCGGGTTCAAAAATCTTCTGAAGAGTTTTCAGTAATGCAAGAGCCCAAAAAGCATAAAATTCCCAATGATTCCTTGGTCGGACAAGTGGTGGCATCTGCGTGAGCAGCTCCTCCCAGCAGCAGGTCCCAGTGCCCCACGGGCTGGAGCCACCAGGGTCACCCACTGCAGGGGTGGGGACAGGTAAGGTCACCTTGGCAGGGGTGACCTGTTAAATGGCTGTGGCACACAGACAACAGTGCAAAGGCAGCACAGAATTCCGTGTGGTGCCGTGCGTGGGGGATGCCAGGCTGCCCTGAGCCCTTCCTGCCAGGGCCAGCTCCCTGTGTGACGCCCTGTGCTCCTGTAGGTGTGTTTGGCCCCTGGGAGCTGCGTTTGGCCCCTGGGAGCTGCGTTTGGCGATGGGAGCTGTGCTGTCGCACAAACCTCGGTCCAGACCCCGCTTTCCCCAGCTCCCCCTTCCCAGGCGATGGATCGCAGAGCAGGGAGCGCCCCGAGGAGCCCCCAGGGTTGCTTACTGTGCTCGTCGCTGCGGTCCCTGGTGCCATCCACGGTGCCGTCCGGGAGGATGCGCAGGAAGTGCCCCCCGTTGCTGCAGTACAGGAGCTTGGGTTTCTTGTAGTTGCCCGGGGGCAGGTTGAACTTTTCGGTCAGGGCGGTGAAGGTGGTGATTTCCCCCTCGGCCATCCCGCAGCCTCTCCCAGGGCCGGGCTGCAAGAGAGGTGACGGCAGGGGTGACACCGAGTGCTGGGCACACGCCGCTGCTGCCGGGCTTTAAAGGCAGGCAGGGAGGGAGGGAGGGAGCCCGGGGGTCCCGGGCTGGCTGGGGGCAGCTGATTCACAGCGCTGGGACACAGCCCGAGGTGATGCTCCCCCGGCGTGGGAGGGGGCGGGGGGCTGTCTCCTCGCCGGGTGGGGCTGCCCAGGAGGGACTCTGTCCTTGTAATTTTATCGCCGTGAATTCTGTTTTTGTTCTCCTTTCTATTGACGTACGTGCTAAAATTACGCACTCAGAAAACCAGTTTGAAAAACACCCAGTGTCTGATTGGAACCCGCAAGAGGCGGGAAGGGAGCCCAGGTAATAACTCTCTCTCCACTATTATAACTCTCAAACACAATTATGACCAGGAACTGCAACACCCACTGCATGTCAGGTAGTAAATATTGCTCATCTCTTGGCACTCTGCAGCTCACCTGGCCCGGGAACACACATGGAAAAGGTCAGGACACACGCCGGATGTGGGGGGAGATGAGCAGGGCACAGGAGCTCTCACTGCCTGGGCTGAGCAGGAGATTTACCCAGACACTGACCAATAGCATATGGAAAATGGGAATGTTGAGTCTAGGATATGCCATGAATCAACCAGCAGCATCCCAATGCCTAGAGGGGCTCCAAGAGAGCTGGAGAGGGGCTTTGGACAAGGGTCTGGAGGGACAGGACACAGGGAATGGCTTCCCACTGCCAGAGGGGAGGGCTGGATGGGACAATGGGAGGGAATTGTTCCCTGGGAGGGTGGGCAGGCCCTGGCACAGGGTGCCCAGAGCAGCTGTGGCTGCCCCTGGATCCCTGGCAGTGCCCAAGGCCAGGCTGGACGGGGCTTGGAGCCACCTGGGACAGTGGAAGATCACACTGAAACCTCATTTTGCAGGAGGCTGTGCTCACAATCCATGTTTAAGCAGATGCTGTGCCAAAACCTGAAGGCATCACCAGACCAATAAAAGAAAGGTGCTGTGAATGTTGGAGGCTGAGAAGTGTCATCACAGACGTGGCATCAGGAGATGCCATGGGTGAGGGCCAGAGTCCCACTTATATCCCAGGTACATTCATGTTTTTAGCCTAGAAACTACATTTAAAATCTCCCGTGGATTCGTTCTGTCTTTCATACACAGAGTTCCATAATGCTTAGAGAGAAGTGGATTTATGAACAGAAAAAGACATGGCACAGAATAAATCTAGATACAGGAAACTGCTTTAAATGTCATGTATTCCCACAGCTGTATTACGGAAAATATTTTATAGTCACTGTTTATATGTGTTTATAGATTGTAAAAATGTCTCTTTAGTGCTGAGTTGTGCTACTGGTGCGTTGGGATGGAGCCAGGGGCACACTGTGGGTTTGCTGTGGGGCTTGGAGGGCACTGGGAGATACTGAGGGTGGCAGCTCTGCAACACACACACTCACACACATGGACATGTACAGAGAACCTCCAAACATTTGGCTCTAAACCCTTTAGCATTTCAAAAAATCTGCAAATGCAGCTGCAAGAGCGGGAAACTACTCCTGGCAATGGATCCCAGATGCCTGCAGAGGATAAAAACCTCTGGAAGCTGGATTGCTAAAAGCTGAACCCCTGCAGGTAAAGCCTGTGTGGCTGTTGCTGAAAGCACCCCCAGCCACTGCAGCAGCTCTGCTTCGTACACAGACTTCAGCCTTGCTCTCAGATGCCCCATTTGACACAGACTGGGATTTTGGGAAGCGCTTTCTGGAGTGCCAGCACGGGCCAGCCCCCATCTATTGCCATGAGGTTGGAGCTGCAGCCTCAGAAGCTCTGTGGCTCCTGGTGGTTTCCAAAGCAGGTGATGGACCTGCCAAATACAGACTCAAACTCTTTTTTTAACACCATTGTCAGGTGAAATTAAGTATTTCTTAGAGTGTCTGGTCCCTAAATTTATTTTTCTCCCAAGACATCATACTTTTCCTGCAGTAGTTGAGTTTCCTTGCCAACTGCCGGCCTTTCCCTGAGGGAAAGCCCCCAGGTCATGCAGGGTGGCACACAGGGCTCTGTCCTCCACTGAGCTTTAATCAAGGTCAGCAGCACTGGGTGATTTCCTGGAACCAAAGCTTTTCTTGAACCTTTATGTGAGGGTAAAGGGCACTCAGAAGTCTCCTGGGCTGATGATGGATGGTATTGAGAAGCAAATATCCCAGATCCAAGAGCTCTGAGCAGGATCTCAGCAAACTCTGCAGCCAGCAGGAGTGAGGAGCAGGCTGGATTCTCCCCACGGTCACCTCAAGGCCTGAGGGCATCTCCAGACAGCTTTACCAGAGCAGCTCAGCTGGAAACAGCTTCTTCATCATCACTTATTTCCCCCAAGGTTATTTTTGCTATTTTTAGGAAGACTCCAGTGCTCGCCAGCTGCCCTGACTGCCCTAGCAAAGCTCAAGGAACACTTTTCCACTCCTGTTGTCTCCCTGTGCTAAATACTATCGCTGTTCTCAGACTTTATGGCCGTGGAGTTGTTCCTCTACAAACACCACCACTCATGGCCCTCCCATTATACTTTTGGCAGGAACACGTTAGGTTTTTATGGGAATTAAAAAGCACGAGTGAGAGAGAGAACCTGAACCAAAGACAACATAAAGGGCCTTATTTCTTTGGGTAGAAGCCCAACGATGCTATTAAATAGCTCAAAGCAGAACAGAAAGCTCTCTCAAATACGCAAAGCGGAGAGACACCACACTCCAGCGGTTATTTGGTGCCTCATGGAGAAAGGAAAGTGCTCCAAGAGGAGATTGCTGCAGGAGGGGCACGGCTGCTGCCGAGCGCTGGCCCCGCCGGTCGCACCAGGACAGTGAACTGGAGCCTGTTTGCCCAAGAGCAGCTGTGTTTGTGGCTCCTCTTTCCTCCAGCCCTGTGTAACAGCTTTGCTGTGCTGCCTGAGAGAAAACCCCACCGAGGATGAATCCCTGGAGCTGCACCCAGGGCACCTGCTCCGGGACAGCCCCAGCTCCGTCTGCGGCACGGGGAGCTGAGGGCACCCAGCTCTTTCTCCTGGGTGGAGATGTCAGCACCCCAAAGGATCAGAAATAACTTTCTGAAGGTAAAAAAAGACTTAAGAAGTGAGTTAAACCTGAATGTTCATTTGATCCAGGTCCTGCTGAGCCGTGGTGGCTGCGCTGTGCTGGCTCCCTACAGCTCCGAGGGAGAGGAGCCCGGCGCAGGGCCGGAATAGCTGTGAAATTCCGAGAAGTTTGGGGTCGGTTCCAAACTTTGTCACTGGCCAAACCAGTGGCTTTGATGTGAAATCCCAAACTCTGCGAGCATCTGACTCTGAGCATCGAGGGCTGGTCGTGCTGCCAATATCAGGCGTGTGAGCTCTGAAATAACAGCACACGCTGGGAGCCACGGAAGGAGTGGGGACCTTTTCTCTCGTTTAAAGCTGATGCAGACTTCACCACACAGCACTTGCTTGCATGACAAAGGTGGTGTTGATGGCAATGTGGGGGATTCCTAATGATCCAAAAGTTTTTTGCATGTCAGAACTGCCAGGAACTTTTGTGGGAGTTTTTTTATGGCTCCTGTGGCACAAATTTAGTGGCCAGCAAAGACTCAACCCAGAGGCAGCCAGCTAAGGTGAGTCTTTTTTCCTTAGGTATAAAATACCTGGCTACAGCATGGAGGAAAGCAGAAGTATCTCAGCTACTGGGTTAAAACCAGATTGGATTGATTCAAATACGTCAAAATCGTCCTTGGCTTTGGACACAGTCCTTTATGCAGGGTTGGAAAGAAATGTTCTGGATGGCCTCTGAGCAGCCGCGGTGATGAAAAGTGCAGTTAATCACAATTGTCATTTAGATGATCAGCTAAAGATCACACAGAGAACTCACAGAGATGAGAAGCTGCTAAACCGAGGAGTGTCCTGAGGTTTTGTCCCACTTCAATTAATGAGATCAGTGTCTTCTGAAGCTGGCTCTGGTGAGTTCAGTGGAAACACTCCAGTTGGTTTCACTTTGGAAAGTGTTATTTTCTCCATTAAAGCAGAAATCCTGTTTCTTCCAGGACGTGTGACTCAGCTGGGATCAGACAGCATCACCTCCTGGTGGGCTCCTTTCCCATTCCCACTGCTGACTGCAGCCACCTGAACAGAACAGTCACTTCCCAGGCAGCTCAGACACTCCATATGGGAATGGAAAGCACTTACAACAGGTAGAATACTTTTAAGGAATTCAGGCTCTGAACTGCCTTTCTAGGGGTTCTAGTGGGCTTTGGGGTGATCTGAGAACTACCTGGGCATGTGAAATAAACATCTCTCAGATAAACAGGGATTTTATTCATGATAAGTTTTAGAGAGCCATTGCATGGAATGGATTTCCTCATGCAGGAAAGGATTAGAGACCAGGCAGAGGTTTCCTCATGCTCTGGCTGCTGCAAGAGCAGCAGCTCAGTGGGTCTGGGGTTATCATCAGCATGGGCAGCCTGCCAGGGCTGCCTCCCCTCCCAAGGGCTGGCAGTGCAAGGCACAGCTCCAATTCCTTGGACTGTACATCCTCTTAGAAGGACTTAATAAATGATTAGGCAAAGCATATGATAAATAGGTAATAGATGGTTCTGTGAGCATCAGTGGAATGCATTGGCTCATTTCTGGTCTTGTTTACAGCCAGGTGATTTTATCTCTTGCGATGTGAGTAACTGCTTAATGAAATATTTATCAGCCAGGTTGTACCCTTTGCAAGTGGAATATGTTGTATCAACTGTGACCAAAACCATAGAAATCAATTTAACTAATGCCTGCTCTCATCATCTCCTGCTCTCCACCAGCAAACAGCCGTTCCACTCAGTCACTCTGGATTTCTGGCAGGTAAAACAGGGGCTGTAAAGCTGAAACTTTTAGCAGTTTCCTGAGTGGGTGTCACTAATGGCCGATGGCAAACACAGCAGCAGCGCGGGAGGGACAGGGTTACCCCCTCCCAGCCCGGGGCCCTCAGGGATGCCCAAGGGGAAGCCCAGTTCGTGCCCTGGAGCCAGGTGTGGCTTCTGCAGAGCTCCGAGCCCGGGTCAGCCCAGCTGCTGCTTCCCACTGGGCCAGCCAGTGCAACATCCACCGAGCTGGTAGTGTCCGTGGGGAGACAGGAAAACCAAGAGATTCTCCACTTTCTAATTCCCTTCCCGCCTCTCCCACCTCCCACCCACGGCCCGCTGCCATCCGGTGATTAACTTAATTGCAGTTCCAGCTCCAGGAGCCAATCCAGCCCAGAGCAGGAGCTTTGCCAGGAAGGTCTTGCCCCTGTGTCCTGTCTGGGTTCGGCCCAAGAGCACGGACATGAACACGAGCAGCGCCGGCTGCACACACAAATCCCACGGACCCCGCTGCCTCGCGTTCCGGATCCGAGCCCTGTCTCCCAGAGCAGGCCGGATGCGTGGGACCTGCCGGATGGGGAGCACACTCCCGGCAGAGAATCACCAAAGCTCAGTCCCCGCAGCCAAGGGTGGGCTGGAGGATGTGCTGCTCCCAGGGGACACCTGCAAACACCCCAGGCTTCCCCTTCCCTCCAGGGTGCGGCGGGTCCTGTCTGCCCGTTCCAGGTGCCCTTTCCCTCTCTCAGGCTTGTGTCGAGACCAGTGCAAAGCGCCGTTCCTGCTCTCCCAGCTCCTCGTTCCGGCAGCTGGAGCTGGCTGGGAGCAGCCGTGAGTGACACCAGTCTCAGCCCTGTCACCCGAGGAGAGTGGCTCTGTGCTGCTGAGGGCTCAGGGGTGACGCACCAGGCACAGGTACCTTGTTTTGGCTTTGCCACCTCGGTTATGGGCAGGGCTGTGGGCACCTCTCCTCCCTGCACCTGCCCGTGCTTGGGTTCCCGGGAAAAGGCGTCTGGAGAGAGCGGAAACCGCGTGAGATGCAGCTGAAAAGGTGCTGGCTGAAGTGTTTTGTGATGATGGGGGAGACCCCTGGGGGCAGAGGGCACTCCGTGTGCCCCTTGGCTCCTGCACCCCAGGCTGGGGGGTCCCAGCGCTCCCTGCCCAGCTCCCGCAGCAGGAGGTGACACCGCGGCCGGCTCTGCAGTGTCCCCATCCCCCGGCAGCCGCCCCCGGTGTCCGTGCAGGACACTGGGCACGGAGCCAGACCGCAGAGCCCCGGCTGTGGCTGTCTGGGCTGGCGCTGCCGGTGTGGCTGCGCCGCACACCCACGGACGGACGGACGGACGCACGGACGGACGGACGGACGGATGACGCCGAATGACAAACTCCAGCCCCAGAAGTTCCCTCTGTGCTGTTAATCCAAGGGCTGATCTGGCTCTCCAGTCACACCGGTCCCCGCCCCGTCCAGGTACGTGCCTGTCACTCTGTGTCCCGCTCGCCCTCCGCCAGCCCCCGCCACCCCCTCGGCGCTCAGACGGCCCCGACATCTCCCGGGCTGTTGCTGATGCTCGTGGGGCTGGAATTGGGAGCGACAAGCAGGAATGCTCGCACGGTGCCGGGCAGCCCTTCCTGCAGCTGGCCCTCTGAAGGGTGGCCAAACCCCGCCGAGGGTTGGCTCCAGCTTCAAAACTGGGGTTGGAGTTTGGGTTCAGCCTTCATACCCTGTCCTTCCCCAGAGGAGCAGAGGGTGCTGGAATCACGGGTTTCATCTCCAGGCCAAGTGAAACCCCACATCCATCCTGGTGGTTAACCATCAGCAGACATACCATCGCTCAGAAATCCAACTTCCTCCAGCACAGCCTTGCTCCGGGCTGTTCCAAGGAAAATCACTTGGTTTCTGGGCTCACCAGAAGCTCAGCAGTGATTTACTAAGAAAATGCGCAGGGAGCTGCTGGTGTTCATCCTGCAGTGTTTGTGTAAGGGCTGTACAGCTGCTCTTTTTAACATCTAAGTAAGACTGGCTGGAAGAATCCTGTTCTTAATCCTGTTGCCCAAAGTCTTACTTTAAATTCAGTCTCTAGTAGCCTTGGATGCCAGCTCCTGGTTTTTCTCCTCCAGGCTGCCTGAGTAAGGAGCTTAGACTGTTGCTCAATAACAGTGCAATAAAAGCTTGAGTTAATAAAGGCTATTACGAGGAAAATCCTCCAATAAATAATAATTTTCTTATCTGCATGATTTTGGGACTGGAGAAAATGCCTTCCAGTGGAAAGCTGCAGCATGTAGGAGTATGCAAGGGGTGTTTCAGATGAAAGATCAGAGCAAGGCAAGCTCAGAGCTGAATCTTGTTAAGTGCAGACGAGTGGGTCAGCAAAAACCTGGAATTATTGTGGCTAAGTAGTCACTGGAGTAAACCATGGAGAGCGCTGTGCGTCTCCACCCCCTGCGGTCTGTAGAGCCAGACAGGTCACTGCTGTGGGCTGTGCTCTCCAGGCAGAGACTGGGGAGTTCTCAGCTGTGGCAGTGGTGGCTCTGGAGGCCATGGACACCGAGCTCTGTTTGTCCCCCTCAGCTCTGGCCCAGGAAGGAGCGTGGGTCACTCACCGGGACCTGCCCGACCCCGTGGAAGGCACAGCCCGAGCTCTGGTCCTGCTGTCCCAGACAGGGACACAGCGAGACACCTGTGTCCCTGCAGAGCTGGGCACCTGTTTGGTCCTTGCTGTGACGTGTGTGACCGCAGGCTGTGACAGCAGCAGCAGCAGCAGCCAGGGCTGCTCCAAGGAAAACAGAGCCCTGCCTTGGGTTTCCATTACAGAGCCCTCAGAGGGAAGGGGGTGTTTTTTGGAAGCTCTTCTGCCCCTTCTCATCTCTGTAAACAACAAAGCACCACAAAGGGCACAGTGCAGGACAGAAGGCTGCAATTTTAACAACCTGCTGAACCTCAGCCCCGAGGTGCCGCCCACGCTGGCTATTTCCAGCTCCCGGGTGGGCAGTTCAGAGGCACCGCGGCGTTTGTTGTGCCCGGTGTTTCCACAGCTGCTCCAGGGGAAAGCTCTGGGGCCAGGCTGGCCCACAGGGGTGCGGCCGAGGATCGTGGAATCACAGGATGGTTTAGGTTGGAAGGGCCCTTAAAGCTCATCCCCTTCAACCCCCTGCCATGGGCAGGAAAACTTTCAACTCTCCCACGGTGCCCCAAGCCCCGTCCAACCTGGCCTGGGCACTACCAGGGACCCAGGGGCAGCCCCAGCTGCTCTGCTGTGATGCTTGCAGTGATTGAGACAGAAAGATGCCCTGGATTGTCTGACTGGAAAAAAACCCCAAACTAAACCAAAACCTTTGGGACAACCAGGCAGAGTTTGGGGATCAGCAGTGGCTGTGCCCCCTGCCCGGCCGCGGGTGCCACACCCAGGACCCCAGTGGGTTTTTACCTTTTCCTCACTCGTGAGCTGCACGTTCAGCCCTGCCCTGGGATCCCCAGGGAGTCAGTGAGTGTCCCCTGTGGTTTGTGGAGGATCACATCCACACCAGGGTAGGTGTGAGCTCCACGATGCCCATTTGCAGTCTGGCAGCCAGTAACTCTTCCCATCAGTCAGAAGCTTTTGTGAACACCTTGCAGCAATGGGAATACCAAGGAAGGGGAAGGGAGGGTGTTTTACTTGATGCTAAATGCTTGTATTTTATGTCCAAGGTTTGACCTTCGATAGAGAATCAAGTATCAGGGGAGATGGAAATTCCAGTGGAAAAAGTACACATTTGGGTAGTTTTGTGTACAACACTCACGTGTCCTGGGGGCTGTGCAGCTGTCAGAGCAGTAACCATGGATCTCTCTGGGAAAAACAAGGAACCTCTCTGAGGAAAACATAACTGAAGTGGGGGAAAGCAGGGCAGCCTTAGGGTCTGCCAGTCATGGGTACAGAAATGGCCCTGTGCCAGGTCTGGGGGGTTTGGAAATGCATGGAGAGGCGAGGTGGTGCATGTCCTGCGTGGGTGGCACAGGGGTGCAGGAGGTCCCTGTGCCCGCAGTGGCTGTGCCAGGCAGTCTGTGACAGGGAGAGGGGCAGGGAGCAGATGGGCTGTCTGGCGCTGAGCTCTCGTGATCACCATCATTTGCAGGGGGTTTCTGGCATGCAGAGAGTGTCTGGGATAAGCAAACAGCTCAGATCTGGAGCTCATCTTGGGATGCACAGAGCGGGATTTGTCACGGTCAAGATCTCCCCCTCCTGTCTGCCCCGGAGCGAGGATGAGAGCGGAGAAGGGAAACCACTCCTCAGGCTCCTGCTCTTGTTCCCTGCCTGAGCACAGGGGGGGCAGACAGGCTCCGTGTGCATTTGGGCCCCCCCAAGCAGGTGGGGGTGACTGTGCCCCAAGGTGGCCGTGCAGGCTGGGGGAGCTGCCTGCCTGAGCCCCTGGGCTGGGAATGCCCTGTGGGACCAGCATCCATCAGGGTGGGCAACTGTGCCCCTCCCAGGGGTCACTGCCAGGCTGGCTCCACCTTGGAGGGACGTCACAGACGTGTGGATGTGGCACTTGGGGACATGGGTTAGTGGTGGCCTTGGCAGCGCTGGGGCAATGGCTGGCCTCGATGATTTGAGAGGGGTTTTTAAAGCTAAACAGCTCTTGGATTTTGTGGTTGTGCAGAAATAGGGTCCCTGCACAGGTGAGAGCTGGCAAGGCTGGCCTGCAGGTGGGACAGGCAGGTTTACCAACCCCACAGCTCTGGGAAGGAAAGATCCGAGATCAAGGCTGACACCCGGATCCAAATTAAGGGCCGGGAGCAAGGACAGACTTTGTGAGCACAGTGGGCCGTGAGTCATGGATGAACTGTGTGTCCAGACTGCTGTGGGCAATGGGCAAATCCTCGGGAGGATGGCTCAGGGCAGACACCACCACTCCCAAAAAGAGTCTGAAGCAGACAAAAGGGGTTTAGATGCCATGCCGTGAGTCAGTGGTACCTGGGCACAGCAGCCAGCCTGGTTCCCACACCCTGTGTTCCCCTTTCTGCCCTGTCCTCAGGGACAGCTGCCAGGCTTTGATGCTGTGGGCTTGGGAAGCTGCCTGTGGGATCTCAGCTTGGTCATTTCCCCAGCAGCCTCCTCAGTCTGGTGCTTTCCCTGGGCAAGGGCGAGGGTTTGAGGGGTTGGGAAAGCACAAACAGAAGGGGAAGTGGGTTCTTCTGAGCTCACTTCTGAGTTAAGACCCAGGAGAATGGGGTTTCTAACCTAATTAAATCAGAGGTCAGGCTTTAACGGGTGTGTGTTGTGCTGCTGTGCTGGGGTTAATAGAACATTATTTAGCACTGGCTGTGTATTGGCTGTTCTTGAAGGGAATTCCTAAACATTAACCCTGGCACTGTGAGGGTCTGTCTCAGCCTTTCTCTGCCACCTTCAGCAGATGAAAATGAAGCATAGCTGTTATTCGAGGTCTTAGAGAGCAGAGCAGGACACGTGGCAGACAGTTTTGTCACTGCAGATGCCAGGTGCAGGCTGCCTCTGCCTCCTCAGGGCTGGAGGCCAGAGCTGCCTGGAACCCAGGCATGAGGCACAAGTCCCCGTCCCTCGGTGGGCAGTGCCACTGCCCTGTTAGACACTGACAGAATGTGGGGGATGTGAACCTGCAGGTCACCGACTGCTGCTGCAGCTGCTCTGCACAGCCCTGGCCTCTGCTTTGGTCTTCCAGCAGCTTTAAACCAGCAGACACTGATGCTGGAAACAAGGGAAGAAACAGGAACTGAACCGAGTCAGGCACCTTTCAAAACCAGAGGGGGAGAGGGAGGATTCCTGCATCCACAGCAGAGACTGTGACAAAGCCACCGTGTCTCTCGCTGAACTGGTTTTCAACAAATCCTTCTGCAAAGAGATTTCTATTGTGAGGTTTCTATTTGAAAGGCAGACCCAGACAGGCCTCCAGCCCCCACGATAATCCCCGACACCTCTGCACTGCCAGACAATGCACGCAGGATTCCTAAAAATGCCGCGGCCGTGAGTCAGTGCCCGCTGTGCCCAGGAGGGAGAAGTGCTGGTACCCAGGGGCAGCCTGGGAGGTCAGGGCAGCCTTTACCTCCCTGAAATACACATTTTCTTTCAGGGAATATTTACTGAAAGGCTTGGTAAGATGCAGTGCAAGTGCTAATGTGTTTTGAGGGCAATGAAGAAGGGGCAGAACAAAATGGGGATGGAATAAGCAAGGAAGGCTGAAAGAGAAATGGAGGCTAAAGGTGAGAAGGAGTCTGGAAAAGAAGTGGAATCACAAAGAAGATTGGAGAAAAAAAACAAGTAGAAGCTGAGGAGTGCGAGAGAAAAAAAAAGGTTGATCAGAAATAAAAACGAGGACAGAAAAAATAGAGACTGCGAAAGAGTAGAGGGCCAAGAAAGGGTGAGGGGGGAAAGAAATGCAGAGGCTGAAAAAGGCAGGAGGCCAAAATAAAGTGGGAGGCCAAAGGAGAAGTAGAGACCAAGAAAAAGTGGAGGGTGAAACGGGGTGGGAGGCTGAAGAGGCACATGAGACGTCCGGGAAGGGCTGCCCAAAGAGGGGTCTAAAGTTTAATGGGTTCCTCAGGCAGGACAGGGCTCGGTGGTGATAAGGCAGCACAATGTCCAATTGTTCTCCCTGCACACCGGGTCAGCCCAGCTTCCTCCGTGCCTGGGATTTGTGGGAACACACACTTTGGGTTTGGGCTGGACAGAGGTCGGGTCTGATGAGGTCTCCAGCCAGACCCAGAGCTCTGCAAGCCCTTTGGATAAACTTTCCTTCCCAGCTCCACCCCAGCCCAGGGGATGAACTTTTCCTCCCAAGCTCCCTGAATGACTTTGGCCTTCCTCCCACTGCTGAGACCTCGATCTTCCTCCCAGCCGAGGCAGTTCCTCACGCAGCTGGCTCTGCCTCCCTGCCCTTGCTCCCGACCAGCTGAGCCAAAGCCCTACAGCGCCTGGGACAGGGACAGGGACAGGGACAGGGACAGGGACAGGGAGCTGCGGCTGCTCTGTCGGGGGTTTCCCCTTTGCTGAATGGCCCAAAGGAGCCAAGAGGCTGCAGGTGCTGGCCAGGGAAGGGGGCAGTGGGCACGTGTGGCCCCGGGGCCGTGCGGGGGCTCCGCCTGACACCTGCACCCCCAGCCGGGGAGATTCGAGCCTGCAGCAATTTGTGTTTGGCATCTTTGGTTTGGCTGAGAGAGCAGCTCACAGCTCAGAGCATGGTGCTGATGAGGAGTTTGGGGTGTCAGGTCCATCGGGATAATCCCTGTGGTGTTATTTCAGTGATAAATCATAGAATCATCACAGAATGGTTTGGCTTTGGAAGAGACCTTAAACCTCATCCAGTGCCACCCCCTGCCACAGGCAGGGACACCTTCCACTATCCCAGGCTGCTCCATCCCCTGTCCAACCTGGTCGTGGACACTTCCAGGGATGGGGCACCCCTAATCATACTTAATTGCCCAGAGAAGCTGTGGCTTCCCCAAATCATTCTACGGTTCTGTGATTTATTTATTTTGCATCAAAAATGAACCATTTATAGTGCTGTGTCACTGCAACGATTTTCCTTTCTGTTTGCTGGGGTTTTTAAAATTTGTTTGGTTTGTTTTTTTTAATGGTCCAAATACTGTGTTTTGCCATTTAAAATGTTTGGGGTTTCTTATATTTCAATTCAAATTCTGATCTGGGCTTCTGCCCAGAGCTTCAGGTGAATTTGCAGTAATTTTTGTTTGGTTTGTTGGAATGATGACATCACTGAGCCATCTCCCCATCACTGAGCCACTCCTCTCTCCCAGGGGCTGGGGGCACCTGCAGGGTTTTGGGGGTTTGTCCCAGCTGCGGGGAGCAGCACCCTGCCACCCTAAAGCTGTCCCTGGGGGAAGGACCTGCTGCCCCACCACATCCCAGCCCGACCCTGCACTTCGGAACCTCCCTCTGCCCCCTCGCTCTGAGCACCCCGTGGGGATCTGGGAGGGGTGGCAGAGCATCCCATAGGGAATCCCAGAGCCTCCCGTGGGGATCCTTGGGGCTGGCAGAGCATCCCCTGGGGAACGCAGAGCATCCCGTGGGGCTCTGTGGATGTGGCAGAGCATCCCCCGGGTATCCGTGGAGCACCTACGAGCATCCCGAGGGGGTCCCAGAACCTGCAGTGGGAATCCGTGCCGTGGGGTATGTGTGACCATCCCGAGGGTCTCCGTAGGGCTGTCAGGGCCCCCCGTGGGGCTCAGCCCCTCGCCCGCCTCGCCCCGGGTGCGGGTCCCGCCGCCCCCCGCCCGCACCTACCGGCGGCTGCGCGGCGCTCCCGGCTGCGGCTCCCGAGTGGAACAGAGCGAGCGGGGATGGTGAGGATGAGGAGGAGCTGCCTC
>VXBT01009673.1:53299-71151 GCA_013400235.1 Oriolus oriolus | reverse complement strand
CACAGCGGGGCCGGGCACCTGCCCGCCCTGCCCGAGCCGCGGGCAGCGCAGTGGGCAGCGGCCGGGGCTGAGCCCCCCGCAGCAGGAGCGGGCGGAACCCTCAGAAGCCGGAGCAGCACCGGCCTTCCTGTCCCTCGCGTTTCCCTTCCCTGCGGCACAGCACGTTCCTGCGGCCCTGGTGCCTCAGCACCCTCCGGGAAGGCGATGACCTCCCTCGTCCCGGCCATCCCCGAGCGCCCCGGGCAGCGGGCACGGCTCCCTGCCCTCCGCACGGGGGTCTCTGCGCTCCCCGGGGGCAGCTGCCGGGAAGGGGCCGGGGCAGGGGCAGCCACAGGGCTCTGCCGAGCACGGCTGCGTTCCCGCTGGCGCCGGGAGAGCTTGGCCTTAAAAGCCGAAGTGTTCCCGGAGCGCTGTCAGCCGGATAAAATGCAGCTCCGTGTCCCCAGGGATGGGCGCTGGACCTGGTGGCGGTGCTGGCTCTGCCGCAGGGGCTGTGCCGGGGCATCGGGGCTCACGGGGTGCCACGGGTGGGCTCGGGGCTCACGGGGTGCCAGGGGTGGGAGCAGGTTGGGGTGCGGCTATGTGGGGTGCGAAGCCGCGATCGCTGCAGCAGCACTAATGAAGCACTAATGAAGCACTGATGAAGCACTTGCGGAGCCCGAGCGATGATTTCAGCGCTTGGCCGGGCTCCACGAGCCCTTTGATGCGGTGATGTTTAGGCTGCCTTATCTAAGGCTCGCTCAGAATAGGCTTTTGGTCCCGGCTCACGTGGAGCCCGTGTGTTTGGACAGGCATTCCGGGCTGGAAATGCCCGGAGCCCAGACGTTTGGATAAAACATTCCCGAGTTGACTGTGGTTACCAGCTCCTAACGCTCCCCANTTATTTTTAATAAAGCCGCCCAAGATTTCCTCTTGCTTTTTCAGAAAATAAAAAATAGGTGTGCCAAACATTCGTGAATCTAACAGAAGAGCAGGCCTGGCTTTGCCTCAGGCTCTCCTGGATGAAAGGCACGGGGCTTGTGAGGATGTGAGGAGGATTCGGAAATGCTGCTCCGTTTTCTCACTCAAGGGAGCCCCTCTTGTTTCGAAGCTGCAGGGGGCTGCCCCCTCCCTGCACCCCAGCCCTCCCCACTCGCCCGGCTGCCCTTGCTCCCTGGTTGTGGTTGGCACTCAGCAGCCTTGGTGCGGTGCTTTGCAGACGGTGTCCTGCCAAATTTGTGTCCTTTCTGCCTGTCCCGAGGGCTGATGGCCCCGGGATGGAGCCAAGAGCCGGAGCGACGCAGACACAGAGCAAACATGGACTTGGGCAGCGGGATCTGCGCCGAGCACGAGGGAGAGGAGGCTTGGCCAAAACACAGACACCGACAGTGCTGCAGTGGCCCCGGGCCCTGCACCGAGAGCTGACGGGATGGGTGCAATGCAGGGATGGGATCAG
Source organism: Oriolus oriolus (assembly GCA_013400235.1). Classification (NCBI taxonomy): domain Eukaryota; kingdom Metazoa; phylum Chordata; class Aves; order Passeriformes; family Corvidae; genus Oriolus; species Oriolus oriolus. The sequence goes on along the minus strand of VXBT01009673.1, from coordinate 69,716 downwards.
TACAGGGATGGGGGCACTGCAGGGATGGGAGCACTGCCTTGGCAGCATCTCTGCCTCCCCGCTGCCCTCCCCAGGCCAGCCCTGCCTGGGCAGCCCCAGCAGCACCTGCAGCGGGTGCTTGTGGTGTTTCCCAGGCTCTCGGGATGCATTTGATGCTTGGCTGCTGCTCCTGTTGCTCTCCTGCTCCTGCCTCTGCCTGTGCCAAGGAACCTCCTCACCTCAGTGCCTCGAGCGCCCAGCAGCCCCCTGGCTCTGAGTGCCATCAGTAGCAGACACTTCCCGGGGCTGTTTGGAAGGGCAGTGAATAATTAACCACGGAGCCCCCAGGAAGCTGCAGGTGCTTCCCTGCCTGGCCCCACGCACGCAGGCGGTGCCCGTGGGGGCAGCTGAGCCCCAGCCCCGCTGCCCCGGCGGCTCCTCATCCCCCCAAACCACGGTCCCACAGCAGAGACGACTGAAGCAAAGCTTCCTGCACGTTTAAAGGGAGACCCACGAGGTCCGCCAGTCCTGGGCTTTGGTTCCATCCCTCCTGGGGCGGTATTCCCGGGAGGACTCGGCGGGCACCGCTCAGCCCAGTAAGAGCTGGCAACAGCACCGAAGTGGAGACCCCCTCCTGCCTCCTGCCAGCTCCCCGCCCCAGAGCCGGGGCAGAGGAAAAGGAAACCCCAGTGGTTCCTCAGCACCACACACGTGAACGAGCTGGTGAGCTTGGCCAGGAGATCAGGAACCAGGAACGTGCTGCAAACGCTGTGGGAAAGGACTGCAAAGCCCCCGGGAATCTGTGACGCTGTGCCAGGGTGGGAAGCGCAGGATGCTGGAAAAGGCACTCACCTGAGGAGGGTCGAGGTGTGCGGGGCTGGGCGCTGGGGGCAGCTGCGAGCAGCGCCGCTGACCTGCCCGGAGGTGGGCAGGGATGCGCCGGGGTCACCCTGCTCCTCGCTCCACCCCCCGGAGCCACAGGATCGCACCCACGCCCCTCGCAGCACGCCCGGGGGCCCCAGCGCCAGGCAGGGTCCCGCAGCCGGGCCCTGGCACCGGGAGCGAGCCGGGTCCCGGGCAGCGGCCGGCGGGCAGCGGAGCGGCCCTGGGATGGCGGCTCTGCACCCACATAGGACAGGGAAGTATGGATGGATAATCCTTCGCCTTGCTATTTTTTTCCTCTCATGTGATCTTGTTTTTGGACGGCTATTTTGGGGCTGGACTCCAGCCCAGGTGAAAGACAGGGATTGAATCCAGCCTCCCCCTTTCCCGGAGGCCCTCCCAGGACCTCTGCCCGCCCGCCCGCGGGAGGGGGACAAACCCTGCCACCGGCTGCCACTCCTGCCCGCTTCCAGCCCTGTCTCTCTCCTGCTGCAGAGCCCTTCCTGCCCCTGCCTGCCCTGTGCGGCCCACGGAGGGTTGGTGGAAGCCGGCTGTGGCCAGCACAGCGGGCCCCGTCAGCCTGCACCCCACGGCCACCCCTCGCTGCGTCCCCAGGGCTGCCGCTGGCACCGGCTCGGCTGCAGAGCTGGAGTCTCCCAGCACCGTTTGCCTCTTTGTGCCCGTTTCCCCCCAGATCAGCCTGGCAGGAAGCTGGCGGGAGATAAATACATTAAAAATATGCTCGGAGCGTGCAGCAGCCTTGGAATGAACCGCGGCGAGCCCCGGCCCCGCGCGCTGCCATCGTCTCCCTGCTGCCACCAGTGCCGGGAGGGGACAGGGGACGAGAGGGACAGGCAGGGACACGGGAGGAGAGGGACAGGCTGGGACGAGGGAGCCGGGGGGCTCTGGGGGCCCCTCCACTCCATGTGCAGGAGTTCAGATCCTGTGCTGCATCCTGCCCATGCCTGCCCCGGGGGCTCCTCTGAGGACATCCTTGGGGACATCTTGGTGCTACATGCTCAGTGCTGTGACAATTTTTATCCCATTTTTATGTCTTTCGAGCCTCTGAATGGAAGTTGAAGGGGGCCAGTGGGGCACTGGGGAAGGGCAGCCTGGCTCTGGGGCTCAGCGGGTGCAGAACAGATACCTCCGAGGGTAGAACATGGATGTCAGGGGTGTGACGCTGAGTCTGGCTGTCCGCACGTGCACGTGTCACTGCGGACACATCGTGCCCTTCACGGTGGGTGGTGGGAGGAGTGGGTGCTGTCACGGCGTGTTTGGCTGCTAAATTGTGTCTCTGCATGACTAAAACTCGTTAAAGGTCCCTGTGATGAGTCTCAGAGGAACCCGAATTGCCCTCAGCCCAGTGTCCCCAGTTCAGCTCCGGGAGAAGCTGGTTTGGCACTGACTACCCAACACCGGGGGCAGGTGGCACGTGGCAGCAGGGGACAGGTGAAGGACAGGACCCACCACGTGAGACGTCAGTCAGAGGTGGGCTCGATCTGGGTTGCAGAGAAATGGGTCATTCCAGAGGTGTGCTACAGATGTGAAAAATTCAGGTCCAAAAATTAGAGGTCACTTATTTTCTCAGCCTATTTCCCAGTCTTCATTTAAAAAAAAAATCTACATATTAAGTATATGACAAATATATTAAATGTATATTAAATACATTAAACTATTAAATTAAATGGTATTATTTATATTAAATATATATTTAATTGTTTTCTTATTCCTGCTTGCCATTAACCAGTTTTATGCGAAATAAGGAATTGATCTCTGACACTTACTAAGTGCTCTCTTTTTAGGTGGGACTCTCACCAGGGCCAAAGCTTTCCCCTTGCAGTCTCTCCAAATTAGGGTATTTACCATAATAAGGTGCATTTTGGTAACCAGAAGCTCCACTTTTCCCCTTTGGAACAATCGCTGAAGAGGGAAGAAGGGGAACAAAGTCTCTTTATGAAGGTAAGAGAGGTTTTAATGAAGGAAAAGGTGAATAAAATGACTGAGGTGAATAAAATGACTGAGCCGGGAAAATCCTGCAGGAGAAGGAGGCGCAGGGAGGCTCCGGGGCCGCCAGAGGGCGGCGCGGAACCGCAGCAGGCGCAGCTGGGCACAGCTGGATGGGACGGGCACAGCTGGATGGGCACAGCTGGATGGGGACGGGCACAGCTGGGGCACCGGGCAAAGGGGGGGCAATGGCACTGCCAGAGGGCACAGCTGGACCGGGACACAGCTGGTGTGGCTGTGGCACATCCAGCAGCCACGGGGCATCGGAGGCCCGTGCAGGTAAGGGTGCAGCGTGCACAGCTGGAGCACATCTGGGTGGCAGCAGAGCCGCCCGCGCTGGCCCGGGGGCAGTGGGCACAGCTGTCCCTGTCCACATTCGGTGTCACACTCAGTGAACCCCTGATGGCCCAGGGCACCTCTGGGGGCTCCCAAAAGCCGCTGCAGCTGCCCCAGGCGAGGGTTCTGCTCCTGCAGGAGCACGAGTGGGGTCGGGCTCTGCCCCTGGAAGCCAGGCAGGAGCCCGGGCCTCATTAAGATCCCCTCACCCTGATCTCTGCCAGGCCTGTCACTCGCCCAGGCAGACCCAGGACAGTAATTCTGTTTGTCTTTGCTGTGGTCTTGAGCACGACTCCGAGTGCCGGCTCCTCCGCCAGGATCCCTTTGGTGTTTCCCAGTCCCTGTTTCCCAGGAGGGAGCCCCCCCTCCCGAGGAATGGCTCCCAGCCTTTGTATTTTAACAAATGACCTGAGACACTGAACCCTTCGTTGTTTACTCGGCTGGGCATTAGCTCAGAGTCGAGAGCCGCTCTCCTGGATACGCTGACCCAACGAGGCCTCTGCTGTAATTACATTCCAGGGAAAACAGACATCTCCTGATCCATTTAATATGTGCCATGTTGCGTTTAGATACGTAACAGAAGCCCCATTACCTTAAAAGTCCTGCTGTTATCAAGTACTGACTTAATTACAGTTTTATCTAAAAATAGATCAAGTTAGCTTGACAGAACCCATTTGTCCTCCTCCCCTGCTTCCCAGCCGTGTTTCCTCCCTGCAGCTCCTGCTCCATCCTGACCAGCACCAATCCCCTGCCACAGCCTTTTCCCAGGAGGTGCTGAGATCCCACGGCCGTGTTTGCTATTCCCTCATCACAGCCTCCCAGCACTTACCAAACACAGAATCACAGACTCATGGAATGGTTTGGACTGCAAGAAACCTTAAAGCCCAACTTGCTCCACCCCTGCCATGGGCAGGGACGCCTCCCACTATCCCAAGTTGCTCCAAGCCCCATCCAACCTGGTCTTGGACACTCTCAGGGATGGGGCAGCCACAGCTGCTCTGGACAACCTGTGCCACTTTTATATAAGTACAAATATATAAAAATAAATATACATATGTAAATACCTAAACAAGGAGAGCCCAGGAGGCTCTTCAGGCTCTGATTATCCAGCTCTGGCTGCTTTTAAACTTTCTGACCTTGGGAGCTGCTGCCACCCAGGGAATTCCTGGGCAGGATGTGCTGCATCGCCTGCTGCTCCTTTGCCATAGCTGCTGTCGCTCCCAGCTCCCACCCAAGGTGAGGCCCGAAGCCAGTGTCTGCTCGTCAGCATCACTTTCCTCTTTCCTCTGATTGTTGTGTGGTCTTTTTGTAGCTGCCTCACTTCCCTGGAAGCCAAGCCAAGGCAGCTTTCTTCCCACTTGGGAAGGAAAAGGCTCCGAGCGGGGTCTGTCAGTGGCAGTGGTGGCTCTGAAGGAAAGGTGGCAAAGTCCCGTCTATGAACGGCCCCCCAGCACTGCTCCGCTGCTCTCTGGGCTGTGCTGGGCACTCCCTGGCTTTCATTTTGTTTCCCAGGTGCTTGACAGCAGACACAGAGTTTTCTCTCCCCGTTTTGGCACACGCAGGACAGGGCCGTGCCTGGCACTGCCGTGGGGACTGCAGGGGCTGGTGCTGCAGGGCCACACCTGGCTGGGCCAAGGTCACACGGGTGGATGGAGGGACTTGGAGGATCCCAGCTCTCCCTGTGTGCCACTGGTGGATCTTTCTTTGCCTCGCTGCCTCGGGAGGTTTTTGCTCCCTCGCTGGGTGAGGGATGGCAGGGAGGACAGCCCAGGACCCGTCACCCAGGAATGTCAGCTCCGCTCATTGCAGCACTGCATTTTCTGATCTGAACCCATGAGGAAAACAGAACTGGGGCTTCTGTGTCTGAGGGCTGCTCCAGGAGATACCTCACTGCCCAAAATCTCCAAGAATTCCTGATTTTGCCTTTGTCAGCCCAGCCACTTGTGCGAACAGCGTCCAGCCAGGGCTGGGCACACAAAGCAAGGTCGGTTATAAGCCATTCTCCTGGAACAGAGGCACTTGGAGCCAGCACAAAGGAATCTCTGTCTCTCCCCTGCACTGGCATCCTGGCAATTAACCCGGAAAATCGCAGCTTGGCCTTGTCCTGGGCGCTGAGAGCGGGGCTGTGCGGGGCAGGGGCGGCGGGCTCGGCCGGGCTCTGGCTGTGCCGTGGCCTCGGCTGCACGGGGAGATGGAGCGGCCAGAGTCCGACTGGGGAGTGCCAAGTGAATGGGGAACTCGCCTGCTTCCAGAGAAAGTCAGGGAAATCCTTTGGGTTTCTGCACTGGGCTGGGTTTAGGAGATGTATGCCCAGAAAACAGCAGAACTGGGAGTCACCTGGATCAGAGCATCCTGGAAGAGCCTGAGCTGGAAGGGACCCACAAGGATCATCGAGTCCAGCTCCTGGCCCTGCACAGGACATCCTCAAAAATCACACCATGGATCAAACGTGGGCAGCCTGACAGAAACACTGAGCTGGTGCCATCCCCACGGAACAACGTGCCACCCTGCTGGGGACACGGCAGTGCCGGGCGGAAACCCAGCCCTGCCCTGCCCTGCCAGGCTGCTGCTGGGAACAGCAGCCATCAGAGCTAAACACAGCACCCTGGGAAGTGCTGGTGAGGCAGATAATCTGCAGGCACAGGCTGTGACAGCCTGCTCGAGTATGTCCCAGCACTGTCACCATCATTACAAACACGGTAATTGGGTGCCCAGGCTGGGCCCGTGTAAGTGCAGGGGAACTACTCTCAAGTGATTAAGAAATATTCTGTGTTAGGTTTGCCACTGGACTTCCTACAGAAAAAATAAGTGAGAGATGAAGCCAATTTCAAAGTAATTTTTTAGATTTTGAGGTTGTTATTTTGATTTATTTTTTGTTTAATTTTTTGCTGTGTAAAATCCCTGGCAAACCTCCCTTCAGCCGATAAAGACACAAGGAGTGAGGGAATTAAAGGTTCAAAAGGAAGGCAATGAGGAAGAGTGTAAGTCATGCCTAAAGGGTATTGCAGAAACTACAGATCACCCAAGTCCAACCCACTAGGAAACAAATATTTAATTGTACAGTAAATAACATATTTTTTATGGTTCCAAACCATATCTCAGAAGCCACATGAATATAAACAGGCATGAGATCAGCTCAGCCCCTGGCCCTCCTGCATCTGCCATGGGATGGGGACAGCAAAGGGACAGGAACAGGAGGGGGATGAACAGGGCCAGACCTGTTAACTGGAAATGGTGACTGGTACTGGGGGACAGATTTGTAGGGGAAGGGACCACTGCTCTCTGAGAAGCAGGATTGGAGAGGAGAGTGCTGTGAGGGGATGGGCATCTCAGTGCTGACCCTGGGAAGCTGACCCTTGGCTGGGCACAGGCAGAGTGGGCAGCGGTGCCCATGGGGATCCCCTGGGGCTGCTGTGGTGCCCGGAGCAGGCAGTGGATCCCTCGGGAGCCCCTGGAACCGCGGCAGTGCCCGGCACGGGGGCAGTGCCCGGCACGGGGGCAGTGCCCATGGGACTGCCCGAGGCTGCCGCGGTGCCCGGCGTGCCCTTGCAGCAGGTATCAGGTGAGGAGCTCTCCGGGCTCTGGGTGTTTTCAATAGCAAACAGAATTGCTCCCCGCATCAGTATCTTATTCTGCACGTTTCAAGGGCACGTCCTCTGCCAGCAGCGCTGTGAAAGCAAACACAGAGCAGTGCCCGGGCCGGGTTTGCTCAGCGAGGTGAGAGCGAGGGTGGCTCTGTGCCCGCCCCGGGGGCTGCGTGTGCAGGGACCCAGGACACCTCACACTACGGCCTTGAGCAGATGAAACGCGTCCCTGGGCAGTAACCGAGGTGATGAGGATTATTCTGTTCGGCTGCTCCCACAGCTGCCGCCTCACGTGCAGCTCCTGTGCCCCTGTCCCCGGCACGGCGGGGCCACCGCGCGGTCCGTGGGGACAGGCGGGTGTCCCGGCTGGGGCTGTGCCGCGGTGCTGCCACGGCAGAAGGGGGTCAGGGAAGGCGGCAGGATCTGGCCGTGCCACCACCGCAGCATCGCTGGAGTGGCACTGTCCCTCCTCGTCCCCCTCCCTGGGGAGCTCTGGGCCACCGAGGGGTGTCACACGGCCGAGCACTGCGATCTGCACACCCCTCACAACCAGTTTGACACCACCTGGTGTTTACTGGGGCTGTGTCCCACGCCACGCCGCTCCTCGGGGTACCCCACAGCCTCTGGTTTGCAGGCAAAGCCAGTCCTGGGAGGAGGGAGGGAGTCTGCATCCCCCGTGCCTCAGGGCAGTGCCTGCTCCTCCCGGGGCTCTGCTCCGATGATGCTCTCGGCTGGAAGGAGCCGCCTCCCCGCACAGGACAAAACTTCCTTGAATTCAAAGCTACAGCCGCACTGCCCGTGGGGTGGGCTGCCGGACACACGGACAGGATGGCACAGGGACTCACGGACAGGATGGCACAGGGACACACGGACGGGCTGGCACAGGGACACACGGACGGGCTGGCACAGGGACACACGGACAGGATGGCACAGGGACACACGGACGGGATGGCACAGGGACACACGGACGGGCTGGCACAGGGACACACGGACGGGCTGGCACAGGGACACACGGACGGGCTGGCACAGCTCCCTGCGGGGCAGCTCCTCGTTTTTCCTCTTATAATCATTAACTTAAAAAATGCAAATCTGTCTTCTGGTTTTTCTTCCCTTTTCTCGTAAATCAGCCGGGCCGCAGCCTCTCCGTTCCTGCCCTTCCAGCTCCTCCAGGCCGGCCAGCTCAGCGCTCCGGGGATTTCCCCATCGCACCCGGCCCTTGGGGACCCTCACGGTCCCTGCTCTGCCACCGTTCCCTGTCTTCCCCCGAGAGCTCAGAGCAGGGGACAAACGATGTGCAGAGCCGGGGACAGGCAGAGGCCACCCGGGCACAGAGTGTGGTGACACCGGGGGGGGCAGTGACACCGGGAGGGGCAGTGACACCGGGGGCTGCAGGGTCGGGCACGGGGACCGGGACCGGCTCCTTGAGCCCCAGCCCCAGGAACAAACCCTTTGTCTGGGCTTCCGGGCACGGCGGGGATAGTTAGTGGGGATTTCCACAGGAATTTCGAGAAGCTGTTTGAAGATATTTTTATGCAGGAAAGGCAGTGGCCTTGATAATTAGGAGAATTAAACCGATTTGCGCTGAAGCCAACAGTAGGGAGTTGCTGTGAAGCGGGCCGTGTGTAGGGCTGGTCACCGAGTGCTGGGGAGGGGAAAATCTCCCTCCGGATTCCAGGAGCAGAGGCAGAAAAAGAGGGAACGCTGAGGGCTGAGACCACGCAGCAGCACCAGGAGGAAATTACTATTTACACAGGGAGAGGCAGCCCTCATCCCTCACACGGGTCGTACCAGGGCTAATGCACAGCAGACATCTCTGGAGCCCCTCCAAAAAGGAAACTAGAGTTTGGTTTGGGAACTTCTGGTTCTAATTCCTGGAAACACAGCTTCAGCTCAATTTCACAGTGGTTTGTGACGTTTTTCCAGTGGTTATACAAATTTTGGGAAAACATTCCTCTCCTTGGAATTGTCTTGTGATAACATAACCCCACTTAAGCGACTGGAGGTTTCGTATGGCTTCACACCCGTCCAGAGGTGCCTGTGAGAAGCAGCCCCCATCTTCCTGGCACAGATCCTGCCCCCTCAGGCACAGGGATCATTAGGGTGGGTTGCCCTTGAAACTTTTTATGATGCAGGTGGAGAGGCCCTGGCACAGGGTGCCCAGAGAAGCTGTGGCTGCCCCTGGATCCTTGGAAGTGTCCGAGGCCAGGTTTGGTGGGGCTTGGAGCACCCTGGGACAGTGGAAGGTGTGTCCCTGCCCATGGTTTGGGTTGGAATGAGATGTTTTTGAATCCCTTGTGTGTCTCTGGGCTTCCAGGGGCTCTCTGGGAGAGGGAGCAGTCGCAGGGTGTCAGCGCTGATGGGCTCCAGGGTGGAGTGGGCTATAAATGCTACAAATGCTGCTGCTCTGGCCACCTCCAGCCTTTGGGGGAGCTCTGCAGAGCTCCTGGCTGGGGCAGCTGTGCTGGTCACCCAGCCTGGGAGCACTGGTGCCTGCTGGAATCCTCCCTGGAGGCACAGGGACTTGTCTCCAGCTCCTGTGCGGCCCAAGGCAGGGGGTGGTGAGTGCTGGAGTGGGACATGTGGGTGTTTAATGCAGGTGGTGGCCAAACCTTTCCTGCCTTGGGTTTGGGCTTGGTGCAGGTTACACCTCTGGGTGCTGCTGCTCCATCTCCACGGGGCACATCTGAGGTTTTCTGGAATGGGATGAGGCACTCTTACACCCCCAGGTCCCTGGGGTCCTGCTCCTCTGCCTGGTGCTCCCTCTCCTCCCCACACCGCCCTGTGTCAGCCCTGTGGAAGTGTTTCTCCATGGAGCATTACAGGATCAAAGCTCCCCTGAAGAACATGGACAGAGGCTGATCTTTTATGTTTGGAGAGGAAATGAATGGCAGCTGCTTGGCTGGGCCTTTGAGAGGATTTTGTATTTCCCCCAAAAATGAGAGTAAGAATAGGCAGACTGTTTAGCCTTTCCTGGCAATGAAACTTCATCATCTTTATAATTAGCCCTGTTATTTAAATACTTCTTCCATGGATATCATTGAAGATTTCATAGCCCTCGGTTCCTTTACTTTTCCATTTCAGCTTCCTGCACTGCAGTGACTCCCAGGGGCGTGACTAATTTCACTTTTCCATTTAATTCAGAGCTTGTTTCTGACTTTGCCTTTGTGTGTTTAACTGTACTTGGGCAGCTGCTTGATGCCTTGTTGCTGCCCAAAATGCACCTGTCAGGCCTTTTCTTTTCCTCCCAGGGAATTTAGAGGACATCTATGACCAGCTCTTTCTTCAAAAACATTTCCATCACAGTGATGTGCTGTGGGTTTTCCGTATTGTGTGCTGTGTGTCCACCTCCCCTCTTAAGGAATTCACCCAAAAAATCGTAAGCTTGAAACTCTTCTTACTTATGTATGACTTCTATTTTTCTCTCAGTGAGGACTTCCCCGAGGGCCTGTAGTGATGTTTCCTTTGCCACTTCTCTGGCAGCTACAGGGAGTGCATTCCCTTCTTCCCCCCACTTGCTAAATATCCACCAGCCTGCTCTGCTGTGCGGGGGATGCCTGGATGGAAAAGGACCTAGTGAAGCCTTTGGACAGCACGGTGAAAGACCAGGGACAAAGAGAACGGTGATGCTGGAAGCCCACCCTCCTCTCAGGGTGAGATGTAACCTGGACCATAGGCAAGGGGACAGTGGTCTTCAGTGCCCTTGACCCTGTCTTTGCCTGGAGGGTAACTAAATATACAGATACAGTGGAGTGGTGGCTGCCCCATCCCTGGAAGTGTTCAAGGCCAGGTTGGACTGGGCTTGGGGCAGCCTGGTCCCTGGTCCACACCTGGTGGAAGGTGTCCGTGCCCACGGTTGGAACTGGATGATTTAAAGGTCCCTTCCAACCCACGCTGCTCTATGAAGTTCCTTTGCGTTCTTCCTGCATCATGTTAAATGTGCTAAATGCATCCAGACATCCCAGCTCCCGGAGCCAGCCACGTCCCACCCTCATCCTCATGCTTGAGCAGCCATCCCATCCCCAGGAGCTGTGACCTTGCAGCCGCTGCCCTCCCGGCCCGTAACGCAGCCGGAGGGGTGCTGGCCCATAACGCAGAGCTTTGCTGTGTCCCACACGTGTGCACAGCCCTGGTAACACTCACGGTGGGAATGCTGCTCCCGAGGGACGCAGACAAGGGGCATCGTGGCTTCAGTCAAACGGGGATTGGTGCTGCTGGGAAACTGAGCCTCTGCAACCTCCCCACTGAGGCATTACTCTTTAAAATAATGTTTCTGGTTTGTGAGTTAATCTGTGTCCCGTTCCTGGCCACGACAGGGTGAGCACAGACCCAAGCAGGGCAATTCTAAAAGCTGCTCCAACGTAAGGCTCCCAGGGTGCCTTTGATCACCAGTCATTGGTACCATCACTGAATTACAGGGACGTGAAGCAGACACTGAGTGCAGAAGCCAGGCTCCAGCACCCTGAGGATCATCCTGCAAACAAAAGTCAAACTTAACATCAGGCTAGGAAAAGCCACAGGGGTTTGTGAGTACCCCTGTGCTCTGGGGAGGATCCTGGCAGGGTTGGGGTCACACATTCGGACAGGAGGAGGTAGGTTTGCAGTTGGACAGGTGTTGGAGCAGAGTTTAAACCTCAATGATACAGTAAAAATGTAAGTAAGCTGCCCCTGAAATTGGGGAAGGGGAAGAGAAGCAGCACTCTGGGGAATTGTGCCAAAAATTGAGAGTTGAGCAAAGTGCCACCCGTGCAGTGTGAGAGGACTGGCCCAGCAAAGCTGAGGGCAGCTTAAGGGTTGGGGTGCTCACGGCTGCTCAGCATCTCGGCTGAAGAAGTTTCCTTCTATTTTTAACATGGAATCAAAGGAAACAAACCTTCCTCCCTGGTTAAAAGCACAAGCACCAGAAACCTCTGTCAAGTCTGAGGAGTGTCCCCGTGCTTCTGCACCAGGAGCTGGGTCCTGCTCTATCTGCTCTGACACCTGCCAGGGAGATGAAAGGGAATGGGGCCTCTTCTGGAGACAGCTCCCCTCGGATGCACGGCCTGGGGGCTTTGTCCTGGAGAGTCCTGCCCTCCATGGTGCTCCCAGGTCTCTGAGAGGCACGTGCCAGGCTTGGCAGAGGCGGCACCGTGAGGAGCTGGGCATGTCCGGGCGGGTGTGAGTGTGGCAGAGCACGAGCAGGAGGTGAGGCCAATTAGCTGAAATAGATGAGAGGCTCGTCAGCCACGGTTACAGCAACGCGCTCTCTGCGGGGAGAGGAACTCATGGCCCAAGGCACGAACCCGGGCTCAGGGACCTGGAAGGAGCTGGAGGTGGAGATCGTCGTGGCACCACAGGCTGACTAACAGGAGATGGCATCGATATTCCCCTTCAAAGGGAAACCAGTTCCAAAACCAGTTCCAAACCTGCGGTGTCTGGGGAGACTTGGCCGCAAGAGTGGCTGATGGTGAGCATTGCAAAAAATCATCAGAGGTCAACGAATGTGAGCTGGGAGCTGCAGAGGGTTTGGGAGCAAGGACCCCAGCCCAGCCTGCTTTTCATTTCAGGGGGATCTGTCCCCCGGCAGAGGCTTGGCTGTGTCACTGCTGTTCCCGTCTTCTGTCTTATCTCGCCCACCCCTGCAAATCTGCCTGAGGGCCAGGAGGAGGGACTGCAAGGAGAAAAGTGAGCTGCAGAAGGGAGAAAACGAATTGAGTAGGTGGAAATTCATGTGTGACTGCGAGAGGTGCAACGCAGTAAGGAAAAGTACTGTTCCACTCTAAAATACATCAGTCTGAAATCACGTTAAAAGGGAAGCTCATGAGCGCTCGGAGGGGGAGCGCTGTCAGGCTGCAGGTGTCACTGAGGCTGTTTGCTGCAGTCACATGGAGAAGTATCGAACAAGAATACACCCACAGCACCTTCCCAGGATAACATGGGAGAAGGGGAAGCCCTTGGTGTCTATCCCAGTGCTGTGTTCATAGCCAACAAAAGGTCCAAGGTCCCGGATCAGATCTCTTGGAGGGTTGTCAGTACAACAGGTCGATACACGTCCTTTGGTTTACAACAGGGAATTCAAGGGGATTCATTATGACGCTCTGATGTATTATCTGGAACAGGGTTGTTTCATTTTTGCCATATACAATGCCTCAGCTGTGTCTGGCCCAATAAAAATAGTCCTGGGAGCAAGGAAGATGTGAGTGTGATATACAGCCACATAATAAGTAGACCTTGAACATTGCTGCCTGAGGGCAATTCCAAGAAACCTCTCGTGTAGCTCCTGGATTCTGGCAGTCAGGATGCCTGTTGTTGTCTCCTGGGGTTTGATGAAATGCATTAGTGCCCCAGCCTCTGGTGCTGTGAGCCCGGGATAGTGGGTGGTTTTCCACTGTCTCTCCCCTGTAACACAGGTTCTGATTTTCACAGCAGTGGGAACGCTGCTGGGACCGGGTCAGCTGCTGGAGGGAGGCTCCAAGGTGCCCGAGGCTGGGCAGGCACAGGGTGAGGGGTTTATCTCCTGGGGTCCCTGTGTGGGTGCTGGGCTCAGCCCCAGCCTCCCCGCGGGCTCTGTCGCTCCAAGCCGCCGAGCCGGGGCCGTGAGATGCCGAGAGCTGACACGGGGGCTCGGAGCTGCCGCGTGGGGATGGGGCTGGCTCCTCACCTCCCGCTCCTGCTGTCACTCCAGCTTTCCCTAATTGCTAAATTAACTGGCAGAAAGCTTTCCTGGAGGAGAAGGGGCTCCTTCTGCCGTGTTAGCAATGGATGTGTCATGGGCACCCGGTGTGAGGATGGGGCAGGAGCGTGGAGGTGGGAAGATGCTGTGCTCAGATGAGGGAGCTGATCCAGCTGAAAGCTCACTCTGGAAAGAGTTGCTGTTTTTCAAACAGACTGGTTTAAGCCAGCTGGCTGTGTGACCCACCCAGAGATAACGCTGGTGGCAAGAGAGGGCTGGGGAGAGCAGCTGGGGCTGATCTGAGCTGGTGCTATTGCAGTCAGAAAGGCCCAGACTGGTTTGTGCTGCAAACGGCCTTAAAGATCCCCCAGTTCTAACCCCCTGCCATGGCAGGGACACCTTCCGCTGTCCCAGGGTGCTCCAAGCCCTCTCCAGCCTGGCACTGGACACGTCCAGGGATCCAGGGGCAGCCACAGCTTCTCTGGGCAACCTCCCCACCCTCACAGGGACCAATTCCTTCCCAATATCCCATCCAGCCCTGCCCTCTGGCAGTCCCCCTCTTCCTTCTGCTTGGCTGTGGCACCTCCCATCCCTGTACCAGCAGTTATTTGATCCCAGAGTCACCTAATCTAGGCAGAAACTGCTCTTTTTTAATTTTTGTTTTAACGCTGGAGTAGTTTTCTGCTGATGTTCCCTGAGTGAGTGTGCTGTGGGATGTGGGTTGGTGAGTGAGGGAGAATGTGCTAATGTGTGGTCAAGGGCGGCTCAGGGGTGGGAGTGTGGGATTAGGGCAGCCACAGCTTTCATCTGTGGGAAGGATGTGTGAGCACAGCCCTGCAGAGGCTCGGAGGAGGGCTGGCTGTGGCCAGTGGGACGAGCTCTCAGTGGCCAGCGTTCTGTCCAGTGCTGCTGGATCCCTACACAATGTCCAGCTGACCTGCCTCACTCGGGGTGAGACAACCCAGCTGCTTAAAAAAATAAATCAAAGCAGGCAAAGATGGCAGGGATTACAGAGGGATGCAAGCTGTTGTTATCTACAGGGAGAGGATGTGGAACTGTGGGGCGTTTGTTTGCTTATTTTTCCCTTCAGTGATACAGGTTCTCAGGAATGTGGTGGGATTCTTGGGGTGTCCCTGTGCAGGGCCATGAGCTGGGCTCGATGATTGCTGTTGGTCCCTTCCAACTCAGGATATTCTATGATAATTCTTTTGCAGTTTGGATGCACAGTCCTAGGAAAATGGGGCTGGAAGGTGTCCATGGCTGTTCCTCCCCAGTCCTGCTGTCCTGCTCTGCTCCCACGCTTGGAGCTCAAACACAGTGAGTGTCTCCTGATGAATGAAGCCAGAAAAAGGGGAGAAGATTCCTCACTGCCTGCCCAGGGCTTCGATTCCAGTGGTATGTGTGGTGTTTCATGTGTGACAGAGCTTTGTACGGCCTCGATTTTGTCCTCATCAGAAAATGACAGTCTGAGCATCATCATTTTCTGTGGTTCTGGAAAAGTGCTGAAAAAAATTTCAATTTCGAGCCCCAGATATTCGGATCCTCTAAGGCAGTGTCCTATAAATCTAGTTACAAATTCTTCTCTATTAGCAGTAAGTGCTGGAACACTTTTAAATATGAACAATGGTGATGTAGAAGGATAAAAACAAAATAGTGCTCCTGTGGCTCTAAGCAGGGTAGAATTAGGGAGCATAATCCAAATAATAACATCTCGTGCTTTTATGGGGCTGCGTGCATATGGCGTAAATGACAGCTCATTAAACTTTATATCCTGCCTACAAGATAAGCATGTAATTAGTATTACATCCTTTTTTTGTAATTGGGAGGCCAAAAAAATGTGGCTCGCAAACCATATTTGCAGGCAGTGACTCAGCCTGAATTAGGCTGCGGTGTGAGGATGGAGAGAATCGTGCTTTAGAGGATAAAAAAAAACCAGAGACAAAAGGTTGAGCTGGTGTCAGGTTCCTGTGCCCGCTGGAAAACACAGGTGGATGAACTTTTGAACATCAGGCGTGGGCTGGAGCCCGTGCTGTCTGCCAGCCCGAGCTTTGTGCAGGACCATCCCGTCCCGCAGCCGGCGAGAGCGGCGCTGGCCGGGCGCCGGCGGCGTTTCACGGCTGAGCTGACAGGAATGCCCGGTGCGGGATGGCTGAGCCGGGGGAAACGGGGAATTCCAGCCGCTCGGGGATTATCCGCAAATGCGTCTCTTTGTCACAGGCCGGGGGAGAGGTCACCCGGCTCGTCCGTGCGTGTCTCTGTCCGGCTCGGGGTGCTCCGTTCTGCACTCGGTGCCGGTGTTTGTGTCGGGGTCGGGGCTGCTCAGCTCCGTGGGGCCGGTCTGTGCCGTTTTCCCGGTGATCAGCTGCCAGCACGCACCTTATGGCAGCCAGACGGACCCGCGAGCAGCAGCAGTTGTTTCGTGTGGCCGCAGTTTGCTCCTGCAAGCTCCCAGCCGAGGCAAGGAGGTGGCGAGCCAGCTGCTGCGCCCGGCCCAAATTCCTGGCGTGCTCCTGAAGGAAGCGGGCTGTGGGGAGAAGCCACCGGGTCTGTGTGCGGCGACAGCCATCGTCTGGGGGGAGAAGTGACGAAATCGATCGTCTGTGGAGGGAAGTGGTGACAGCCATCGTCCGTGGGACGATGCTCTTTTGGGGACACACGGTTAGGACAGGGCCCCACAGCTCCTCGTTGGTGCCGGCTTCTCCCGCTGCCGCTCCACATCCAGCCCTTCCAGGAGATTACGGATTTATTCTCTCAGATCACACCACTAAACCCGGGCAATAATCTCCTGCACAGATGTGCGATGGGAGGAGAAACGTGCGAGCCGGCACCCGGCCGGGCGCGGGGCGGGCCGGAGCGGCGCTCCCACAGGCCGGGCGCGGGTTTTCCCGCGGCAGGGCCGGGCAGGGTCGCGGGGCGGGGGCGGGAGCGGGAGCGGGAGCGGGAGCGGGAGCGGGAGCGGGAGCGGGGCAGAGCCGGGCCC
>VXBT01009673.1:37809-52055 GCA_013400235.1 Oriolus oriolus | reverse complement strand
CCGCCCTCGCCTGTGGCTGGCAGCGTCCCGGTCCCCCTTAATGCCCAGGCTGGACTGGCTCCTGTCCCCGCGCCTGGGGTTGGGGACGCCTCTGCTTGGCCGCTCACTGCCAGGGTTGGGGGGGCTGCTCCCTGAGCTGCGGCTCTGTTCCTGCTGTTCCTTTATGGGGTCGTTTGGGGTTTTTCTGGTTTTGAGTTTCTTTGGCCCAAATCACAGGGTGCTTCCCCATCCACGAGGGTTCCTGTACCAGCAGCACATGCGGTCACCAGTCTGTGACGGGGGGTGCCATGGAGCCGCTGCAGCGTCACCTGCCATGAACCAGCCTGGCCAGGGTCACTGTGGGGGCTGTGGGACAGCGAGGTCACCCCAGGGTGCGCAGGCAGGTGATGCTCCGTCCATTCCCATCACCCTGTCCATTCCCAGAAGGGCTGATTCCTGCTCCCTCCCCTTCTGATCTCACACTGAGCCCCATGGGTGTAGTTCTGTGCTGAAGTAGCAGCTGGTAACATCTGGCTTACAGGGTCTCCCATTGTACCAATTCTTGGCATTTGGGGTTAAAAGAATCTCAAACCCGACAGCTGTGGGTGCGTTTATGATTCTGCAGGTCTGAGCTGTGTTCTGCTGTGGAGCATCTGCTGAAGGCCGCTGGTGCCTGGACCTGCCTGGAGCATTAATTTTATCCCAGAACAAATCCTACAGCGTTGTTCACAGAAAATACATTTTGGGAGTGAGCTGGTGGGTCCCGAGGTGTCTCTGGGCTAGGTCAGTTAGCTTGTAGCAGGTGCTGGCTGAGGTGACCAGCTGTGCCCTTGCCCTGGGCATGCTGTGTGCAGGTATTTTGGGGTGTGCTGTGAGCCCCTGTGGGCTCGTGGCTGCCACTGGGCTCCAGCCCCCCGGCCACGGCCGTGCCGCATGGCCCTGCGCCCCAGGCTGCCCGCACCGGGCAGGAAGAACGCTCCCTGGCCTCTGGAGATAAGAATGTTTTTATGGCTGAATTGTTTTGTAGCTTCTATTGAATGTGTTCCTGGATTAGCCCTTAATTCCTGCTCAGGGCCGAGGGGGAGTTCCAGGGGTGCCCCGGGACAGGAATAACGCTGATTCTACTGGAGCATAAATCAGTGCCTGGGCGCCAGCACTGCCTACCCTGCCACCACCTCCCTTGCTCGTGTGGCACTGGGGTGGTCCCCAGGATACTCTGGGGGAGGGTTTGGGGATGTGTGGGGCAGGGCACTGCCCGGGAGGCTGGGAAGGGGTGTCCCCTCCCTCGGCCCTCTGTGCATCCTTCTCCTGCTGTACGAGTGCCCTCAGTGGCTGTGTGGCTGCTGCGGGCTGTGATGCCTCTGACTGATCCGGCAGAGCCCTGGTGCTGGGTGGGATCTGGCCCAGCTTTTCCCACACGTGTTCTGCTCAGAGTGTGAGAGGTCCGAGGTCTGATGTGTTGCATGAGCCCTTACAGACCATTCCAGGGTCCGGCAGCAGAGATGGAGATGCTCCAGGGGTGAGGAGCTGCTGTGTTGCCTGTTGCTGTTGTTGTACCTGTGTCACTGCTGCAGGGGCTGGGATGTCACCCCTGTGAGCCAGTGCAGGTGGCATCTGGGGGCCGTTCCTGGCTGTGACCAGGTGCTTGTTTTTCTTAGCCAGCTTTTTATTTTTTTGGGGTGTTTCCAGGTAGTTTTGGTTTGTCTGCCTGTAGCTGGGCATGGTGGCCTTATCTCACTGTCTGTGTCTCCATGCTGCTCCTCAGCTGTTGTCGTGGCACGTGGCTGTGGAGCTGGGCAGGCCTGGGGGCAGCAGACCCCTGGCTCAGGACATGCTGCCCCTGGAGCGAGGGGTTCCGGGGGTGTGTGGGCCCTTGCGCAGTGTGACAGCCTGCAGCCAGAGTTACGTGAGGTCTTGGCAACGTCCTCTCTCGTTTTCCTTCCTCTTGCCTTTTCTGCTGAACATTTCACATCCTCTTTGTGTGAAGACAGGCGTGGGGGGAACGAGTAGCTCTGTGTGGTGGTGAGGGGCTGCTTGGACGGGGTGGTGGAGGGGAGGAAGATGAAGAGGGAGGAAGAGCCCTCTGCAGAGCTGGGCAGGAGCAACACCACCGGCGTGCAGGGATGGTGAGACTGGCGTGAGGACACGTAACAAAGTCTCTGCCAGGCTTTGGTGAAGGGGCTGCTCTGCCCTTCTTTTGCCCTCAGTGTAGGTACAGAGAGAAATAGGAATGATTCACAGTGTTTCCTCCTTCCCTTAGAAGAAAGAATAAATTCAGAAGGTTGAAAATGATCCCCGTATGCTGGAGGGCTGGTCTTGCTAAATATCCTCAGATGCCAAGGGCATCTCTGGAGTGTGTGTGTCTGTGTGTACATAAATGCTGTTGGATCTTTTTCCCCCAGTGAGTTTCTGTGCCCGTTTCCATTGTCTCCCTTCGCTGCTTGGCTGGTATTCAGTGACCTGGTTTTCAGCAAAACGTGTCCCTCTTCCTCCCTGATCCACCATCCATAAATTATTCAGAAAGTTTTGCAGATGCAGAGACTTCAAGTGTGACATAAATAATGAACTCGAAGCCTGGATGCCGTGAAGCTTGTTCTCCAGCGCAGGAGCTGTGGTGGCCATCAGGACCAGGGATGCTGAAGGATTTTGTCCCTTTGCATGCCCCTGTTCCTGTGTGAGGGGCAGGCAGGGAGCCAGTGGCTCGTCCCTGTGCTGGCATTGCCTCCAGCCCCCCCGTGGAGGGGGAGCTGGAGCCCAGGCGCCCAGGTGGGGATGTGGAGATGCCCGCAGCTTGCTTTGGGAAACCAGCAGCACACGTAGGGATGGAGGATGTGGGGGTGCAGGGGCTGCCAGCCATCACCTCCCCCGTGCTGTAGCACAGGGCTGAGCGTGGCACCCTCCTCTTCCTCCTCCTCCTCCCTGTGCCCTTCTCCCTGTGCTGCCAGGCACCGTGTCCCGGTGGCCATGGGGCTGTTGTCCCCTTCAGGCACTGGGTGCAGCCCGGTGCCCTGCCACGTTTCTGCTGGGTTGTTTTCCTTCTTCCAACTCCCAGGCACTAATTTGAAGCCACCAAACCCGTCCACGCCCCGGCTGCTGCCGTGCTCCCACGGCACAGACTGCAATTTGTGTGCTGGGGCTGGGCTGGGGCGGCTGTGTGAGCCCCCTCCCCACGAGGGGCACACAGGCTGGGCCCCAGTGGGGTTGTGCTGTGCCCCAGGTTCCCACGGGAAAGGCCGAGGTGCCCATGCCCCAAAAGGCACAGCTGGGCTGGTTGGGTGTTTTGGATCACTTTTCCTTTAGCTGTTTTTTTGGCTGGGTCACTGCAGAGCTGCGGCTGGCAGCGAGGAGAGACAGGGCCAAAGGGGTGGTGCTGGGGCAGACCTGGACCCTGCAGTGCCTGGGAACTCCTCTGGCCCCTCTGGCTTCCCGGGGCAGATGCTGTGGCACCGTCCCACAGGTCTCATGCCAGCTGTGCCCCCCACTAGTGTCCCCCATGCTGCTGTGCTGAGCAGCTGGGGTTGCCCGTGCTCCCAGCTGCGGTTCCCGTGGCTGTCAGAGGTATGGGCTCCCTTCTGTCTGTGCCTGCAGGGTGTGATTTTAATGAGCTGCCCCCTGGGCTGACCCCACTGTGCCTGCACCGCGCCAGGGTGGCGGCGGTGGCCTGTGCTGGCACCACGGGTAATGCCAGCAGGGCTTTGCTGCAGCTGTGGGGTTTTTCCTGGGACACATCCTGCTCTGAGGCTGCTGTGCAGCTTAAAATGCGAACTGGGGTGGTGGAGGGGTTCCTGGTGCTGCTGGTGGTGTTCCAGACTCTGGGATGTGCTTGCACATGGGTTCTGTTCCACATCTCAGCAGCATCTTGGTGAAACAGAGCCTTTATGAGATGGCTGTGGCTGTGGGGCAACAGTGCTGGTCCCACGTAGAGCTGGCACTGGATCTGCAACAGACTGGAAGTGAAAGTGAAACTTTTGCCCAGTGTTTACTTAACTCCCTTTTTACACAAACAAGGCTTAGGCAGGTGATAAGGAAACACCACGGGCCCATGCTGCTGACTGCCCACTTTGTCACTTGGTCACTGCCTTTCCCTTCCTGCTCCCCACAGCCCCTGGCTCAGCACACTTGGTGCCCCTGGGAGCGGGTCTGGGGGAGCCCTGACTCGGGTGGGCAAGGGGCAGGTGGGTAACAGGGTGCTGTGCACTCCCAGTGCCCTCGTGTGCCTCTGCAGGGACAAAGCCCTTGGGTGTGTTGGAGCATGATCCCAGTCTGGGGCTGCTGTGTAACCTGGTGCCATCTGGGGTGACAAGTCCTTGTGCCCCAGGTGCCTGCTGGTGCTGAGGAGGAGGAATCCAAAGCCCATCTCAGGTTATTTTCATCCTTTTTGCGCTTCTGGTCTCTGAAGAAAACAGTCACAGGCCAAACCTTCCCACCACCTTTGCACAGAGGAGAGGAGGGATCAGGGTTCAGAGGTTTGGGTCTGGCCTTTCCAGGAACAGCCGCTGCTTGTGCAGGTGCAAACCTGAGTGCTCGGAGCTGTGCTCCTGCCCAGGAGAGTGCTGGACTTGGCAGGCTCCTATTTGGAGGAAAAGGAGCGGTGTGCTTCCTGGAGGGTGCAAAAACAACAGTAACCACCTGGCTGGGTTGCTGTGACCGCTGGCACTCGGTTCTGTGCGGTTGGCGCTGGGCCGGTGCCACCGAGCGCTGGGTGCCGGCTGCCCACGGGCTGCGGGGGGCGCGGGGCAGCCCAGGGGAGTCACCTGCAGCGCTGCACAGCCCGGCCGTGTCCTCCCAGCGCCGGGGAACCGCTGCTTCCCTCCCTTGCGGCTGGGGAGGATCTCCTGCGGCATCCGTGCGTTGCCCAAGGAGCTCGCTCCGTGCTCGGAGGGGCGGGGGGTCCCTGCCTGCCCCCCCAGCGGTGCTGGGGCACGGCCAGGCTCCCCTGGGCTCTCCCTCCGCTGTGCAAACCACAGGGCCGGGCTGGGGAAAGCATGTGGGCTTTGGGTTTGGCTGGTAAAATGATTGACTTTGATTTTTTTCCTTCTTTGTTCACCCAGCCAAGGTGTAGCATGGCTCTCCTGTGTCAGGGTGTGTTTTCCCCCTCTTCTTTCCTGCAGGAAACTTTTGGTGTAGGGAATACTTTGGGCTGTGGAGGAGGGACATGGTTATGGCTCAGCCAGTCCTGCACCAGCAGAGCCAGAGGCACTGAGGACTTCTCCTCCTTTGCATGACCTGTGTGGCTTGTGCAACCACATCTTTAATAACTTGTCTGGGATTTTATTCAAATGAGGGGTAGGACAGGTGATAGTACTGTGCTTCGTTTTTAGCACAAGTCGATCCTCCTCTTCCTCCCCAGTGGAAATCGGCAGCAGGAACATACTCCTGCTTGGGAGATGCTCTTTGTGATGGTGGGTCTGCGCTGTGAGCCCTGGGGGGATCATGGTGCCGGCAGGGCTGCCCCAGAGGGCTGCACACTTATCCCACCCGGCTCTGCCCGGCTGCCTGAGGGAGACTCGCCCTGCGTGGCTGCTGCGGTGGTGCCCCGTGTGCGTGGCCGTGCTTGTGATCCGTGTGGGACGATCCTCACAGCACCCCCAGGGAATGCTCGCCCGTCTCCCGGGGCCTCCCACCCCAGCCACGAGCCCACAGTGCTGGCAGGTTTGGGGACTGATGGTGGGAGCCTGCGAGAGTGGGGTGGGCTCCTCGGGTCCTGCAGCAGGCACCGAGCGGGGGCTGTGAGGGGCAGGGCAGGCTGGGCTGGCACCGGGCCTGACCTCTGGGCAGCGCTGCCAGGGAAGCTGGTGAGCACAAGGGCTTGAGTGTGCAGAAGAGGCTGTGTCCACGATTACATCTTTTATGTTCTGCTGACAGAAGGCTCATTAACAGGGCTGGGAGATCTCTGTAGTTGGGAGCGTGCCACAGAGCACCTCTGGGCACACGTCCCGATACGCTGGGGTGGGGACAGAGCCCGGAGGAGCCGCGGGGCCTGCACTGAGCACGTGTCCCATGCCAGGTTCAGCCCAACCTTTTGGGATGGCAGGCGATGGACTGGGATAAAAAACAGCTCTGAGAGGCTGGAGCTGGTGGAGACAAGAGTGCACACCTGTGTCCAGGGAGTGACTCTGAGCAGGGAGTAGACCTGGGAAGGGGATGTGAAGGGCCAGGTTGGATGTCCCAGTGTTCCTCCAGCACTGCGAGTCGACTGCATGCTGTGTCCTGCTCATGCTTCCAGCACGGAGCAGATTTGCCTGATTTGGGTGAGGAGGCTGTTTTCCCAAGGCTGCAGATGTGCTGGCACAGCTTGAATCATCTGTCTCCATTTGTTTCTGCGGTGGTGCCAGACCGAGAGGTGTGTGGCATCACCTGCGGCATGTATGGCATCACCTGCAGCCTGTGGCATCACCTGTGTGCCCTGGACATGAGCAGGGGGCGGTGGGCTCTTTAGGTTTCCTTTTTTTCCTTTCCTTTGCTGGCTGCAGCTCACAGTGACGTTGGGAATCTGTGTGAGGAAATGCCGTTCCCATGGTTGCTGAGGGGAGGGTGGGAGGCAGCGGCAGTGCCCGCATGTCCCTGTGCTCTCTGCAGGTTGGCACACGTGGTGCCTCTCCGGCTGAATCAGTAGCAGGAATGGGATGGGGCAAGGAGGTTCTGCCCTTGCTGTGCTGCCAGACCCCTCCTCGGCTGGCAGAGGGGGACCACCAACCCCTTTGTTTGCACCCTCTCCCCACAGGCACCCTAAAATCATGGTGTGCTTCTCCCTGAACCCCAGGACCACTGCCAAAGCCAGGGCAGCATCCCTGCACGATCCAGGGCAGGGCTGCTCAGGGGCTGGCATTCCTGCAGAAGGGCATCACCCTGGCAGAGGGGCTTCAGTCCCCCCACCGTGTCCGAGGGGCAGCAGCGGTGCCAGTGTGGCCAAGCAAACCCTGCTCACGGTGTAGTTCTCGTTTGGGGCATTCTGGGCCCCCTCTGCACCATCCAGGAGCAGGACAGGGGCAGGACGGGCTGTGGGACAGGGGCAGGACGGGCTGTGGGACAGGGGCAGGATGGGCTGTGGGACAGGGGCAGGACGGGCTGTGGGACAGGGGCAGGACGGGCTGTGGGACAGGGGCAGGACAGGCTGTGGGACAGGGGCAGGACGGGCTGTGGGACAGGGGCAGGACGGGCTGTGCCAGGCATCCCTGGCTGGGCCCGGGTTGCTCATCCCTCGCTTTCCAGGAGCGCGGGGATGAGTAGCTGTAGCGTGACCGCGGTGGGTGGGAGGGGAGGCAGAGCGAGGGGGAGCTCGTACGGGAACCTGCACAGCTTGTTCGCTCTGGTGTGAATCATCCCCCCGTCCTCCCCCCGGGCACACGAGCGGCTGTCACCGCGCCGGCGGGGACAGCGATGTTTTCCCTGCTTTCCTGGCACGCTCCCCGCGCCAAAGGTGCTTCCACCTGCCCCGGGCAAGCGCTGGTGGCCCTGGCCCGTGGGCTCCTGACAGGGCGGGGTCTGTAGGGCGTCACCCCGGCTGTTAATGGCAAGGATGGTCTCAAGTGTGGCGTGGAGGAACCGGGAATTGCGCTCCTGTGCCTCCGCTCCCACCTGCTGATGGGAGCTGGGGGGTTGCGGCACGCCTGGGGCGCAGGGGGTGAGCTGGGGATGCTCTGTGGTGCTGAGGGGGAAGGAGATGTCTGTGCCTCGATGCCAGGCGGGTTTCTAGCTGGAGCTGTGGGAAGCACAGCAGCCTCCGGACCATCTGGCTCTGGCACGTGGAGCGGCGTGTGCCGCCTGTGCCAGCGCAGGGGTGATGGGACAGCCGTGGGCTGGGTGCTGCTTCCTCACCCAGGCCTGCACTTGGGACCTCGGGCAGGGCTTGGAGCAGCCTGGGACAGTGGAAGGTGTCCCCGCCCGTGGCAGGGGGTGGAATGAGATGAGCTTTAAGGTCCCTTCCAACCCAAACCAGTCTGGGATTCCATGATCCGCAGTGAGGGAAGTGTGAAGGGTTCTCTGGGCCGAGTGACCTGTAAAAAGAGCTGGCGTGTGCCTTTTCCTGACACTGCCTGGTACGGTGTCCCTTTGCTGGCTTTTTATTCTTTTTCTCGCTGAAGCAGCGTCTGTCCAGAGCGATGCCCTCGTGGAGCGCTGGTTGCTAAGCAATGCTCTACAAAAAAACCCCAAGCATTGCAGAGCAGAGCGTTGGGTGTCTCTCCCACGAATTCTGGGAGAAAGCAAAGCCCAGGTTAAAGGCAGTGATTCCTTCCTGGAAAGGGTGGTCAGACACTGGCACAGGCTGCCCAGGGCAGTCCCCCTCCCTGGAGGGGTTTTACAGATGAGAGCAATGGTCGGTGTTGGCTTTGGCAGTGCAGGGGGAATGGTTGGACATGAGGATCTTAGAGGGCTTTTCCCACCTAAACTATTCCATGGTTCTGTGCTGCACCCTGGGCCGTGCACCCCTGTTCTCACCCTACGTGCCTCCCTAGGCCTCGCTGGAGATTTTAATTTATATCTCTTTTCCTGCCAAAGCAGGAAAAATTGACTCACTTGCCCCTGGTGTTCCTGTGGGCGCAGTGGGATTTTTCCTGTTCTTACAGCTGAGGCAGAGGAGCACCGGCGACAAAAGGATTTCCGCAGCCTCCTTGGGAGGAGAAGGAAGGAGGTTGTGCAGCACTGCTCCTGGAGGGGCGGGGAGCTGACCCCGCTTCCCTGGCCCGGCTGTGGGTGAGAGCTGCTGCCTCTGGGATGGGATGAGAGAGGGGGGCCAGGGGAGGCACTGCCCCGTGCCATGGCCTGGCTGGGATGTGCTGGAAGGCCTCCTGTCCTGCCCGCAGGGACGGGGCATTGGTCCCTCCCCACCTGGGGCACGGGGCTCTCTGGGCTCACCATCCCCTGGGGGCCCCAATACTTTGGTGCCTGCCCCTTGAGAAACCAGTGGGCTCCTTGTGGCCCATCTATTAACTAATGGGATTTAATAATGAACTAATCCAGAAGCGGGGCCGGTGCCTGAGGCAATCTGCTCCCTCCCGGCGGTGTCTGGCGGGGGCTCTGCCACAAGCCCCCCGTGCAGGGACCCCCCTCCCTGCCAGACCCCCTTCTGCTCCACTAATGGGCATTGCCTGGGTCAGGAGCAAATTTCTTCTGGATTAGTGTCCTCTAAATCGATTAGCTGTCTCGGGCAGGGCATTCTGTCCTAATGAAATGTGATTCCAGGCTCCAGTCGATGAAATATTGTGGTAACGAGGGTAAAGTCATCTGCAGCCTTCCTGTGGGTCGTGCCAAGGTTTGGAGAGGAGAGGAATCACAGAACTGCACAATGACTGAGGATGGAAATGACCTCCAAGATTATCAAGTCCCACCTGTGACCCATCATCACCTTGTCACCAGCCCAGAGCATGGAGTGCCACATCCAGTCCTTCTTTGGACACCTCCAGGCACTGGGACTCCAAACCTCCCTGGGCAGCCTCTTCCAACATCTGAGCACACTTTCCAGGAAGAAATTTCTCCTGATGCCAACCCGAACCTCCCCTGGCGCTTGGAGGAAAAGCCTGGGAGGAGAAATTACAATTACGGAGCAGTGTTATGCTAATAGGGGCTGACCTGCACTCCCCAGTGAGGGAACTGGGGAGCTGTGAGTAAAACATGGCATTTCCATTCTGCCTTGGGAGGCTTTTTACTTGCAGGTGTAAGGCTGAAGGCATTTACATGACCCGCCTGGAGCAGTGGCAGTGGGGCAGTGTGCAGGTGGAGGGGAAATGCGATGTTCGAAATTCTGGTTTTGGGAATAGCGGTCAGGGATTGAGGTTTGAAGGTCAGGCAGCTGCGTGCAGTGGCACAGCTGTGCTCAGCAGGTCTGACATCTCTCTCTCTGAGCCAGCACTGTGCCCAAATCCCTGGCCTGGCTGGGACACAGGGATTTTCACTGCTGCATCCTCACACTGTTCGCTCGTGCAGTCGGCTGCCCGTGGAAATGCCAGCCGGGGCAGTAATTTTCCATTTCATTACCATGTCCCTGATGTTTTCCAGGCACTTAAGCTGTAGCCTGTGTTTGCTGTGTGGATGCATCCCTCCTCTGTGTTGGAGTGGTGAATGTTTACGTTTGATTTTACGCGGAGACCTTGCCTGCTCCCACCTGAGCTCCCGTTGCTCCGACGCCTGGCTGCCTGCCCAGCAAACTCTGCGGCTGCAGGTCAGGACGGGCCAGGGGGTTCTGCCATAAAACAACACCAGGATGTGAACAAAAATAAGCACAGGGAAAAGTGCCAGACATGGGAGCTGGGTGGGGAAGTGGAGAAGTCCTGTTTTATTTTGTTTTGCTGCTAAGTGCACGAAACTCTCCGTGCCCAGCGCAGGGGAGCGGGGATGGCATCCGGGGGATGCTGCCCTGTGCTGGGGCGCAGATGGGCTGTGCCCCACCGGGAGCTGTGGGCAGCGATGCTCTGGGGGAGGACTGGGATGTTGCCGTGTTCATGCAGAGCACCAGAAGCCCCCTGGGCAGGGGGCACCAAGGGCTCTGCTCAGTGCTGGAGGGGTTGTGCTGATCTGATGTGCTGGTTCTCTTCACGGGGATGGTCAGCCTGGAAGCTGCCTGCCAAGGGGGTGGTACCTGGCTGCGGGCCCCTTATCTTCCAGGGCCATCCTAGGGGTATGTGGTTGTTGCCAGCGCTGCCAGGAGGGCTGTGGCAGGCCCGTGTTTCTCTGCCCCACTGCTCCTTTCTGGGAGTGGGGACTCGTGTTGGGCTGTGCCTCCCTGCAGCTGCAGACATCTGTGTCCTCAGCCTCTTCAGGAATGAGAAGCCTTTCCGGGGGTCGTTTACATCATTCCTGGGTTTTGTTTCCTCCGTGTCCTGGCTGCAGGCAGGGCGGGCTCAGCTCCCCGGCACCTGTGGCTGCACTTACAGGCAGCGCCCCGAGCTCGGTCACCTCGTCTGCCATCGCTGCCCTTCGTCCCCAGCCGGCATCAGCACCTCTGCCCACTCTCCCCCCAAGTGGTCTCTGAGTCAAGAGCTGCTGCAGCTCGTTAAAATAACCTGATTAGTGCAGTGCTGGGGCAGGGCCAGACTGCGCCGGGCGCAAGACAGAGCACTTCGCTTCAGAGTGGTTCCTGCTGAAAAATCCTGTTTGGGCAAGTGGAGAACATCGGGGTTCCGTGCGGGACAGGTGGGAGTCTCCCAAGTCTTCCTTTCCTGGTGGGATGGAGAGGTTGTTGTTTGGTGGTTCACATGCCCAGTGCTGAAGTCCCTTCAGGTGGGACCCTTGGTGAGGGGCACTTCATTAACTGCATTGTTCACCCATCCCTGCTGGCTGGACCAGGTTCTCTCCTGCCAGTGTCACAACCCTGGTGGCACTCTGAGGGGAGAAAGGCAGAGCTATTCACACGAGCTGGGCTTCTGCAGTGTCTCAGCCACTGTGAGATAAAGGTCTGAGTCACAAATGTTGCAATATGACTGGATGGGCAAGCGCTAAGAAAAGCTGAACAGGAAGGATGGAGAGAGGCTGCGAGAACTTTGCCTCTGTGGAAAAGCAGGCTCAGCTGTGGGCTCAGGGCTCCAGAGCCTGAGAAAGTCCAGGGCTGATGCAAGGTTGAGAAGTGGGGCAGAAGGGCAAGGGTTCCAATTGACCATCAACTTCCTCAAAGCGGAGAAAAACAGAAGAGTGTCTGGAGCAGTGGGAGTCGAAGGAAGTGGCCTCTTGTCTTGGTGCTGCTGCAGCCCTGGCCCTGCTGCAGGATGTCACACTGGACATGCCAGACTGGCAGCTTGGGCCCTGATGGTCCTTCTGGCTTCATTTCCCTTGGATCCCCAGTGCCTTCCAACAGGAATCTCGGGAAGCTTTGTAAAAGCGTCCTGGCCTGGCAAAGCTCCCAAGATACCTCCCAGCATTATTGATTTGGGGGTGGCACGATGACGTGGCCGGGGTGCTGGGCTGGTGGGCAGCGGGGGATAATTTTAGCTGTGCAGCCAGGCAATCCTTCCAAGGGATAACTTTGTTTTTCACCAAGCACAGAACCTTTATCTCTTAAAATACCACGGGAATAATTCATGTCTTTGGCGTGTTGCTCCAGTCTGATGTGCTGTGTGAGCCCGGTCAATGGTGCCATTCAGCCCACAAAGGGTTCTCTGTCCCTGAGGCGAGCGCTGCCGTACGGAGCCACGCTGGTGTGTGGATCCAGGCAGACGGAGATGCCTCGGCTGGCAGCAGTGCCCAGCGCTCCCCTGGCTGCGGGGCAAGGCTGAGCCGGAGCTGTGCCACCTCCCGGACCTGCAGTCTTGGGGTGTCCTGCACAGATCTTCAGGGTTTTTTGCGCTTTAGCACGTCTGAGCAGTTTTGGGTTTCTCGCTTGCAGCGTGGTTTGTAGGGAATGTGTGTTTGTAAACTTTCTGTGGTAAAAATGAAGTTTTGGGGTTTGGCCTCCCTGTGCGTGCTGCCGAGACAAGGCTCGGCTGGAGGCTGTGTGTGTGGAAAAGGCACCAAAATGGGGTGTGGGGGGCTGTGGGGCCACGGCAGCGCTGCTCTCCCTGCCTTGGGGGTCCTGCCTGGGGTGGCTGCAGGGACTGTGCCCGTGGCCCTGGTCCTTGGGGTCACCTTGCCGTCTTTGGCACCCTCTAACCTCCATCTCCGGCGTGTGCCAAGCCGTGGCAGCCTCTCCACAGCTTTTGTGCGGAACGTGACGGCAGAAGCTGTGCCGGAGGTGGAGTGGGCTCTGCCCGTCTGGTTTGACGTATTTGCTCATGATGATTCAGAGGGGGAACCTGCCAGCAGCTGCCGTCCCGTCCTCGATCACTGATTAACTCCAACCACCTGGTGGAGAAGTTGTTTAATAAACAAATCAGTGCTAATTCTGCATGGAAGTGAGTCTGGGACGGGGCCAGGCCTGGAGCACCGCGGTGTCTCACGGGAGCAGGGCTTTGCTGACCTTGCTGGGAAGTGCAGAGAGGGGATTTAAACCTTCTGGAGCAAATGAAGCGTTTTGTGATGCTGCTCTGATGCTCGGTGCTGACCAAGGGCTGGGGCTGGGCGAGTGAAACTCCATCCTGGCAGCTGCAAACGCTGTTTTCAGGCATGGGGCTCTTGTTGCTGGATTCCTGCATGAGCTGCGGGGCCAGGTTGGATGAGTGTCCCATGCAGAGTGCTCACAGGCATCCATGGGCCAGGTCCAGCTGGCCATTCCCAGCTCTGACCTCTCCCAAACCCCCTTCCCTGGGTGTCCCTGAGCTGCAGGGGTGTTGTGTGACCACACGAAGCGGTGCTGTGCTGCAGCCCTGGCCGGCCCTGGGGACAGACACCATATTGCTGCTTTCTAAGCACCCTTGGCAGGCTGTAATCCGGCTGTTTTGGCTGCTGATTAGAGCGGCTGTTCCCTGGATTACCCATCCTGGCTGCGGGGCTGGGAAGGTGCTGCCCGAGTGCTGTGTCCTGTTCCCTGCAGCCAGTGAGGGGTGGGGACCCCCAGCTCTGCCCCCAGCTCGGGGCTGTGTCTCAGGGCAGCCCTGCTGGGGCACAGGGGCTGCTGGTGGGTGCTGGCATTGCCCTCCTGTCCCTGTCCGGGGGCTTGCAGGGGACAGACAGCCCGGGCCTGCTGCTCCTGCTGTTCTTTGCAGCAGGGGAAGGAAGGGGCAGGAGTCTCAGTTCCTGTTGTCCACTTGAACATTAAATACAGGCTGTTAAGCAGTTTTCTTTGCAGGAAGTGTAGAAATCCCGCTCCGTGTGAGCACAACCTCTGGCAGAGCCCGGAGCTTGCTTTGCAGCAGCATCCTCTGCTCCCCCTTTGTAGCAGCATTAACCCTTCCTGGCCAGACTCAGCAGCAGGTTTGTCTTCAACCTGAACCACCCATCCTGCTGCTTCTGCCCCAGCCCTGGGTCCAGCTAAGCCAGAGCTTTTTGCTTTTTCCAGCTTATGTAGCAAACTGGCTGCAGAGTCAGCTCTGGGGGGAGCCCCCACCTCCGAGCCAGCAGTTTCCCTTTTCCCTGGCTGACCTGATCTTTCCAACACGGGACCAGGCAGGGGGGTACATTTGTCTTCCTGACATCTCATTATGTTGTGTTGCGGTTCCCCTCAGTGTCCTGCCCGTTGTTCATGGGGTGCTGACTGCGGACCTGGCTGGAGTGGGGTCACCCCCACAGTGCCCGGGGTGCTGCACTCATGGAGGAGGGTTGGGAAATCACGGCACTTCCTTCTATACATGGCCTTTTACAGTAGTTCCAAATTCCTTTGGAAGAGGCTTTTTATGTTAAAAGCAACCACTTCCCAGAAAGACTGAGCTCTCAGTAGTTGAGGAGGAGGAGGAGGAGGAGGC
>VXBT01009673.1:0-31235 GCA_013400235.1 Oriolus oriolus | reverse complement strand
GGGATGCAGTGAGGGATGCAGTGTGGGATGCAGTGAGGGATGCAGTGTGGGATGCAGTGAGGGATGCAGTGCGGGATGCAGTGCGGGATGCAGTGCGGGATGCAGTGAGGGATTCTGTGCGGGATGCAGTGAGGGATGCAGTGCGGGATGCAGTGCGGGATGCAGTGTGGGATGCAGTGAGGGATTCTGTGCGGGATGCAGTGCAGGATGCAGTGAGGAATTCTGTGCGGGATGCAGTGAGGGATGTGCTCGGGATGCGTTGGGGATGTGCTCGGGATGCTGATGCGGTGCAGGTGGTTGGGCAGCGCTGGCTGCTGGTGCCATCTGGTGGCATCTGGTGGCATCTCCCAGCCGGACCCCGGCTCGGGCCGGTGGTGGCGAGGCTGGAGCAGCCTGGAGCCCGCTGCAAGCAGCTCCCAGCTCAGGTGCCGGCTCCTGTTCCCACTGCCCCTGGGAAGGGTCTGTGTGGCTCAGACCCACCGAGGGAGGGGCTGCCTTTGAAAGAGGATTCAGGGTGGAGCTGGGAAACGTGGATGTGGCATCCCTGGCGAGGGGGAGTGCTTTCCAGAGAGGGGAGAGTCGCCTTTTCTTGTCAAGTTCGTAGTGATTTCCATTTTTCTCGCCTCTGCTGCGTGTTCTCTACCCAGCTGTTGGGGGGGTGAGAACACGAGTCATCAAACCCATTCTTCCCAGCTGAAGGAAGAGCACGCTCGTGTGGATCAGGTTTATGGTGATTGCTGTGTCTGTGCAGCTGGGGCTGGGAGCTGGAGCTGGGTTTGCTCTGGTGAGGGTGTTCCCATCAGAGCCAGCGGTGCTCTGCTCAGTCCTGAGCTCTGTTTCCCCTCCACCCCTGCAGGCAGACAGCCAGGTGGACCTGGTTCGGCAGCACTTCTACGAGGTCTCCCTGGAATATGTCTTCAAGGTGCAGGAGGTCCAGGAGAGGAAGATGTTTGAGTTTGTGGAACCTGTACGTGAGCTCTCAGTCTGCCTCAGCCTGCACGGAACTGGGGGTGGTGTGGTGAGACAGGGGGGTGTGGGGAGCCCTGGCAGTGGAGGGGCCGGGGGGTCCAGCCTCACCCCACAGCCCCTCTCGCAGAGGGGGTTTGAGAGGGGGAAGCTCTGTGGGAGTCTCGGGGCACAGAGCCATTGGCTCAGCGACCCCGTGTGTGCTGGAAACATTTCCACATGTGATTTTTTTATTGTGGGGACAGTCCCTCAGGGAGGGGGGCACTGAGGGGCCTGCGCAATTAAAAGAAAACTGCTCGATTGGGGAAAACCCCCCAAATTTTAACCACTGTTCACAAAGAGAATGCAGGAGTGACAGAAAGGGGGGGAAATGCTTTTAAGATGTACCTTTGCTCAGGTGTTCAGTCATTTAAAGCTGTTTGGGGAAGTGCCAGACCTCCCAGCTCTTTGCAAAGGTGATTCCTGCTGAGCCAAGAATAACTCGGAGCTGGGAGAGGCACAGAGTGCTGCCTGCTCTCCCTGACACCCCCTGGCTCTGCCCCTGGTGACCCTGGAGCTCGGGGAATGCAGGGAGGGGGACAGAAGTTTGGGGGTCCTGGGGTGGGGACTTGCCTTGGCTCCAGGGGAAGGAAACAGCCTTGACTTTGAGATCCATTCAGAGGAGGCTTCGCAGTTCAGCCTGCACCAGGACATCTTCTGACATCTGACACCAGGGCCACCAGGGAGCCCCTCCACCCTGGGGGGCTGCAGAGCCCCTTCCCCTTGGCAGTGGTGGCTCTGGGAGCAGCTCTGGCTCTTTGCTGACCGTCTCCATTTGCTTTTTCCCAATGCAGCTGCTGGCCTTTCTGCAGGGGCTGTTCACATTCTACCACCATGGCTACGAGCTCGCAAAGGACTTCAGTGATTTCAAGACAGAGCTGACAATCAGCATCCAGAACGTGAGTGTGCCCGGGCTGTCCCCGTGCCCGGTGCCCGTCCCTGTCAGTGTCTGGCAGAGCCAGCTCACCTGCTGGTGTATTTTAATCACAGAGTCTCAGGATGGTTTGAGTTGGAAGGGACCTTAAAGAGCATGTCATCCCACCCCTGCCATGGGCAGGGACACCTCCCACTATCCCAGGCTGCTCCCAGCCCCATCCAGCCTGGCCCTGGGCACTGCCAGGGATCCAGGGGCAGCCACAGCTGCTCTGGGCACCCTGTGCCAGGGCCTGCCCACCTTCAGATGGAAGAATTTCTTCCTAATATCCAATCTAAATCTTTCCTCTTTTAGTTTAAATCCATTCCCCTTGTCCTCTCACTGTCTACCCATGTAAAAAATCACTCTCCCTCTTTTTGTAAGCCCCCTTACAGTACTGGAAGGCCTTGCCAATCGTTGTAATATTTTTCCTTTAGCTTAAATCCGGGCCCAGGAAGCAAACCTGCCCTGTGGCTGCCCCTGGGCTCCCCAGGCCCATTGCCCACCCAGCCCCACCCCACGTGCTGCAGAGCCAGGCACAGGTCCCTGCGCTGGAGAAGACATTCCTGTTTTAATTTGCAGACAAGAAACCGCTTTGAAGGAACAAGGTCAGAGGTTGAAGCTTTGATGAAGAAGATGAAGGAGAATCCTCACGAGCACAAGAACATCAGCCCTTACACGATGGAGGGGTATCTCTACGTGCAGGAGAAGCGTAGGTGTCGGGGTGGGGATGCAGGGGGGAGCCTGGGGAAGGGCTTTGTCAGGACAGGGGCTCGGAGGCGGATTCAGCAGGTACAGAATCCCTGGAAGACAGGGATGGGCCCAGTGGGCGGGGTATTGAGTGGGAATGTGGCAGCCAGGGAGAGTCACTGCCAGTGCCTCCTGGAAGTCCTTCAGGTACAGGGGTCTGGCGTGTGAAATGATGGTCACACATCGTGGGCTCTAACGTGAGGGCACTGGCACTGCTCTGGGCATGACCCCTGTGTTTGCTCTGCAGGTCACTTTGGGACCTCCTGGGTGAAGCATTACTGCACCTACCAGAGGGAGTCCAAGCGCATCACGATGGTGCCCTTTGACCAGAAATCGGGAGGAAAAGGGGTGAGTGCTGGAGGAGCAGCCCTGTGTCCTGCTGGGGAGCACGTGGCACTGCTGGCTGCAGCCCCTCCCGGGGCTCAGGCTGTGTCACCTGTTTGGCACGGTGACACCACTGCAGCGAAGTGGGTCACAGTCATTGCAGGCTCAGTGGCTGCTGCACAGGGAATGAACTTGGCACCTGGTTTGAGAAAGGAAGGACAGGAAACCCCCAGAGCCCACGGATCTTTGCCAGCCACACGCACCCACCACGCTCCAGCTCCATGGGTGCCTGCTCCCCAGTCCCTCCTTCCTGCTCCAAGGCGTGGACAAGAGAACCTGTTCATTATTTCGCTCCTTCCCCAATGCCTGTGACTTGTCCAAGGCCAGGTTGGACGGGTCTTGGAGCAACCTGGTCGAGTGGAAGTGTTCTTGCCCATGGCAGAGAGTGGAGTAAGATGAGCTCTAAGTGCCCTTTCCACCCAAACTATTCTGTGGGTCTCTGATGATCCTATGACTTGGCCAGTGAAGTTGTTTTGTTTTGGACAGAGCCACAGGAGAGCCTGGAGCTCCCCCTGGCCCCAAGGGGGTGTGAGGAGCATGGGGAGCCAGCACAGGCTGTGTCCCCAGCGCTCCCAGGGCTGTGTCCAGGGCTGGCTTTGCTCCTCTGTGCAGCAGGAACAATAGACCCCTCCAGTGCTCCCAGCTGGGATGGTTTGCAAGCACAATCCCCTTGCTGGGGAGTGCCTGGGGCAGCTGGACAGGCTCCCACATGGCTTCCTGCTGGCACGGGGAGCCGGCTGTGGGCAGGGAAGCTTCTAAAATTAATTTCCTCTTGCCTTGGAGCATCTTCATTATGGCTCAGCATTAACATATCCCAGCCCTGTAATCATCAGTGGCTGTGCTGCGTTTTGTCTGGTCCCTTCCCGTTCCAGGGCTCTCCCAGCACCCAGGAATGTGGGAGCTGCTGGCAGCATCCTGAGCCCCTCTCCAGGGCTGTGCTTGCACCTGTGGCTTGCACTGCCCTGGCATGAAACGCTGCCTGTGCTGGAGCAGCTCTGGCCAGGTTCCAGGGTCAGTCAGTGGTGACCACCACGGACATCAGAGCATGGAGCCGCCCGGGGGCTTGGGGCTGCACTGCCAGGAATTTTGGGGTCTGGCTGGAGCAGGTGCCGAGGTGCTGCATGAGGAGACCCATCACTCATCGTGGTATCAGCCCCTCGTGACCTTGGGCTGTGCCAGAGCTGGGTGTTGGTGGGTTTGGAGCAGGGGCATTCCCTGGATTCGGGACAGGGAGCTGGGCAGAGTGGGAGCAGCCTTGTGCCGGCAGCGGGCCAGGCTGGGGAGCACCAGGGGCAGGTGGCCACTGCCAAACCCTGGGGAGAAGCCCTGCAGGGAGCTCTCAGGTCTGTCTTGCTGGCTCTGTGCTGGGCCCCTTGTCTGGGACACGAGGGCTATTGGTGAGTTAGGAACCATGGAAGCACACGAGGACAGTCGGGTAGGAACTGGGGCTTCTCCAAAACGTGGCAGGCTCAGAGACCCCACAGAAGAGCATCTACAGCAGTGCCTGCAACAGGGGCAACAAGCAGGAGGGGCTGGAAGCCACTGTGCAGCAGGAAAACTGTTGCCATTGTGGGGACACAGTGGGATGACCAGGACTGAGTGTTAGGGAGTGCTCTGGTTGTCTGGAGCTGAATGATGGTGGCAGTGGGGAGGAGTTTGTGGGTAAGAACCAGGGAGTCACCCTCCCTGGAGGGGTTTAATGGACATGTAGTTGTGGCACGTGAGGACATGGGTTAGTGGTGGGCTTGGCTGTTCTGGGGAACTTTTGGACTCTGTGGTCTTAGAGGTCTTTTCCAATCTAAGTGATTCTAAATATGTTTCCTGGAAAAATGGTGATGTCAGGGAACAGGGTGGTCAGCCAGAGTGTCATCAGGAACGGCACAGAGAGCCCAGAAAAGTGTCTGTCTCCAGGAACTCCTTCAGAATTCATTTTCTCTTAAGTCATCAGTGGAATTTCACAGTTGCAGGAGAAGTGTCTGTGCTGGCAGGGGCTGAGGCAGGATTTCCTCCAGCAGAGGACAGCAGTGCTCAGAGATCCTGCTGGATCGCTGCTCGGCCCTGTGGAAATCCAGTACAGCTTGGATGCAGAGAGGCATTCTCTGGATGGGAGAATGGTTTTGTCATTGCTTTGTTATATAATAAACATTTTAAGACATGTTTGCTCCTGTTAAGAGTCCTTGTGTGCAGAATGCTGCCGGAAACGCAGCGTGGAGTGCGAGCTGCCAGCAGGTCTGTGGAGTGTTGTTCAGCAATGGAAAACAAGTTGTGGTCCAGCACTCCCTGCCCACATGGAGAGTGGGTTGTGTGGTGCTTAATGCACAGGGTGAATTGTGGGCATCCTGAAGGGAAGGCTCCTCCTAGAAGGTTTTGGCCTGAATAAGAGTGAAAAGACAAGTCCTCATGTCAGAGGTACAAATAGATATTTTCAGCAGGGTGATGTTGCCAGATCCCCCCAGGTTTGAACCTGCTCGTTGCCAGCGGTGGGTGCTGGGGACAGGCCTGTGGCTGTCGGTCGTTCTCGGCCTCAGCTGTGATTTTGTCTCTCCTCAGGGGGAGGATGAAGCTGTCACCCTGAAATCCTGCACACGGCGGAAAACAGACTCCATTGAGAAGAGGTTCTGCTTCGATGTGGAGGCTGTGGATCGGTGAGTGCTGACAGGGAGCTCCTGGGGCTGTGGTGGCCGTGTTTGGGGAAGGGCTGTGCTCCTGCATTGGCTTTGGGACAGTTCCTGTGCTCCTGCATTGGCTTTGGGACAGTTCCTGTGCAGTTTCCGTGTTTCTTCCTTTAGTCACACGCTCTGTGAGTGGAAAGCATTAGTCCATGGAATCACACCTCTCCCAGCCAGGTGCCCTCCGTGTGTTGAGTCAGTGCTTGAGGTTGCAAGTCTCTCTGACTCAAGTTTCTCTGATTCTAAGGGTGTTTTAGCACTTCTGCAGCCTCTGGCCACACAAGGTGAGCAGTCACCAGCCTGGAGAAGGTGCTCTGTGGGTGTTTGGCAGGGATGTGCTGCCTCTTTCCAGCACTGAGTATCTGTTGGAATAGTGTCAGCTTTCTGCTGGAATGGCTGTTGCTGGTTCACCGTGGATGGGTGATAATGGACCTCTGGCTCGTGTTCCCAGGCACTCTCACTCCTTCTTCCTGCAGAAGTAAAACACTTCTGCTGTGACTTACCACACAGCAGCTGGCCCAGAGGTACGTGTGGATTCAATCTGTGGCACCCAGGAGTGAGAGCTGTCACTGTGTCAGTTAGCATCATGCATGGCTTGCACACATAAACAGGAAAGCCAGGCTGGCATTGCTGTTCCAAGAGGAATTGGTCACTGCCTCGGGTCTCCCTCGCTGTGGGAAGCTCATGTGGTTCAAAAAGCCTGCTCCAAAGGCACTCAGTGTGTTCTCCCAGCCGTGTGCCTGTCCGTGCTCCAGCTGTCCTCCCCTCTGCAGGAGTTCCCAGGAAGTCTCAGAAAAACCCAAGTTCATGAAAATCTGGGTGTTGCACAATGCTGGAATGACCTGTGGTGCCTCTCCCTGTCCAGCCTGTGCTTGGGCAGCGTTTTGGTGCCAGCCCGTGGCAGGGAGGGGTCGGGGTGGTGGAGCCCTGCCTGTGTTGGCTGAGGGATGAGATAACCCGGGGCTGCCTCCCCCTCTCTGGAGCTCTGCTTTTCTCCAGAAAGCTGCAGCATTTCTGCTGACACGGGATTTTTTTTTTGCTGTGCCCTGAGGATATTTTTTTATAATGTGAAAATCAAACTAAAAGTGGGAGAAGGAGAATGGAGCCACAGTAATTTTCTTCAGCGTGTTCAGAGGCAGCTGAAGCTTCCCTTGATGTTTGGAGCCTGCCAGGCATGGGATCAAGAGCTGCTCCAGAAATCTGTGTGCTCCATGTAAATCATGGCAGGGGAGTAGCACAGGAAGGGGAAACCTGAGGAATTTCTCCTCTTGTGTGCACAATCCTGCTGCAGGGATTTGCCTCTGTCCAAGAGGGCAGGAGACCAGGACGCACCTGAAGGAAAAGGTTGTTTTTTCCCAATATACAGGCAGCTCTGCATTCTCTTGGTATCAGAATTTGTCATAAGATGCCTAAAATATTGTGTGTTCCCAAGATAAACTTAAGAGGAAGAGGAAACAACAGGTTTTGCCACGGCTGGAAGAGACTGCGATGTGCCCAGCCTGTCTCCCTCTTGCTGGGGTGGATCTGGGCACCCTCAGGGCACCAGGTCCCGCTGTCAGTGCCGGGGTGTGCTGGACATCGCCTTCACCGTGCCGGCTCTCGGGGCTTGGGCTGTGTCACAGCTCTCGGGACAGCCTGGAGGTGGCAGCCTCGGTGCTTTTGTCGGCGTTGTGTTTTGGGAACTCAGACAACACGGGGTGCAGGGCGGGAGCTCGGCAGTAACACCCTAAATAGCACCAGCTAAGAGCTGTTCCTTCTTAGGTGGGAAAAAAAGTGGGTTTTTCTCCTGTAAAGATGATTCAGCACAACCGAGCTGAAAATCTGCAGCCTGATCTGTTATGACAGCGTCACTTCCTTGTCACAGGATCCCAGAATGGTTTCTGTTGGGCCTTAAAGCTCATCTCATTCTGCCCCCTGCCATGGGCAGGGACACCTTCCACTAGACCAAGTTGCTCCAAGCCCTGTCCAACCTGGCCTTGGCATTTTCAGATAGTTCTGATGCTCAATGTAGCAAGTTGGAAGTGTTGTAGTGCTTTATTACAGCACAATTAACCCCAGAATGGCGTTCTAGGGTCTGGCTGAAATCCACCCCAGTGTGATGGATACCATGTTTTACTGTTAATGCTCTTTTTTCATTAACTAAACTTGTTTGTAGTCTCTGCACATTAAATCAGGTTTGTAAACAAGGTGAACAGGGATGGCAGCCAGTGTCTTACCAAATGAGCCTGGGGAGGAGGAGTATCTCATTTGACTGATGACAAGGGCTGTGTGTTTTAGGCTAATGTAGGTCATTGCTCTGGGCCAGAAGCGAAGTGCTGCTAAGTGCCAGCTGGTTTTCACGGCAGCAGGAGGTTTTCAAATGCAGGGTTTGGCCTCTGGGTGGGTCATGAGGGCAGTGAACTCTGCAGGTACCAGCACTGCCCTGGACTCTGCCTGGGTGCCCCAGGGTGCCTGGCACCACACCTGGTGCACAGTGGGATTGTAGGACCAGAATCCCAGAGTCCCTGGGGTGGGAAATGACCCCCAACACCATCGAGTGCAGGCTGCACCTGATCCTCAGCCCACAGCACTGAGTGCCACGTCCAGGCCTTCCTTGGACACCTCCAGGGTTGGGGACTACAGACCTTCCTGGGCAGTTCCAATGCCTGCCCACCCTTTCTGTGAAGAAATTTCTTCCTGCAAGAACTGGCACAGTGGCTGGGTGGCTGGCACGGGGGTGGGGGAGCTGCCAGGCACCTGCCCAGCGCTCCCCTGAGCAGATGGTTTTCCCTAGGAGGGCTGTTGGCCTTGCTCTGGGAATGCACTTGGCGGATCCAGGGCTCTGCCTGGGGCAGGACCTGCTCCCTGCTCCCCTGTGCTGGGTGTCCCCACCTGTGCGGGTGTCCCCACCTGTGCTGGGTGTCCCCACCTGTGCAGGTGTCCCCACCTGTGCTGGGTGTCCCCACCTGTGATGGGTGTCCCCACCTGTGCTGGGTGTCCCCACCTGTGCTGGGTGTCCCCACCTGTGATGGGTGTCCCCACCTGTGCCGGTGTCCCCGTGCCGGCAGTGGCTCTCCGTGCAGTTCAACCTGTACCTGTTCCTCTGCCGGTGTCGCCTTTCCAGCGACCTTTAAAACAAATCCTGGGGGTTGTCGCAGGGGGGTGAGGGATGGGTTGTCACAGTGAGGGAGGAGGCTCCTTTCCCTCGGCGGCCGCGGGAGCCCGGGCCC
Organism: Oriolus oriolus; assembly: GCA_013400235.1. Taxonomy (NCBI): domain Eukaryota; kingdom Metazoa; phylum Chordata; class Aves; order Passeriformes; family Corvidae; genus Oriolus; species Oriolus oriolus. The sequence goes on along the minus strand of VXBT01009673.1, from coordinate 22,305 downwards.
CTGCGGGACGTGCTGCTGGCTGTACTGGTGGTGCTCTGAGCTCTGCGTGCACACCGGCACTTGCTGAGGTCAGGGTCAGTTTCCCCCTTAATTCCATCTTTGCTCATCAACATTTTGGGACCACATGTGGCTGCTGGTGCCTGGCCTGTGGCCGTGGGGTCCTGTCTGGGCTGCGCTGCTCGGCTCAGGTTGGGACTGGGAACATCTCTGTGCGCTCAGCACTGCCCAGCCCCTGTTATTAATGCACTCTCGTGTGTTTTCATCAGCAGTTTAGATTGTCTCGTTGTGATAAGCTGCTACAGCAGTTGGAAGTTCTTATCTGTTTCTATTGCTTTCCTTATTTGTTTGTTTTCCTGGAAGAAGGAAAAGCTATTGCAGTTTCTCATTTTCTCAGTGTGCTTAGTCACAGTTCCTTAAGGCCAGGCCATTTGTCACAAAAGCTGAGATATTGAGAAAACTCAAATTTCCTGTGTGGTCTCATATGGAAAAATCTTCCATTTTTAGATTGTAGCATATTGAAAGTATTCTTTCTTATTAAGTGTTTGCCACGTTCTGCTCTGGTCTCACCCTCCTACACTCACTCCGTTTAGAAATGGATTTCTTCTGATCCCAAAATGTCCCTTTCCCCTCCTTGTGTCCCAGAAAAAGGCAAAGGGCTTTGGTGCCCGCGGGTGGAAATGTGGGATGCAGCACCCAGGAGTGAATCAGCAGGTCCTTGATCTTGTTTGGCACAACAGCTCAGGTTTGTGCATGTGGGGTGACAGATCCGGGAGGGTGTCCTGCTGTCCCGATGTCACGGCCGTGGCTGCCTGGGGTGGGCTGGCTCCACGCGGGTCCAGGTGCATCCCACACTGGGAGGAGATGGGAGCTGCCCCGCAGCAAAATCTGCATTTACTGTAGGCTGTCTTTGTAAATAATTATGGATAAATGACCCCCAATGTTCGGGGTCGTTTGCTGGGTGAGGGGACAAGGACAGATCCGTTTTATTTATCTTTGGGAAAGGACATCAGAGCGGGGTCTTCGCCGGGGCTGGGTAATGGAGATAACCGCGGTCCTGAGCACGCTGTGGAAGGGGCCGATGCCGAGGGGGGCTCCGGGGGATGCTGCTGTTTGCAGGCGGTGTTCCCAGCAGGCTGGTGCCGGCAGCGTTGGCAGGAGGCTGATCCAGTGCCAGCCATCCGACCTGGCTGCGAGCGCGGAGCCCCGCGGGCATCGGCCCCATCCATAATGAATGAGGCGTAATGTGTGGGTGCATTTTAAATTTATCACAGCCAGGAAGATGGTTCTGCTCAGGAAAGTGATGCAATGGGTGCCCTGGCAAATAAACACTGGGGGAGGAAAGGCAGAGCTATTTGCAATGGAAATTGGGTTTGATTCAGTTTCACAGCCCCTCCCCTCATGCTGTTAAAGAAGTTTGACTTTGAAGTGAAGCCCGAGGAGTTGTTATCTGCTCAGAGGCAGAACAAACATTTGCTGTTATCACCTCTTTGCCCTGTGCTGAGGGAACCTGGCACTCCAGATACCAGCACTGCCACTGCTGGGAGTCCAGTGCCCAGCATACCATGAATGGAGGGCTTGAATTTCTCTGTTCTAATGTCTTGGTTAAAGAGACAGAAATGCCAGTATTTCCTGTGTGTCCCTAGCTGAGCTAGAGCCCTTCCAGGGCTTTCTGACCGGGATATCTGTGCCTTCAGCAGCAGCTCGGCTTAAACTCAGACCTAAGACATGGCTTAAGAGGCTGCTGCAGCTCCCCAGGTACCAGGGGCTGCTCTCGAGTCACTTTGTACCTGCACAACAAGGAGCTTTGTGCAGTGCTTTGAACATAGTTGCTGTTGTATGTGGAGCGTTTTCCCTCTCAGATGGGGTGATGGTTAAGTGGTTTCCTCTTCCCTCTGAAGTGAGTAAACTTCCAAACCACTAAGCTGGTGAGTATTGACTGACTCACCAATGGGATTAGCAGAGATCAAGCACATTATGTCTGGTTTTTGGACCTGGGCACGGCTTCCACTGGTGGGACGGTGCTGAGCTGCCGTGTGTGCGCTGAAAGCTGGGCTGGTTGGATGGGGAGTGGAGTTAGGGAGAAGGGTTAATCCTCGGTTCCTGGCCTGTGCGTGCCACAAAGCAGCAGAAGATGGGCCAAACCCACCTCTTGAGAGCCCCTGCTAAAGTTTACTTTTCTTACAGGCTCTTATCGAGGACCAAAGGGCATCTGCAGAGTGTTGGTGCAGCTCACGTTTTCCTGCTGACCCACCCTTGGGAAGTTCGAGTTAGAAATCAGCCCTCTCCCAGGCTTTATCAGGTTTTGGGGACTGAGTACTGAGCAGAGCCTACGTGCTCCCACCCTGTGTCCCCCCACACCTGAGGCTGTGCTAACACTCCATCTTGTCAAACCCATCCTCACCTCGCTGCTCACGCTTAACAGAGCAGGGAATTGAGGTTTGACTCCCTGCGTGGCAAGGGTGGTCCGGGAGCGGACTTAGCGTCCACTGAGGAGCGTGGAGGTGGCGTTGGCCCTCGGGCGAGGGTGGTGCCAGTGCTGTCCCCTGCTCCTGTGCTGTGTGTGCGGCACCTGGGCCTGTCCTTTCCCCTTCTCATTACAGTAAATGAGCAGTCACAGGGCTGTTGTTGGAGGCTGGGTTGACAGGGAGCTCCGGGCTGTTGTGTGTGTGACAGTGCTGGGGGCAGGACCAGCACCCCGGGGCACCCTGGCACCCTGTGAGGCTGCTGGAGAGGGACACGGACCGGCATCGTGTCACTGCCACTGCTGTGTCACAGCAGGGCCTGGACAGGGCCAGGGGACTGGCACAGCCATGAGGGCACGGACGTCTCGGGGGTGAAATGCTCCGTGCAGCAGAAGGTCACCTCCGTGAGCTGGTGCTTGGGGCGGTGGTGAGACGTGGGGGGCTGCGATGTGTGGGGCTCCTGCTTGCTTGGTTACCTCCTTGCCTTCTCCTGCTGTTGCAGGGACGTGCTTAAGCCAGTGCAGGTGAGCTGGCTGGCTGAGGGCCAGAGGAGGAATTTGGCACCCAGCTCTTGCACAAAAGCACGGGAAAGGTGTTGTTGGAGATATCCTCTGCTCGCTTGCTGGTCCTGGTCAGGACCTACAGGGATGTCCATGGCTCTTGCCCTCCTCGTGCTGGGGCTTGGCTAGGAAGGAGCTTGTCCTCCTTCTCTCCTCGTCTTGTGGAAAATTCATCTTTGCCACCTTTGCTTCCCGTCCCGCAGTTCATTTACGGCGTCCCCTTTCTCTCGCAGGCCCGGCGTCATCACCATGCAGGCGCTTTCGGAGGAGGACCGGCGGCTGTGGATGGAGGCGATGGACGGCCGGGAGCCGGTGAGCAGCAATATTGGCCAAAAAGCAGAGAAACTCGTGGCGAGCTCTCGGCAGCCCCGGGCAGATTGCTGAGTGCTCGCTGCGGAGCCGCTGTCACGCAGCGCCTGCCAGCCCTCGCGGGAGCTGTATCCGTGGGGCAGCTCCTGCCTCCTGCCAAGAGAATCGTTTAATCCCTTGGTTAAATATTTGAGGTAATACTGTATCTCCTGTGCTTGGATTGCTTGGAGGTGCGGTGGAGAGGAGGCGGGTAGGCTTGGCCAGCACAAACATGCTGCTCTGCCGTGCTGAAAGGAAAACATGGCAAAAAGAGCAGTGGAAGAAAATATGCTGTAGATTTCCAGGGCTTTTGGAGTCCTGCGACTCCTTGGCAGCCGTTCCTGGGTCGGGTAGAGAATTGCACGTTTCGTGTGAGCGGAGGAGTGTGGCCCCCATTCCCCGTGTTTGCTCCTGCTGTGCCAAAGGCTTCCTCACCTCTGGAAGGGAATCTGGAGGTTTGCAGAAAACTCATTGTTGTTAGTTTTCATTTTGGAACGCATTTGCAGACCTTACTGCCAGCCTGACGAGCGTTGGCTGGTGCTGAGCGGGCTCCTCGGGGGTGCTGGGGTCGTGGTGTGGCCCATCCCAGCTCAGCCTGGTGGCTCTCCTGTGGCGCTCACGGCACCACCAAACAGCCAAGACCAGTCTGTGGCCTCCGTGCCTGCACACGGCCAGCAGTGTTTTGGGGTATGAAAAGCAGCCATGTGGGGAGGCAGAGCAGCCTGGGCTGTTCCGTGACAGCCCGCGTGGCTTTGGAGTGGGTGTCTGCATGCCGGGGTTGAGCTGGGCTCTGGCAGTCGGAGCAGAGTCCGTGCAGGGAGCAGGGTGTCCCATCCCAGCACAGCCTGCTGCCACAGACTGGTCCTGGTTTGAGCAGATCTCCCCTAAATCCATGGAAAGGTTCTTGTGTGTCAGGAAAAGTGTTCATTGAAGCCAGGTGAGGCGTGGGCGCTCGAGGCTGTTCTGTGAGCGCTGCAAAGCACGTGCAGGACGCGGTCAAGCGCTGGCTTTTGGAACGCGCAGCAGCTCGGAGATCGGGAGGCTGCGTGTGGGAGGTGCTGCCCTGCATTTCAGGGAAAGGATAGCGTGGTGGATTGCAGCCAGGCCCCAGCCTGGAGTCGGAGATCCTTCAGGTAATTCAGGTAGGACGGGAGCTCAGGAGATTTCTGGTCCAACCTCTTGCTCAGAGCAGGTTGCTCAGGGTGTTACTGGTCGGGAGCTGAGAGCATCTGAGGGAGGAGAGGGCACAGCCTGCCTGGGCTCCAGCCCGGCTGCTTCCCTGGCCTCCTGACCCTGAGGTTGAACCTCTCTTGTTTCAATTTACACCCGCCCAGAGAAACTGTTGCTGCCCCATCCCTGCTTCAGATCCACGCTGGATGGGGCTTGGAGCAACCTGGTTTAGTGGAAGGTGTCCTTGCCTGTAGCAGGGGGTGGGACTGGATGAGCTTTAAGGTCCCTTCCAGTTTAAACCATTCCATGATTCTCTGGTTCTGTGACAGCCTCTGCTCCCTTTTTCTGCTGTCTGTTGAAAAGGGGCCCTTGTTTGGGAGAACCAGCCTCCTCCTCCACCCTTGGCTCCTGACCCTTGGGGCAGCTGTAGTGGCACAACCCCCTCCAGCTCCAGGTGCCACCTGCCTTGATCCCACCTAAACGAGCCCCTGCCTTGGTTCTGGTGGCACCTGGAGACAGGATAATGTTTTCCATTTCTTCAGAAGCAAAATGTGCATTGTTGCTCCAAATCTGAGTGGAGCCTTGCGCTCCCCCGGCCTGCTCACCTGCCTCCCGCTGCACACCTCCGCTGGGAGCCGCCAGGGATGGCAGCGCCAGGCAGCTGCGATGGGAGGGCAGGGAGGCACTCCCACAGCTGTGTGCTGAGCTGCTGGTGTTACCAGGGTGCAGCACAGGAGCAGAGCCAGTCTGCAGAGGTGCAGACAGAGATTTTGGGCGCTCGCAAAGCGCAGTGCATGCAAAATGTGCTGTGGAGCAGCCAGGACAGGACTGCCTGGATTATCCTGTTCCAGAATCTGGTTATGAGAACTCCTTCAAAATCACACAGGTTGTGGTGCTGCCTTGCGTGCTGCTGCTCTCCCCTATCGTGCCCATCAGCTGAGGTGAGGGCAGCTGGCTCATCCAGCACGTCAGGGGCTGTGGCTGTGTGTTAATGCAATACCTCGTGGCACTCGATTGCTAATGGCTTACACTGCCCTTCCAGGTGTGGAGTGGGAGCGATGGGAACGCAGCCTGCATGGAAACGGATCCAAGAGGCACTTTGCTGCTGAAGGTGGTGTGTGTTGACACACGAGGCAGCTCCTTGTCCTCAGTCATCCTCCTCCATCCATCAAAAATGGAGCTGTGGGCTGTTCTGTTTGGGTTCTTATCTTGCAACACCGGGGTGCAGCGTGTTACCTTCTTGTTGCCCTCTCCACAGGGATTTCCTTGAGCAAGAGATGAGGATTTAACCTCTGGACTCCTAGAAATATCCATCCTATGCTTTGACTGTGTTTCTGTAACCAAAGAACCCTACTGGAAAGAATGTCTGGTTTTCCTTTGATTTGAGTGTAGAGTGTGGGGAAGGATTGGCACGGAGGGGACGGTAATTCCATGAGCAAATTCAGGCTGTGGAGAGATTAGCACGGACTGGAGTTCGTTTCTTAATTATAATGAAAAAAGTAAACCCAAATGTCAAATTACATCTTAGTGAGATTTAAACATAGAATGTGGCTGCATTAGCCAAGACATTTGTCACAACTTGAGAAGATTTACGCTGTGTCTCACAGTCAGAGCAGCCTCCAGACAGCTCTCATCACGCCGTTAACTCTTACCACTTGTTATTCATTTGGATAAAGCCCCCGTGTTGACTTTGGGTTTTCTTCCATGTTACAGAGGCTGGAAACAGGAGAAACTGCTAACTCTGTGACCGAGCAGTGGTGTTTGGTTTTGTTAAGATACTCAGGATCAGTTTCTTACGGATTTTCTCCTCTGCTGGTGCAGTTTGCAAATGTAGATGGTGGAGGCTGGAGCGGTTCTGAAACTTCCTTGGAACCTGAGTCAGGAATAAAAGCTGTGTTGGCTGCTGGTGGCTGTGCTGGGTTGCGGGTTTAGGAGAGGCACAAATTAGGCTGTGTCTTGTGGCAAAGAACAAGGTAAGCATTTAGATAAGGTTGTGGTGAGTGAGTGTGGAGGAGGAGGAGGAGGCTCAGGGGGGACCTTGTGGCTCTGCGCAACTCCCTGACAGGAGGGGGCAGCCGGGGGGGTCGGGCTCTGCTCCCAGGGAACAGGGACAGGAGGAGAGGGAACGGCCTCAGGCTGGGCCAGGGGAGGCTCAGGTTGGACATCAGCAGGAATTTCCCCATGGAAAGGGTGCTCAGGCCTTGGCAGGGGCTGCCCAGGGAGGTTTGGAGTGCCCATCCCTGGAGGTGTCCAAGGCAGGGCTGGAGGTGGCACTCAGTGCTCTGGGCCGGGGGCAAGGTGGGGATGGGGCACAGCTTGGTCTCGGTGGTGTTGGGGTCTTCTCCCACCTCAGTGGTGCCGGGCGCGGTGCCAGCCCGGAGCCGCGGTGCCCCGTGGCCGCTCCCCACTAGATGGCAGCTGAGACCGGCCACTCACGGGGGGGCTGCCGCAGGACCCCCCCATCCCCGGGCTCCGTGGGGCCCCTGGGGCTGCCCCCCTGCCCTGGGATCCGGGCGGCTGTTGTGACCCCCAAACCTGCACCCACGGGCTCCCGGTGCTGCTCAGAGCGGGCACAGCGCCCGCTTCCCGGCTGTGTCCCCAAACTCTGCACAGCCCCAAACCGGAGCCGCTTCCCTCCCCTGTTCCTCCTGCGCCGTGTCCCCCTCGGGGTCTGCGTGGCTCCTCCGGCCGTGCTCCAGGCCGCCGGTGATGGCGGGGTGCTGTCTGCAGCTCCCTGTCCCAGCCGTGCTCCTGGGGGGGACTCCTGGTCAGTGGTGCTGGAGCTCCTTCAGCCCTGCTGCCCAGAGACCAGCGGTGTTCGTGTGGCAGTGACGGCAGAGCCCAGCCCCGCATTCCTGCCCAGCACACCTCCCACCTCCTCCTTGGATACTGCTTCTGGGAATTCTTTCTGAAATTGTTTTTCATTTTCCTTGTCTAATTATACAAAATGCTGAGAGATTTATTTCCCACTGGAAACGTTGTCTTTTGAACTCGCTCCAGTGCTTTCAACCTCGGCATTCTTGTTATTTTGGCTCATTCAAAAAAATAAATTCACTTGAAGGACTTCAGTCCCAGCGTGGCTGCGGGGGGATGGACAGGCACCCACTGCACCCCTTCCCAACCCCTCATCCTGTGCTGGAACTCACTGGCGCTGCAGAGCTGCTTTATCACTTGAATTCATTCCATCTCAAGTACCAGAGATGGGAGAAAAATCCTCAGCCAGAGCATCTTTGAGTGCAGGCAGTGTCTGTGGCCTGAGTTCTCTCTGCACAGGGAGCCCGTGGGCGAGTGCCGCAGCGATCGCTGTGTTCTCTGCTCTGCTCTCCCTGGGGTCTGCTCCGTGTCTGTCTCTTCAGTGCCTTTCCTCACAGCCTTTCTCATGCTGAGCTTTGATTATGCTCTCAGTCCCACAGACGTGTTTTTGTCAGCTTTCTGGAAAAGATGGGGGTTTTTTGTGTGCTCTTTCTTGCAGGTTTTCATGGCCTTCATCCTGCCTGGGTTTGCTCATAGCAGATTTTTTTTGTTTTTCTCTATGACCTGAGTCATTCCCATTGCTGCTTCTCCATCTCCCTGTCTCTGTCTTTAGTGAACAGAACATTTTTTCCCCACTCTGCCCACTCTTGATGTCTGAGTTTCTGTTGTTTGCTGCTTCTCTTTGCCTCTAATCTGTTCCCCAACCCAGACAACCCAGTGAACTTTCCCTGAACTGGAGCTCAGTCTCTCCATGCTCTGGGAGCATCCGTGCCACCTCCCAGCGCGGGGAGCCATGGTGATGGTGAGTCCCGCTGGGCCCCAAACTGGCCCAGGGGAGCCCCTGCTCAGCTTTTTTTGCATCCCACAGTTCAAAATTATTGCCCCAGGAAATTCTGTGTCCTTTTTGGGGACAGTGTGGTGGCAGAGGATCCTCAGAGAATCATGTTCCGTGTCGTGTTCTGTGTTAGTTCTTGTATCACGTGCTCTTGCCGCTGCTCCCTCCTTCTCCCTCCCTTGTTTGGTAACCCATTTAAGCCTGTAATAGCAGTAACTTTACATGGAGTTTGTAAGCTTTTATTTTGCTTCTAAAGCACTTAAGCCAATGAGGTCTTAAGCCTTGACTTCAGGCTTTTTATTCCTGGTTCCAGCAACTGCTGCTTCTGTGGCTGACGGCTCATGCAGCTGGAGTCACTGCGGCTGCCGGGGTTTGTCCTCTGCTTAAGAAGCTGATTGAGAGAAAAATACTTAGAGAAGCATTGTAGATAATTTTTAAAAGAGAAAAGAGCCCTCTGGATTGCTTTTACACACCTAAAAGTGCTGTCCCACCCAGTTTTGGCAAGTTTGTGACCTCTTGTTCCAGCTGCGTTTTCGGGGACGTCCAGGAGTGGAGCAGTGGCTCCAGTCTCTGGTGTGAATAGCTCGCTGTTTCTGTAATGCATTCCTTGCTCTTCCTTGGGGCCTGTGCTGCAGAAACTGGCTACAAAAGCTTGGCTTTGCCTGGACACTGGGGTGGTTAGTCCCAGGACACCAGGTGGGTTTTGCTCTCCCTTTGGGTGGGGACCAGGTGGCAACCACTTACCTCCTTCTGGGTTATGTCAGTGCTGATACCCCCGAGGGGAGCTCACAGGGGGTGAGGGCTGGGATGTGAGCGTGGGTCCTGATCCACAGGACACGGCACAGCACACGTCTGCTGTGTGGGACACCCAGCAACTCTGCTGCAGGTGTGTTCCTGGGTTTGGGTTCCGGCCGGAGGTGAGGTGGTGCTGAGAGGTGGGTTGGGTCTGCGGGGTGCCTGGGGAACGGGGGTGATCGAACCTGGATTGCAGCACAGATGTGGAACGGGACAGAGTAGCTGCTTGCAGCAACTTGTTTGTGATCCTGGGCCCAGAGAGGTGAACCAGCCCCAGGGGAGGGCGCAGGGTGCTAGCATCCAGTGATTTCGTGACGTGGTTAGGTGGGAACTTGCTGTCCACCCTTCAGCCGTGCTGGCAGCCTCAGCAGGGAGGCACAGAGCCTTAGCTGGAGTGACAGACCAAAGAGAGAATGCTCACGTTCCTTTCCTCTCTTTATCACCTCTGCTAAGAGTTATTTGATCAGGCAATTTAACAAACGTGTAGAAATTCAGGGAATAGCTCCATGCTGGGAGAACAAATTTCCCTGCCAATTAAAATAGACTATTAGAGTATTGTTTCCTACTTTAAATTAAAAATTAAAGTAAATGGTTCATGCTACAATGACTCACAAAACCAGCCTCTTCCATTATTTCCTCCTTTATTGGGTCTCACATTTGGTTTTAAGCGGTGATTTACTGTCCTGCTGCAGCCCCTCACCATCCCTCACCCAGGGGTTTTTCTTCTCCCAGCTGCAGCCCCAGAAGCAGGTCTTTGGACACTGTTGTTTTAATAATTTTATTTCTGTATTCACCCTGGGTCTGTCATTCGTGGCAGATCCGTGTGTGGAGCTGGGCTCTGGCAGGATCAGGAGCAGGCAGGCTGCAGGCTCAGGCCGTGGCAGGGTGCAGTGGACATGTCCCACGCTGTCTCTGAACCGGTGTTTGCTGGATGGTGGAAATGGTGCTGGTGGGTGCTGGCAGCCCCTGGGGTGGCTACAGGCAGGGCTGAGGGTTTCCCAGGGGGGTTATGAGTGTTGGGGAATTTCAGGTCCTGTCTGCAGAAGGATAAACATGCTGCTGCAGTTCTGGAGAGGGACACCAGGAATCTTTAAATCTCCATCAGGCTAGCTCCCAGCTCCAGGGAGGAATCTTGTCCTGCATCCCAGGACTGGTCCAGGAAACCTCTGCAGCCACCCTGGGCTTACAGAAGTGCCTCTGGGAAAGGAGGGATGGGATTGTGTTCCCATTCTGCTGCCTTCCCTGGAGCCTCAGGTTCTGTGCTGCCCCACACCTGGTCCCAGGTGTGCAAACGGGGGTTCAAAGTGGTCTCACCTCAGGGATGTCCCGGTCTTTAAAGCTCCAGGCAGTGGTGATTGAGCCAGTCCTGGCACTCAGCCACCGCCGTTGTTCGGAACACCCGGGCAGTGTCAGAGCTCTTTCACAGAGGAGGAGCGCCAGGCACGGCTGTGTTACAGTTATTTTAAAAATAAAGATGACACTGTCATTTAAAATTAGGCTGGGTTTGATGTGCTGAGAGCCCGTGTTCGTCAGCAGACGTTGGGAGGAGGAAGGGCGTGTGTGCTGGCTGGGGCTGGCCGGGCTCCAGGCAGAGCTGCTGGAGGATGTGCGAGTTGTTGCTCAAGCATCCTAGAAAACTTGGGGGAAGCTTAGACCAGTAGAAGTTTTCACTTTTAATCGGTGATTTGAGTGATCCCAACATGTCTGCTTCACTGGACTCGCTTGAAAATGCTGCTCTGGGACACTTTAAGCGCTTTAGTTATTCCAAAAATGTATTTTGTGGAAGCAGTTGACCTTTAGCTGCGTTATTCCGAGGCTGCCGCGTATCTGACATGCTCTGCTCCCCTCGCTCCCACACAGCCCCAGAGGGGCTGCTGCTGGATTCCCTGTTCAGACTGAGCCACGGGAAGCTGACAGTTTGACCCAGGTAATTTTTGGCCTGTTCTGACCCAGGTGATTGTTTCCTTGGGTGACAAACACGGTTATATAACTGCGCTGAGCTAAGCAGCCCAGCTGGCTGGCGGGGAGCCCGGCCGGCCTCGGCTCCGGAGGCCCTTGGGAATGCCTGCACTTGTAATAAAATGTGGGCTTGTTTTTAATTAGAACCATCCTTTAGTTCAGCTCTGAGAGACAGGAGAGCAAGACCCGTGCAGAGGATTCAAGCCCCCAAGACGCTTCATTTACGACTGGTTTTTCTTTTCTGTCTTTTAATCAGGCCCAGGGTACAAGTTTGAAGCTGAAATTCATGTTGGAAGGAAGGAGGAGGGGAGAGAAAGGGGGACACAAGGTGGGAGATGGCTCTGACTGCGATGGACAGTAGGTTGGGAGGAAAGGAAGGAAGGAAGGAAGGAAGGAGCTGCCAGGGTCCCAGGCTACCCTCTTCCAAGTGAACAGCTTCGTCTGCATGACATAAACCAGCATTTCACAGTGGGTTTCTGCTGCCCTGCCAAGTTCTCCACTTGGGAAGCAAGGCGTAACTTTCCCTCCCCTCCTGCTGCAGAGAGGTTTGCAGGGATGTGGGCTGGGAGAGATCATACTCCTATCTAAATCCTTCTGGCTCCCAGAGCAAGGAAGGTTATTTCCACAACACAGTGTAGTCTAGCTCTGAAAATCCTGCTTGTAGTATGAAAACCTGGCTTTCGGACAAAAATAGAACAGGGTTGATAAGGCAGAGCCAGAAACTTGGGCTGATTTCATCAAGGTTGCCAGGTGTCCTGCTTTTAACAAGGAAATAGGATTTTTGTACATGAGCTTTACTGGGATCCTGCTCTGGGGCTGCGTCCCAGCTGAGCGGCTCCGCAGTGCCGAGCTCAGGGGCAGGCCCAGAGGGTCCTGCCTGTGTGACACGTGCCTGTTATTCCTCTTCTCCTCTTCCTTCTTCCCATTCTTCCTCTGACCCCTTCCCTGCTGCTGCAGGGACAGGATACAGGCCTGTGCCAGCTCTGAGGGACCCCTGGGTGTTGGGTGCCTGTGTAGGGCCCTGCAGGACACGCTCGGGACTGTGGGGATGATCAGGCACGTCCCTGGTGTCCGAGGGAGGAAGGCATTGAGAGGAAAGGCTTGTTCCTTCTGTTGCAGGGCAGCTGAGGTGCGGAGAAGGGCTGTGTGGGATTCCCAGGTTGAGGAATTGCCGGGCTGAGCGAGGCTGGGGCAGGGCTCTCTGTGAGCCCCGGGGTGCTCGGGGTGCTGCAGGCACCCAGCAGAGCTGAGTCAGTCAGAGTGGCCGGCCTCCAGCTGGGACACTGGGTTGCAGCCCATTTGCCCTTATAAAAGGGTTGCAAAACACCCGTGTGGAATGTCTGTGCTCCTCCTGCCCATGGCTTCCTAGACTGTCCCAGCGTGGCTGGGAAGCCACTTGGGCTACCAGTTCTGAGGGAATATCACATCTATTTATATGCTTTGGGCTTGTGCATCTTTTGAGCTGAAAGTTGAAGGACTCATTCCTGGCTGTTGTGAGGATTTCTGAATATGAATCAGAAGGAAATTGCATAACACTGCAGCATTTCCTCCCGTTGCTCTGGACCTTGCAAACACCACGCTCCCCCAGGGAGACCAGGGAATTCTGGCAGGACTGGCCCGTTCTGAGAGTCCACATGGAAAGTCTGGCTGGAAGGAAAGCTCCCAGCACCAGTGAAAGGAGCGTGAGGTGGAACCTTCCACGCCAGGGCAGGGAGGTGAAATCCTTCTCTGATGGAGGCCCCCCTCTCTGCAAACCAGGGCTGCTGGTCTCTTGGGCTCCAGTGCTCTCCTTAAATCCCTCTCCCCTCTGAGCAGCTGGACAATCCTTTCCTCTAGATTTTAGCCACTGGGCAGAATTTCATGCCCATGTTGGAATTTGAAGGACTTAGGGACCCGTGCTAAACACTGTGCAGCCTCTAAGGGATGCAGCTTAGGTTGGGCCATTTTGGAATTTAAACTTTAAATGAAAATCTGCTTTTTGTCTGAGATGTGTGTTGGTGGAGGTGTGTGTTTGTGGCACACGCAGGGAAGCACAGCCCATGTCTTGTGGAGGTTAACGAGCACCACGGGCAGCAGCGTGACCCCTGAAATGAGGAAATAAAAATGAAATTACTCAACGTCATCTTTTTGTAGTTCCCCTTCCAACCCCCAGCTACTTCCTTTTCCTTTTCTTTTCCCACAAACCAGTGCCATCCCAAACCACTCACGCACCCATTTGCTCTTTGTTTAGGATCAGGCTGGAAAACTGATGGGTTAAATTCTTCTTGATTTATCTGCGCGCGAGCAGAAAGCGGCATCAGGTGGTGAACAGTGGCTGTAGGACTATTGTAGGATCCGAATGGTGGCCATCGGTGGCTGTAGGACTATTGTAGGCTCTGGATTGGTGTCTGAGGGGTGCTTCAGGCTCTGGATGGTGGCTGCTGGTGGCTGTAGGAGTGTTTTAGGCTCTCAGTGATGGCCATCAGTGGTTGTAGAGGTGTTTCAGCTCCAGATGGTGGCTGTCAGTGGCTGTGGGAGTATTTTAGGCTCCTGATGGTGGCTGTCAGAGGATTTCTGGGTAGGAAAATCCACGGTTGATGTTTGCAGGATCCACAGCTCTGGTGCCAGGGTGTGTGGCAATGGCAGGACTGAACTGGGAGGGGGCAGGAGCAGGTGCAGCACCTGCACTGCTGCTTCTGCCCAGCTTTGGCCCACGTGGAGCTGGGGACGTGGATCCAGGAGCAAGCACTGGGCTGTGGGGGGGCTGTGAGTGAGTGAGTGACCCCCAGCTCATCCCTCCGGCTCCAGGGGAGCGGGGAGCTGCCTCCTGGGCCGTGTGTTCCTCTGCCACACCCCTGAACATCACAGACCTCTTAATCATCCCTATAAAACCATTTCCTCTGCAAAACGTAGCGTGTATTTGGTGAAATGTGTCACCAAAGGAAATAACTGGTTCTTTGATGAATTATCTTAACTATCAAGTTCATAATTGAGCATAGTGCAAGTGTCAAAGTAGTCATGAGTTGTAACTGCTCTTACAAAATTTATCTTTCTGGTTTATTACAGATGCATCTTGGAATTTTTCAATAATAGCTCATAAAGGCCTTCTTTAAGCTTCCAAACAGCAATTATCCCGCAGGAATGAAGCAGCAGTAGCTTCTGCTGAAAAAAAAAAGATACAGTCTGGTTTTGTTCAGGATATTTGACCACCTATGGTAGGAGTTTAGAAAACTAAATAGAAGACATCAAGGTCTGTAAATTTTGTACTGTGTTAATATGGTTTTTTTCCTATACATATCACTTCTGAAACTGCCTGGTAAGGATATTTTGGCTTTGGAGATGCAATCAAATGGGAATAATTAGTGAGAGCGAGATGTTAAAGCATCACAGCGCTGCAGGGCAGGGATTTGTCTCCACGTTAGTCACTAGTCCCAGTTCTGGGAGTTTTATAACGCAGCCTGTTCCCACACGTGTCCGTGGGCCACAGGCCCTTCACCTCCCAGCAATGTTTCTTCCCTCCAATTTCCCACCCTTTGTCAGTGACTAATACTGGAAAGTGAAAGAAGCTTTTTATTTCACGAGAAACTCTCTGGGTTTAGGGCTGTTTTCTCCAGAGCGTGTTAACAACAGGAAAAACAGCGTGTGGGCATAAAAATACACTCATTTAATGGTATTTTATTGTCTGGCGTGGTGCTGGGCGATGTGTGTGTCTGCAGAGCTCCTGCCCGGGCCCTGTCCTCGGCAGAGCTCCCACGAGCTGTGTGTGGGATGCTGTCACCCTGTGCGGTGTCACCGCGCTGTCCCCTCGTGCTGCCCTGGCCCCGGCGTCGCAGCCGCTGTCCCGGAGCTGTGTCTGGTGCGAGGCAGCCCCAGCCAGCCTGGGCGTGGGAATGGTGCAGAGACGTGTGAGAGAGAGGGTGAGGGCGGGGAGAATCAAATCCAGCACCTGGCAGTTGTTTGGAAGAGGGCTCAGAAGAGCTTTGCCGAGGTGCTCCCCGCCCGTCTCTCCCGGGACAGAGGTGCTGCTGTCCCGGGCTCGGTGCCGTGTGTGTGGTGTGGGGAGTAGCAAGAACCTCTTTAAAATTCTGCACCTTTTCGCAGGGGGAGGTTGGTCCATGAACTGACTCACTCATGTGTGAGGCTTCATCTTCAAATGCATCCTTCTGCTTTAAGCCCTGCCTGTTATCAGAGCTGTTTTGGAAAGAGTGGGACATCAACATCCCTAGGGCCAGGCTGGGCAGGAGCAACCTTTGCCAAGGCAGGAGCCCCAGGGGTTGGCCAGCAGAGCAGGGCTGACCCTGGGGGCACTGGAGGAGCCTCACTCTTGGACCTCTTACACAGCAGCCTTTTCCTCAAACTTGGAAACTTTTTCTTATCCTGAAAAATCTCTCTCTGAAAGATTTGAGGCAGTATAGGAAAAGTAGTTCTTGGAAAAGGAAGGGATATTACAGACTTGGGGCTTGGTTAAAACCCTGCTGGTGTGGAGTGGTGTTAGTGGATTAACAGAGACAATGGATAAAAGGTTTGTCCTCCCTCAGATGGGTGTGGGGTGGCAGTGTCTCTGTGTTTTATGGTTGCTGTTGACCTCTGTGTGAAACCTCCCTCTCGTGTGCACACTTTGCAATTAATGGCATAAGCATATTGTGTTTCCTTGTGTGCCCTTTCCCTTGTTTTAAGAGCAGTCTCTGGTGACTAACAGCCTCTGTTGTTTCGCGGATCCAAGCTGGAAGAGTGAATGTGCAGGCAGAGGATCTCCCTGGAGCTGCTGTGCTGTGCACCAGGACTCAGGATGGTTTGTGTCGGAAGGACCTTAAAGCCCCTGTCATTCCAGCCCCCATCCCACCATCCTGGGTTGCTCCAAGCCTGATCCTTTGCTGTGTTTGGTGTTCCCTGTCTGTGGGCTGAGCCAGGGCACGAGGGCTGTGTGTGATCCCAAGGAAGGGCCGTGTGTCTCCCAGCCTTTGAGGAACAGGTGAGCCCCGGGTCCCTTCAGCGAGCCCTCAGCAGAGGCACTGAAGTTGGAGGGAAGAACTTCCTTGGGGAGGGCTGACTCCCTGGTGGGGCTGCTGGGCAGCAGCGCTGTCGGGGGAGCCCGCGGGCGTTTTCCTTCCCTCTTTCCACTTATTTTATTGTCTTGGTATAAACACTGTTCCTGGAGGAAAACTCAGTTGCTGACTGCAGCTGGTTTTGCTGCTGAATCATCCCCCGCTTGCCAGATGTGGCTGATGGATTTTCTCCTGCGAACAATCGTCTCTGCTTGGTCTTGTGTTGCGTAGCCAGGTGTCCTGGGAGGGGGAGAGGGAAGGTGCTCCTTGGAGGGATCAGTTTTGAGCTGCTCCATTAGATTTGTGCTGCCCCGAGCGCGTCCTGGGTGGTGGAGCTGGTCCAAGGTGTCCTGCAGTGCTCCGGCTGGTGCCCGAGCAGGAGAGCGCAGGAATGGCCCGTGTTTGGGTGACCTCTGGGGAAGGAATGTGTTTATGTGCCCTGCTGGTGACATGCCCTGGGACATGCCCCGTGACCGTGGGGGCTGCTGGGGCCCTGGGTGAGCAGCACGGGGAGCTCTGCTGTGCCGGCAGCGTCTGAGCCCGGCCGCCGGCGGCTCTGACCCTCTGAGAACAGCACAGGCGGCTTCCCGGCCTCGCCTTCTGCTGGAGCTCCTGGGGGAGATCCCCACGGCAGGGACCCGTGGGAAGCGCAGACCCTCCCTGTCAATGTCAGGGGCTGGGATCCCGAGGAGGCAGAGCCCTGCCTGCAGCCCGGAGCCGCTCCCAGCCGGTTGCTGCCTGAGTGTTGCTATCAACATGGCCTTTGGAAGCTTGCCTTGCCCGCTGGCTATTTCGGGAGGCAGCATGTGATGCAGGCAGCTCCCTGCTCCCCTTGGAAGGGGGCTCCCAGCCCTGTTCCCGACAGCTTCACCAGCCTCTTGTCCTGTTTGGTGGACAGTGCCCACTCGGCCACGTCCAGGATGCTGCTGGAGCTCTGGGATGTGTTCCTGGTGTGTTCCTGGTGGGACTCTGAGCGCTGGAGGATTATTTTAAACCATTATACTCTGTTGAGCTGGAGAAATACAACCTGTCTGAGGGCTGATCTTCTTACAGCTGCTGTTGGCATTATCCTGGGCTTTTAAACTGCTCTCGCATCACGATTAAAACCTTCTGCCAGTTTTTTCCCTTTTTATTGTATCCACTGAAACGTCACTTTAATCTCCAGCAGCCAAGCTGTGGTGGTGATCGGGGTGGGAGGAGGAGCATCAGTATTTGGAGGCTGGAGAGGCTTGGTATGGCGTCCTGGTGGTGACTGTGCTGTGAGCAGTGCTGGATGCATTCAGTGCCTCATCCTGCTGCGCTTCTCGTCCTCTCTAAATTAATGACGTCTCTTTTCCTCTCCTCTCCTCTCGTGTGCCCAGGCTGTACCTGCTCCATGCTTGAGTTGCACCTACCAGAGGTTCCTGTGATGCCCATAAGGGAACTGCCTGCTTTGCTCTAAGTTTATGACCTTTATGTGTGTCTTTCTGGAGAGGAGTCATAGAATCGTGGAATAATTTGGGTTGGAAGGGACCTTTAGAGGTCATCTAGTCCAACCCCACCTTCATTTTGTTTAGAAACCTCTGTAATTTCTGGTTTTACCTGGTCCATCCCATTGGCATCCTTTCATTTTAAGAGCTGTCCTGGTCTGTATTTTAGCATAACTCCAGAGCTGGGGCAGCCCAACGTTTGTGTGCAGTTGTCGTGGTGGTGTTTGGGACCTGGCTGCTGGGGAGCTCCTGGCAGCAGACACTGGGGTGACACCAGCCGTGCCAGCAGCCCCAGCCCAGCTGCAGCCAGGGTTTTCATAAGACTTTCTGCTTGTGTTTTCCAGGTGTACAACTCCAACAAGGACAACCAGAGTGAAGGCAGTGAGTATTTCTTCTCAAGCCTGGCCCCTGAGAGGCGGCCGAGCTGTGGGAGGGGTCAGCAGGGGATGCTGGTGACACTGGGCTGTGCTGGGCTCCCCGGGGCTGGGGGGTGGCAGGGCTCAGCGTGGGGACCCCGGGGTGGCCCCAGGGAGAGCTGAGTGTGGCACCCAGCAGGGACCAGGGGCAGAAACCTGCTGGTGGGACCTGGGGCCGTGGCGAGCAGTGCCAGGCAGTTCCCTGCACCCCTCAGGGTGTGTCCCCTCCTGCCCCGCACCGTGTCCCCATCCCAGTGGCACTGCAGCAGTCTGGTGGCCTCGGGACCTGCTCCTGCAGCTCAGCAGAGGGTTCAGGTGACACCTGGGACCAAGCAGCTCTCCTCTCTGAGCCAGAATGTGCAGGGTGAATGTGTCTTTCCCAAGGGAAATTGGAGCAGAAATACAGGAGTAAGGAGGTCCTGCCTCATCAAGATTGTCAACAAGAGGCCTTAGAAATAAAAAAGCTGTTTTTATTGTAGTTCAGGCAATCAAAGCCTTAAGTCAAGAAAGCACTTGTTTTTCTTCCTAGAGCAGCAGCTGCACCTGGTCCTGCCTCTTTATGTCCTGTGTTTTAAAACCCTTAATTGAGCCATTTCCCAGTAGGTTGGATTTGCCATAACTGCAGTAGTCCAGCCCCTGATCCCTTCCCTCCTTCCCTCAAAGCCGCTGGGCAGGCAGGGCCCGGCCTGGGCTGATGGTCAGTGCTTGGTTTATTGTGGTGCTGCCTCAGACAGAGCATTTTCATCTGCAGCTGAAGCATTTTTCTCTCAGTAATTGGTGTAATTTGCAGCTAATGTTCTTCACACCCATTTCAGCCCTTGCACAGAGCAGTCTCTTCCCCCTCTCTGCTCTCTCCTCTGTGGTTTCTCCTTCCCTTTGGTCACCCCTGCACATCCATCTTTTCCTGCGTGTATCACCTGGCTCTGTCCCTCCCCAGTGATCCTCTCAGAGCTCAGTGCTGTGCCTCCCTGGGGTGGGAGCTCTGCCAGAACAGCTCCTCGTGTCTCTGTTTCCCAGAGGGGATAAAGGAGTTTGTGAGGTGCAGAGAGCGGGAGCGGCTCAGCTCCGTCCCTCCCGGCCGTGGGCTGTCCCCGCTCCGCGTGCCCTGCGCACAGCCCTGGCTCTGCCCGCTCTGCACCTGCTGGTTTGCCTCCACAGACCCTTTGGGTGGGCTCTCTTACAAATGAGACTGGCTCTCCTTGTCTGCTCCTTGTGTGTCCTTCCTGGTTCTGGGAGCGGGTTGGGGCCCCGGCTGAAGCTGCTTCAGAACCCTCTGCTGGGGCTGCCACTGCTGTGGGCAGGGGTCCGACTGCTTCAGCCTTGTTCAATCCCTGCTTCAGAGCTCTGCCTGCCTCACCAGCCTCTCTAACATTGATTCAGCAGCTGGCTTTCTGCCAGGAGCCCTTGATACAGGAGCTTCCTATAAGGACTTGAAATGAGTGTGGTGATTGAGGGTCCGGATGCAATTCCTGACCCGGGAGCCTCTGTACCTCTGCTTCCTGCCTGCACTTACGGAGGCCGAAAGTGGCACTTTTGGGACACTGTAATTCTGCAGAGCTTTTGGGTTTTCTGTCCTGCTGTGTGGCCAGATGGCCGTGGGCCTGTGGGTGATTTGTCCTGATCTGCTGTGGAGGGGGAGGAAGCCGAGCAGAGGGGCTGAGTGGTGTCACTGAACTGTGAGAGCCAGGGGAATTTAGATGCTCTAGTTTGCTAACTGTGGACTCTGTGGAAACAAATCCTCCAGGCCATTCGTGCCTATTGCACAGAACAGCACAGAATTCCTTCCTTCCCTTCCCTCCCACCATTTCCCTCTCCATCTTCCACATCCACTTGGTTCCCCATTAGTTCCGGACCCCCTCAAAAGTTGTCTTTATTTTTACAAGCTCTTCACAGACTTTGAGTCCCTTGGCTGCCCTGTCTGCTGTGCCCTTGCCTGGGTGCCCTGGCCCTTCCCAGCAATCACAGTCATGGAATCCCAGAATATTTTGGTTGGAAGGACTTTAAAGCTCCTCTCTTCCCCTCCCTTCCATGGGCAGGGACACCTTCCAATATTCCAGTTTGCTCCAAGCCCTGTCCAGCCTGGCCCTGGACATTTCCAGGGATCCAGGGGCAGCCACAGCTTCTCTGGGCACCCTGTGCCACGGCCTCCCCACCCTCATTGTATAAAACTTCTTACATTTCTCTAACCTAATCTGACCCTCAATCTTCCTTTCCGAGTCTTGGCACGCAGTGGTAGTTAGAGCCCTGAAAACTCATTTCTGGTAAGACTTGAAATCTCATTCTTCTGGTCTCTGCTTCATGATTTCCCCCCTTCTCTGTGGCTCCTGTTTCCAAAATGTCTTTGGGAGAATTCAAACCAGTGATGGTTTCATGGCACAGAAATGTGTGGTGGGGAGGCAGAGGAGCTGCTCTGACCTTGCACTGCCCTGACACACAGCTGGAGGCAGCCAGGCTGACAGAGCTGATTCAGCCCTCCTGCCCCCTTCCCCATGCTCTGCTAGGTCACATCAGCGTAAAGGAAAGGAATTAATGGATTAAATAGAAATAATCTGCCAGGCAAAAATAGAACGAGATGAGACCAGTTCAGTAGCCCTTGGAATGTGATGCTGCTTGAAGGTCAGAGGAGTGTGGGGGTGTGTGGGCAGCAGCTGCTGTACAGGTGATGTGTGTCACCTCTGCTGATGCAGGATGTTTCTGGGGTGGATTACAGCCTGCACAGTGCATCTCCTTGGGCACCAAATGCTGCTGCTGGAGGAAGAGCCAGGGACATGTGTGGTGGCCTGGAGCTGAGCCTCACACCCTTCCCTGAGGAAGGAGAGCCTCAAGGGAGGCTCTTTCACTTGTCCTCAGAAAGGCAGGCGAGGACAGTTCAGATGGGAAGTCAGGGAGAATTTCTTGCCTGAAAGGGCTGTCCAGCCCTGGCACAGCTGCCCAGGGCAGGGCTGGGTCCCCATCCCTGGAGGGCTTTTACAGACGTGTGGCTCTTGGGGATGGGGGTCAGTGGTGGCCTTGGCAGTGCTGGGGCAATGGTTGGATGTGATGACTTTAGGGGGCTTTTCAAACCCCGGTGATCCCATGGACCTGTGTTCTGACAGCAGCAGATCCAGATCCGCCTTTGATCTGGACCGCTGCTGAACCAAACCATTTGGTGAATGGCTGAGATAAAGAGCAGATGCTCCGAGAGAGGGGAAATCAAGCTTTTACGATGCTCATTAAAAGTTAAATTTAAGGCTGAATAAAGGCACTTTGGATATTGAATCAGATATTATTTCTGGATATAACTACTGCAAATAAATCCCCGACCTTTCCTGATCCAGAGCTTGACAGTGAGTGGAAGAGCTTATTCATCTGCTTAGGGGGATTATGCCAGGTCACTTCCATCCAGAGGCACTGCTGGGTTTCCTCCCCCTGCTGTTGCTGCAGGGAAGTGGGATCCCAGCCCTGCCTGGCTGTGGGGTGGTGGGCTCTGCAGGGTCGTGGAATCATGGAATGGTTTGGGCTGGAAAGGACCTTAAAGATCATCCAGTGCCACCCCTGCTGTGGACAGGGACACCTTCCACTGTCCGAGGTTGGTCCAAGCCCTGTCCAGCCTGGCCTGGGGCATCCACACACGCAGGGGACTAAAGGAAAACTGCTGGTCTGTGAGTGGGTTGGCAGCTGCAGTGCATGGCAGAGAGCCTGAAGCAGTGACCCAAACTGAGAGCAGCACGCAGGGATAGCCGCAGGTCAGGGTCACACCAGCAGGGCTCATCAGACCTGCTGGGCTGGGTTGGCTGGAGCAAGAGAGTTTCCACACCGCGGTTTTGAGCTTCTCAGGTACCCTTGTGTTTATCAGTAGCCTGGGAGTGGCAGCTGTGCCCTGCTGGTGGATGGCACGTTGGGATTATGCTGCATCCATGCTGGGAGCCCTGAGGGTGCCCAGCAAAGGGCCCTGCAGCTTCTGGATTATCCTCACGTCCTGTGGCACAGGCATCCTGCAGCTCGTGTGCTTGTGTTGGCTCGGCCCTTCAGCCTGCTTGCCCAGAAAAATACAATGGAGCTGTTTTACTGTGCACTGTTTTGGGTCCTTGTGCCATTCATCAGACAAAACCCACCCCCAGCAGAGGACTCAAAACAAGGGATTAGAAAGGGGCTGCTCTGTGCGAGCGTGAGCTGGCAGCCGCCACGGAGCCGCCGTGGATCGGGGAATGCAGAGGAGGGAAGCTGCTGGGAGGGCACTGCCAGCCCTGGGCTCCGCTCCCTTCCTGCCCTGCTCTGCACAGAACAGAGAGCAGAGCTGGGTCTGTCAGAGCTG
>VXBT01009672.1:0-10027 GCA_013400235.1 Oriolus oriolus | reverse complement strand
ATAGCTTTAAACTGAAAGATGGTGAGTTTAGATCAGTTATCAGGAAGACATTTTTTACAGCGAGCATGGTGAGGCACTTGAAAAGGTTGCCCAGAGAATCTGTGGATGCCCCATCCCTGAAAGAGTTCAAGGCCAGGCTGGATGGAGCTCTGAGCAGCCTGGTCTAGTGGAAGGTGGCAGAGGGCTTGGGACTAGATGGTCTTTAAGGTCCTTCCCACCCAAGCCGCCTATGAACATATGATTCTATGAAGTTTCATCCATCTTTATCAGGTAAGGATTGTTGAAAAGCTCCAATCTTTTCTTTAGAACTCCTCTTGCTACTGAAAAAACCCTTCCTATTATTAGACAAAACACTGGCCACTTACAACTGTAATTAAGCTTTGGCCTTTTGTGTCTTCTCCCCATGTATGTGATCCACAGCTTTGTCATATTCCTGCAAAGCCTGACCTTACTTCCAGAGACCATATAATTTTTTTTCCTCTGGAGGTCTTCAAGGACTGCCCTGTTTGGTAAGGCTTGACATCTGGCCTGCTTGCTTCAGCTCCTACACAGGGGAATTCCCTGCTCTTGAGCTTCTCAAAGTCATTTCTTGAAAACTAACCAGTCCTTGTGGACTCCTGAACCCTCAGACTGCTGTCCACTGGGACCCCCAGGCACCTGGCAGCTAGGCTGCTCCCCAGCCACACATGCCCCAGCCCTTACTGGCCCCACCTTTGTGGTTCATCCAGCACAGGTGACTGTCACTCTGACTTCTTTGGAGGTTTACCTTCTTTGCCTTTCATTTTCTCTTTCTACCTCTTTTTCTTTCTTGGCTGACTCACTGTTCCCCAGAGATCATGACTACCATACCAACAGAGCAGTCAGCCTCTGTTGCTTTTGAGAATAGACAGCTGGGACAGCTGACCCCAGTTGATCCAAGGGATATTCCACACCATGTGGCATCATGCTCAACATGTAAATCTGGGGGAAAAAGAAGGAATGGGGGACACTGGGAGTTATGGCATTTGACTTCTAAAGTGACTGCTATGTGTGATAGGGCCCTGCCCTCCTGAAGATGGATGAACATCTGCCTGCCCGTGGGAAGCAGTGAATGAATTCCTTATCTTGCTTTACTTGTGTGTGCAGCTTTTGCTTTCCCTTTTAAACTGTTTTATCTCAATCCGTGAGTTTTCTCACTTTTCCCCCTCCAATTCTCTCACCCATCCCAGCTGGGGGGTGTGATCGAGCGGCTGTATGACGCTTAGTTACCAGCTGGGGTTAAACCACAATGCTCCCACCTTATTCTCAACCCTGAAAAGCTCATGCACAAATGGAAGTGTGATAGCTGAACGTACTATTAACAGAGACTGACATATCCTCTGTACATGACTCTGAGGCTTCCTTACCTCTGGTCTGACTGTGAAATAGAGCCCCTGGAGACCAAATACATCTCTTGCTGTGATGTGACTAAAGCTGTCAGTGAGACAGCTGCTTGTTCTCATCAGGCTGCCTTCCTTGCAGGTGGGTGAATAACCTGACAGCTAATTATGCTGTGGTAAGTCTCGCATTTTCATTAAGCGTAGATGAGCTGGAACACTTCTTTGTACTGGACCTGTGCAGGGTCAGGCATGCTCTGTGGACCTGTATGACCCAGTGCACAGGTTGTTGCTCCAGAACTACTAGAGTTCATTTTCTTTTTTTATAGGTAAATTGGAAAAATAAGAACATCGAGTCCCAGATCTTCCTCCTGTTTTACCTGGGCATAAATTTATTGATGCCACTGGGGTTTTACTCTGACCAAATTTGCCTGAGTATGTGTTCTAATTTTCATTCCAGAGCTGGCACAGCATTTGATTTCATACCTATGTATATAGCAGCCTTTCCAGTTCTCTCTAATGCCCTTTGGCCCAAAGCAATAAAACTATGTTGCTGGTTTAATCTGACATTGAAAAGTTTATGGCATACTAATTTGGTTGTACAATAGCAGAAATTTCTGTCTGGTTACTGAATCCAGCTAACTATCAGATTTGGAGTGAAAAGCTGACAGATAGTTTGTTTAAGATTACAAAGATTGTATCAGGGAGGGGTAAATACTGACATGGATCCTCAAAGAATTTATAGTAGATGGTGTGATGCTACAGTACTCATTTGAATGTGTCTGTAAGGCTTTCTAGTATTTCCCCTCTCAATATTCCCCATGGAAGAGGAATTCTTAAGTTCTACTCATTCTTTCTCTCTTTAGAAAAAGCAATGGGTGAGTAAAGCTACTCATACTTCAAGATAAAAATCTCCATCCATTTCCTGTGCAGGTGTACATATTTAAGGTGGATTATGTAATCATTATCTAGCCTTCTTTACTTCAGCTTTGTGAAGGATCTTGGAACACATCTTTGAAATGCTGGACTGACAAGTTTAAAGGTGAAAGTCTTAAAGCTTGCAAAATAATCTGCAAATACTTCATGTGTGATTAAGCTTCTTGTTATATTGTGAGATTAGCTGATGTTTTACACAAATCTTTGAGGGCTCTTAAAGGGCTCTTTGGCCTTACCTCAACAAAGCTATAAGGCACTAGAATTAATTCAACAGGAACCGATCCTGTATTTAAATACTGTACAGTGATGTCTTCCAAATCAGTGCAGTCAGTACTTTAAGGTCTCCTTATTCTCATAAAGCCAGAACTGATCCTTAATGCACATGGAACTTTACAGGCTTACACTTTAGGCATGGAGAGGCTAACCTTAGAGCATGAATGACAGACAGAGTGTCTTCAAAATACCTTAGGTTTTCTTTAATGAAACCACTGTACTGCCGTTGGGATGCAGCTTGGATTGTAGTCTTCTACATGCATAGTTTGAATATAGTTTGACAGTAGGTTGTCAACTGCTGCTGAGAAAACTTTTTCCAAGAAAATGAAACCATTTTCTAGCACAGACCTCCCAGTATATAATTTCTTGGCTAGTACCAGCTTGGCTGGATTTGTTTGTTGCCTGAGCTGGTTTATGGTGGTTTTGAACGGAAATCCAGTCTCATTCCTGTCACTAAAGAGCTATATATACCCAGAGACAAAAATTAAAATAAAGACAGTGCCTTACAGAAAGAAATAGAACTGTTTCCCCCTTCCTTCACAATCTTGCACATGTAATGTGCAACAGTTGCTGAGATGAAGTGTGTCTAATGAGGGTCTGAGGTCCCATGCTGAGGAAATTTATGAATGAAAAGGAAGCTTACTTCAAGAAGCAGTAGGTATACTAGCAATTGTACCTCATATAGAATAAATGATATATTTAATTTTTAAAACCTCTGACAAGTTGTGAAGGGGGAAAAAAGTAAACCAACTTTTGTTTCAGGACAGTGAGTTCCATGACAGAAATGAAGAGAGTGTATGTTATGTAAGTAATTTATTTGCGCTTCTTTTCAACGCTAACAGGCTTGCTGCCAGATATTCCAGGCTGCAGTTTGTCATGCCTGATTCCTTAGTCTTTTCAAGCAATTGGAGAAATTGCCTTCTGCAGGCTGTCAGCGTGAGGTACCAACTCACTCGCAGAGACGAAGTTCAATTAGCTCCTGGAAAAACAGCAGCTTTTAAAACATAGTGACCTGCACTATGAAAGATAGGTAGACTAGTGTTGCACAAAACCAGAATGTTAACCTAGGTAAGAAAGAATACCATGGTAGCTGTGATAGGCTCGTTATTCTGTGTTTCCTAATTTTTTAGTGCTATTGTGATGTAAGGAATTCTTTTAATGGCCAGAGTTAATTGTTCTGATTGCTGCTGTCTGCTATATTGTAAGCAACTTACCTCCTGGTTTAAAAAAGCAGCACATACATTTGGAAGTATGTCCTGGATCAAACTTAGGACTGAAGCCCATTAGGAAAAGCACATATAAGTATTTGTCATATGATAGTGTGGCTTTTGAGACACTTAATACATGTTCATTGACAGAGTCATTACCAGGGATCATTTAAGATCTGTGTTTTTACAGTTTATTCATGAACACACAGGAACAGCCAGGACAACAGGATGTTAACCATAACAGAAAAGTAAACAGAAAAGTGAAAGTAAACTGCAAATTAAGAGAAATACAGGAATAAGAAAAGTAGTGGAAAAGCACTTGAATAAAAAGAGGAACAGCTTCCACAAATGTGTCAGGAGACCTTGTTCCCATTGATTTTCAAGTATAGAACTGAGTTGCCTTTAAAAATACGGCTCTATGGTCCACAGTTTTGCTATAACAAACAAAAGGTCTGCTTTATGAAATTTGGCTTATTTTTACATACTTCATCAATTTTGTCTCCCTTATAAGAAGCCCTGAAAGAGCAACTCTAAAAATCCAGCAAGTGGTTGGCCTGGCAAAGCTCTGGGGTTATCTAGGTAATGAACAGATTGGCTGATTGGAGAAGGCTTATCCATACTTTTGACTCTGGAATATATTCCAAGATCTGTCGTATTTTTTCCCCCCACTGGCTGCCTCCAGACTGCAGTTGATTATGTTCTGTGTCATGTTTGGTGTGATCTATTCTTGCATGGCTGTGATATACTGATAATAACATCAGTTTTTCTTGTTAGTGTTTGTGTTAGGAATAAGACAACTTGTTATTATGAAATTGTGTGAAAGCACGCCTGTCTTTAATATGTTGATGAAGATAAGCAAAAATAACTAGTGACAAATTATTTTTTCCCCTCTTCAGATTACCTGCCAGTATAATTTCACAGGGCTTTGATACTTGAGGAATTAAATAAAGTTTAATTTGTCAAAGACAACATTCACTCCAGCAAGACTAATTCAGGAATTGTGTAAGCTTCTGTCTCAGTTTGTTAATGTGATTTAGTTCCATTGGTTTCAAACAGGTCACACCCCTAAAAATATTTCCAAAGTGTGTGCTTTATTTTTTTAAATATCATTTTTTATTCCTAAATAGTCATATGTGATTCATCTC
The DNA here is from genome assembly GCA_013400235.1 of Oriolus oriolus. Classification (NCBI taxonomy): domain Eukaryota; kingdom Metazoa; phylum Chordata; class Aves; order Passeriformes; family Corvidae; genus Oriolus; species Oriolus oriolus. Next base: position 5,110 of record VXBT01009672.1, on the reverse strand, counting down.
CCCATTTTCTGTAATTATTTATACCTCTTCCATGACCTGAAAGAAATCTTCCTAGACTTTTAAAGTAGGAAAGCCCACAGTGTGTCAAAAAATGCTTCTAATATTTGATTTATGATCATTAAGCTGAGTGCTTTTTAAAACTCCAGTATTCATCAGCTCTGAGATATGTTTCACATGAGTCAGACAATAGCAGTACCTGTATAAAGATAGTGCCTTTACCTTTTGTTCTTTTGACCTTGACACGTGTTCTTAAGACCTTCTCCATTTTCAGTAAAAAGTCAGCCGTGGCTGTAAGAACACCACTGGGTTTTTTGCTGAAAAAGGAGAACAAAAATCCCCTCTAAGAGCACGTCGGAATTAGAATTTAATCCAAATAAACACAGTTTAGAAAAAATAGTGCTGACTATACAGTTGTTGCAAGTAGTAAAGCACATTAATAAGTACTAGAGAGTATGCCTCTATCTTTTTCCTACATCTTCCAGTTTTCTGGACAGTTTAAGATCTCTATTTTTCTGGTCTTGTTGAAACAAAATATTCATGCATGACAAAATTCTATCTACAAGCCATTAATGACTCTGCAGCTTACACTGAGAACAATGCCAAACAGAAAATTCAGTTTCTTCTCTCTTTTGGAAGAAAGAAGTGCAGAAAAGACTCTCTCTGTTGCAGTGTTCCTCTACTTTAAGGTTTGAAATATGCTTTTTCAAGCTGATCCTGGCTGGAAATACATATGTCGCATACAAATAAAGTATTCTTTAGTATCTATTAGTCTGGACTTTTTGAGACTAGCCAGCATAAAAATATATTCTCACATGCAAAAGCTTTGGAGTAATCTTCTTAAACAGCACATTTTTGTGCTGGGCTTCAGTCCAGTTTGAATGCTACCACCAGAACTGTAATTCCCTTCACTGAAAATATGTGCATATTCTAGAAACGCTGGTTCAGCTCAACAATAGCAATGCAGCTGTTACTATTCTGATAAAAGAAAGAAAGGAGATTTCAGTCTGTTGTCTGGGAGTCCTGAGTACATACACAATGATTTACAGTCAAGCAGACTACCAAGCACCTTTTCTAGTAAGGGCACACTTTGCAATCCAACAGTTGCTCCCATAAATGATTCTGCATTATGCCACTGTAACTGCTAGAAGAATATAAACTTTTTCTGATAGAGTAACATTGCAATACAAGATCAAAATCTAGGAAACTTGTCAACAAAAAAAGAATGATAACATGATGGAAAATACGGCTATCAAATGAAAATGCCTTGCAAATAATTTTTGCAGTGGTTATTTCCATGTAATTTTCTGTTTCCTTTTTCCTCTCTTAGTGAATAGGGTGGTATTGAGGTAATTTTAATATTTTGAATAAGTATAGCAGGCAGGTAGGTGCTTGAAGCTAAAAGTGAAAGTAAGATACTTAGCAAAACTGTGACCAGACTTTGAGCTCACAGTTTTTTGCCTCTAAGAGGCACTGGCCACTGTGAACATTTTAGAGTCAATACATGAGAACAAGCTGCATTGAACTGGGAATATGCTCTTGCTCATTGTATGAAAATTTTATATCTGTAAGAGCACAGTGAAAACATACAGCTACTGAGAGTATACATGTCTGGGCATTACTGAGCCAGAAATGATGTTGTGTACTTAGAAGCATGCTGGGTATTTATTTCCATTAATTTGTCCAGTAATTTTTAACCAATTTATGCTTTAGCCGTCAAAACATTTTGCAGTGAGGGAATCCATTTCATGCCAGATGCAGGGACATCTCCTTTTTGTTGTGTTGAATCTACCACCAGCAGGATTTGACCTAAAAAGCTACCTGTTTAGGAGAGATTATCAGTGCCCCTAAAAGGAGGTATGTGGTGCATCTATCTGGATGCTTAATTCATGTAGGGGCACAGAGGTAAATAAAATATTTCTTAAGTTATATATTCTTTAGATCATCCACAGCATTTTAGCTCAGGTCAGAAAGAACTGCTGGCAAAGGCATAATTTCCTTTATAAAAACTTTAATTTGAGCTTGAATTTAAAAGCTTTGGCTTAAACCCTGTCTTTAGCATTGGGGTCTCTTCCATTTCCCTTTCAAATTTTTTTCTCATCTTTTTTTTCCCTCAGTAATTTGTAAAAAAAGTTTAGCATTGGGGCAGGGTTGTGGCTTTTTTTGAATGAACATTTTAATTCAAGGAGATACTACATTTCAGTAGCTTTTCTCACATTCTTCTCTTCTGCTTTGACATGCAACAGAATGACTGCAATTTCCTTAACTGTTTCCTTTTATAAAATTTTTGTTTTTTCCACCTCGATGTATTTTTCCCATTGGTAACAGAAAAAACAATGTCTATGTTTTCTCAGCTCTGACTTCTCAAAACTTCTGTAGTCAAATACAACTAGAACCATATTGTTTCTCTGTTGGTGTTTTAACCCAGTTTTGCACGACAGTCTGCTACGTTAACTTCAATGGACCTAGCACTGTTTTGAAGGATGCTATAAAAAATATCACAAGTTCTTATAATACGTAACCATATACTGCATTTCATTCATTTTATCCAGAAGTAAACTGGTTTTGTTCTTTTGTCCTCTTTTGTAATAACTTTTCTAGTAGCAAGGGTTTTAAAGCCGGGATAAAAGGAAAGGTTTAACTTATTCTCAGACAAATTTCTAGGGAAGTGGAGATGTTTGCCTACAGGTTTGATTTCAATGATCCAGTGTGTCTATCTTGGGACCTAGCTGCTAGCTAACAAACCATTTGTTCACTTCTATGATTCATCCATATTTCTTCATTTTCTTCCAAGCATTACCCCAATTATGCTGAATATAACCCCACTCTAAAAATTCTTTTTGGCCACTGCATGGTGTGTTAAGATTCTCTAGCAGAATCATAAGGCTGAATTACAGGAATCATGTGAGTGCTGGAAAAGTCTACACTGCTACTGAACAGGGCCTGCCACAGCCATGATGGTGCCAATAAACTATCCGTGTGAGAAAATTACTGCTCTTTGTAGGACCCAGGAAGTATGAAGAAGCCATCAACAGTTCTTCCTATATACCAGTGCTAACAAGGGACTTCTGGGTTAACATATTTGACTATCTTGTATTTTAATACCTTAAGATACTCAAACTAATGGCAGTTTCTACCTGAATCTCCTGTACAGCATTTAAGCTGCAAGGTATTAACATGGTGCATGTGTGCCTATGCCTGGATATGCATGCGTGTAGAATTCTGTCTGTGTTGTCACAGATAGATTTTTACTGTGCATTGTGAGATTCAGAATAATGCAGGTGCATTAGACTAGTCAGTCTGCATTACAATAGTAAGACGTAAAATTTTACAGAAAAAAAGAAAAACAAACCTTTTTTTTTGAAGAGCCATGAATTTCAGAGAGAAGAGGAAATTGTTCTTCACTGTCTGTATTTTATTATGTTCACATAATATTTCTCGTGTTCATCTTTAGTGGAGTCCCCCAGGAAAGCTTGTAACTTCAAGGCTGTGACACTGGTGTATAAAGCTCACCCCTTTTGGTGTTATAATTCATAGCATTTTCATATGTTCTATTTAAATCAGTGTGTTCAGGGACTGATATTTTCAGTTACCCAGAGGTAACTGGCTTTTAATGACTTTAATTCCAACTGTGCTGTGCTGTGGTAAATGGAAGGGAATCCAAACTGAGACAAAAATTTTTGGTCTATTGATGGGTCAGTGCTAGATTAATATAAAAATTTATATGTGAATGGTCTTACACCAAAAATGTCAAGGGTCAGGTAGCAGGTTTGGGTCTGATACACAGTCTTCCACCGGATAAAGAGTGCTGACACATTTATAGGATATTATGGGTAAGTCCATAGATATGTTGTCATCCGAAGATATTGAAGGAATTCATAGCATCAATGTTGTGGTTCTCTTACAGTATAAGCAAAGGCCCACTGATAAGGAGAGTTATTTTACAGAAAATAGGATTATTTTACAAAGGCAGTGCTGGAAATTAGTACCATTAGGACTTCTGGTAAAATTTTTGTCTTTGTTGGATCCATTATCATATTCTTTCTTGCTGTCATAAGGTTGCAGTAACATTGCACATTGCTGGACTGGCTTTCTGCATCGCTAACAGTTGACACGTTACTGCAATAACTGACTCAGTTCCTCAGGGCTAGAACTTTAGGATTTATTAATATGCTTACAGATAGACAATGTATATTGTTAAATGTAAACCCATTATTTTTGACAATGCTTGAGAAAATCAGACACTGCTGCAAGTACATTGAATTTTTTTGAAAGTAGGGTTTTCATAATTATTGTTTTCTTGAATGTACCTCAGACATATATAGTTAAGCATGCTGCTTTCAAAATAGAATACAATACATTTGCAGAGGTTGCTGTTACCACGTAACTGCTCTGTATTCTAAGTATGTTCTAAATTATATAGCTCCAGCATGCTTATAAATGTATTTATTACTCCCTGTAAGACATTGATAGGTGGTCCTTGTAAAAGTTGAAACATCTCAGGCTTTGGCTCCTGTCATGTCACCTTTTAATACAAGAACCTGCTGAGAAATACAAGGCAATAAAGCTTGTTATTTACAAGGCTATGTCAAGCTTCTCTGGTAAACACTTTCATGAAGTTTGTGGATATAATTTATTCAGTCTATTATTAAAGTAGTGTCCTATTTCTGACAGATGAATCAGCTTCTTATTTCTGGCCATCTGCAGTGCATTCACTGAATTTGCAGCATCACTTGAAGAGGAATGCTTTCCACCGTGGTGCAAATCAGCAAATCAGACCCACAACAAACATTATATGGAAGCTACTACCGAGAAAGTGGTTCTCCACAATTAAGATGCCTTAAAAAAAATTAACCTGGTATAAAAGTATTAATTACTTTTAAAGATGTAGGAAGTGCAAAATCAGTGGATCAAACCTGTTTTTTGATTCCCTCTTGGTTCAAGGTTGGNATCAGTGGATCAAACCTGTTTTTTGATTCCCTCTTGGTTCAAGGTTGGGCAAATTTCTGTCTTTTTACCATGGAAAGCTACTGAAAGCAAGCAACCAGATTATTTTTAAACAAATCCAACTGATGATATAAAATTTCCTCATATGCTTTTTATTTTTTTATTT
>VXBT01009669.1:0-19240 GCA_013400235.1 Oriolus oriolus | reverse complement strand
GCAAAAAATCTTCATGGCATCAACAGTATATGTTCAGTGTGACTTTTGTGGTGTATGAGTTAGACAAAATCTTCACCAAGTTTTAGAATGAAGGCAGGTGTATTCAGCCAGTGATTAACTAATAATTCAGCCCAGTATTATTATTTTTTTAATGGGTTTTGGTTAAGTATCTTGCTGGTAACAAAATACAGAATGCATTGTGCTACCATTGCTTTGTGCTTGTCTCTCAAATATATTTTTAGAGAGATATATTTTCTTAAAGAGCAATTTCTGATACATAATTATAGAAATACCACTGAGCTCAGCTATAAACACCACTCCACCTAAATATCTGTTCTTAATTTTATTATATGTAATATGAAGTTCTGTGGAGCTTATAGTAAAACCTAATTAAAGATACTTTATGCAATAGTTTTTTCCAACTGGGCAGATTAAAGCTACAGCTTAACTTCCTTGCACACTGCAAATACACTTTTAGTTTTTTAACTTTGGTATGAAATGTCCAGCCGCTGTTTCCTTTGGGTAAATCTTCTCAACAGGAAATCTGAGAAGCGAAGCGAAGCGAAGCGAAGCGAAGAGAAGAGAAGAGAAGAGAAGAGAAGAGAAGAGAAGAGAAGAGAAGAGAAGAGAAGAGAAGAGAAGAGGAGAAAAAAGAAAACTAGTAGAAAAAAAATTGAAAAATACAAGCTTGCAAAAGAGCAATAGACTTAGAAGCACTTTTTATACCATCTGTTACGTACGTGAAGGACTAGGTCTATCAGAGAACTGTTCAAGAGTATGGGACTGGTTTGATACTATGTCATTCAAAGGGATACAAGATTTTTTTTATCAAGGCTGTGAATGATATGAAATCTCTCTTTTAAAATCTGCAGCTCATACTGCTATATCAAATACAGTTGTAGCAGAAGTTAAAGTAACTATAAACAGTAATGTTTTCTACTAATATTTTCTTGAATAGTTTTTCCTTTTTTTTTTATCTTGTAATAGGTAAGTTCAGATCACCCTATAACCAGAGTGTAATGAAATTGTCAACATTTTCTTCATTTCTTCTTTTCCTGACAAATGGTGTGAACATATCACCTTTTTCTCTTAATGGAAAACCTAACTGGAATACATCAAAATGCTATTAGGTTTTTCATTTTCTACCACAATTTAATGCTGGGGAATGCATGCAACCTTCATCTGCACACGACTGTAAAATATTCCCTGTCCCTGATAAAATGACTGCAATGGAAAATCAAGCAGAATTGTTCTCTGTTTTGTATTGCTATTCCTTTGTTACAGTCTCTCCCTGACTGTGTGTAGGAGGATTATCAGGGCTGCACAAATACACATGGGTTATAGCACCTAAAATATGCTAAAAATGACTTAAATAAAATGTTAATGTGTAAACATGTTTAATTAAAGGGTCTTCATCTTCGGCACTACCTTGCTACATGCTGCATTTCTTCAAAAATAAAAATATTGAAGCACACAATGCATTTATCATGTTTCAGGAGATGTTGATTTTAATATTATGTAGAAAATAGAGAAAAAGATCAAATACCCTCATCCCGAGGGAAATATCTGTAACCTATTCGTTGTTTAATTCATTTTGTCATGAGCTAAACCAATAGTGAGGTATAAAATAAATCTAGGCTTGCATATATAATATAAGTCAACACAGATCCTAAAAATGAAATCCTTCATCTATAATATTACATCTTACAAGATCAAATCATGTTCCTTTTTGAGGCAATTTCTTTAAATGGAAGCAGAATTGGGCTCTTGCATCGGATTCCTCAAAGAGAAAATCCATGCCGCAGTGCATAAAAAAATCACTAGCATAACCAAAGTGCAAAATGCATAATTATTATAGCAAATTTCTTTAATAACATGATGTACTAAATACCCTAGAATCTCTTATTTATTTTAAAATTGAAAGGTAAAGAAAATGTTTTGCTTATGTAGCAATTATTTTTGTGTCTAAAGCAGTTATAGTAAGTAAAATGGAACTTCTTCACCAATTTTTATTGATAAATAGGTGCATTATTGAAAGACCATCAACATTATTAACTTCCTTTGTCAAAAGACATGAGTTGTTTTCTGATAATTATCTCTGGTAATTTAATAATTTATGTACTTATACATGTATATAGTCAAATATACATAGCAGACTAAATCTTTCTAATAACAGAAGTTAAGCAAATAGGAAATAATGTACGACATTTCATTCCATCTAGAAAATTTTATCCAAAGGCTTTTACAAAGAATGAAGAAATAAAATAAGAAATATTTTCACTTCTACTTCCTTAATTGATGCATTATGTACAGAAGAAATCAAAGTTCTGGAATAGTTGTTTCAATGTAAAGTTATGTAAATTATTTGAATTAGTGGTTGGTTAATCCCAAAATTTCTGGAATTAAAATCAAAGCAGCAAAACTAAATAAGTATTAGTTAGGTTTTTTCCTCCAAACATCCTATGTGTGTTCATATGCATTCTGAAAAACAAATCTTGCTAGGAAGAGAATGTAAATTTTTGAAAAATTGTAATAATAATAATAATAATAATAATAATAATAATAATAATAATAATGGCATTTTGGTTAAGAAAATGTTGATTTAATGGATGACTTCCTAGCAGTGATTCCCACTGTCAGTGAGCAGCACCGAGATCTGGTCCACTGAGGCTGCAAAGGCAGCTGTAGACAAGTGTCCTACCCTTCTCCATGCTCATCAGCGGGCTGCAGCTATTGTCTCAGCCAGAGACATTGTCAGCCCCTAGGAAAACCAGAGATCAAATGTAGAGGTCATTAGCTAGCACCTTTTGGTCTTGCTATAATAACATCCCAATTGCATACATGGCAATTTACATAGCATTACCCATTATGCTTTGTGCTGCAATTTTGCTTTTGGAGGTCACTCTAACTTGATTAACTCTCTCTTAAGAGTGCCTTTCCAAAGCATCAAAGCCCTGCATTTACACATTTTACTCTATTCCTTGTTGGCAGTTTCTTTGAAACTAAGGTGCTGTGTTGAATTTTACTGGGAGTCCTGAAAACATAACCATAAAAAAAATCTATATGGCAAGACCCAAACCCTTCAATAACAAAATGTCCAATTAAAGCCAGCTAGGTGGCCTTGGTAGGCTTACAGCCTTTCTGAATTTGCAGACCTCAGTAGATATTTTTAATTGCTTTTTCTGTATTATTTATTTGTTTTATCTGTAATTAGATACACAGACTATCTGCCTCTCTCGTTCATTTTCTTCAGCATTAGCTGTTCACAGTGGATGTTCCTTCCACTAGGTACCTGTCAGAATTTTGGATTCCATACCCATTATCAAGATTGATAGCAGTTATCAAACCTCAAAATACGCATGTGTTTTTTAAATATTAGCTGTCACAGCGTGATAAGTTGTGTTGGATTGTATGTTGCATAGTGTAGCACAGAGCCCAGTGGGGCTCAGTTTTAAAGAACAACGTACTGAACTCGATGGCAAGAGCACAGAAGCAGCATAAACACACAGACAGACACACACGCACACATTCACAACGGGTTTTCAATATTTGTTGGAAATCTATAAAAAGTGTCCAACATCCTTATCTTTTTTTTTCCAGCATAGTTATACGAGTAAAATGGAAATTTTGCTTTTACATCTGATAGACTAGGTTTAATTCGTCATAAATTTTAAATAATTGGTTAAACAGAACATGCATAAAGGTTAAAACATTGCAGAGAAATGCAAAATACAGGAAAGAATAAGTGCAAATTGACTGGTATTATGTCAGAGGGAGTTGTAATCATGGTCTGTTATGCATTTTACCAGGTAGCGGTATACCAAAACATTAGGAGATGTCTGAAAAATGTGATCCATAAAACATCTCCTGAATCACTGTGAAATCCTTATTATTTTGGAATTTTAAATAATTCCTTTTTTCTCAGGATAACTTTTTATCCTTTTAAAAAAGCAGTCATGTTATTTTTATTACCCTTTTTTTTTTTTTAAAAATATAGCAGCAAAAATGAGTGTTGTTAGTGCTTTGGAGGCAACATATATATGTGTATCTGTATGTGCATAATAGCATCTTTGTAGCCCATGAGTCCAGTCTTTCTTCTACACTCCTAAATAATCTCAAAACATTTTACACATTCTTTTCTGTGGAAATTTGCATGTTAATACAGTCTAATTGGCTACTTTTGTAGCCTTTAATGCTATCTGCAGTATTCAGATATCTTTAATAAAGAAGCTGTAGAACAGTTTTTGGCTCTTTAATGGGGACTTTAAAAGTATATAATTATCCCTTTGTGCATAGAAACTAACAGAAACACTCTTATACTGACAGAGGATTGCCGCTATTATTTATTTTTTTATTTCTCTAAAAGGTAGTGGTGAAGACTTCCCTTCTAGTGAGCTAAAATATGGTATTTTAATTAAGTGGAAAACTTGAAAAGGGAAGCTTTCTGCAGAGGGGGCTCAATTGCTTCTTACAACCTTTCTGAAAAGGGCAGAGTGTTAAAACAAACCTCCCACTTTTATTTTCAAAAGGAAAAAAATCAGAAGCTAAAGATAATCTCTCCATTAGTATTATTAAAAGTGTTCGGCTTTCTTCACATGCTTTAGAAGCAGACAGACTTGTCATGAGCATCACATTTGCAAGCACTGTCACAGCTACTGAAGGCTCTGGTAAAAGCACAGAAGTGCGTTAACAGTAACTGCAAGCAGCCTTTGGGGAACAATAGGCTTACCTATACTGTGCCCAGCTATTCAAAAAAACAAGTTGCTTTATTATACTCCATACTCGCTTTAGTGCTCATATAGTGCTTGACCCAGCCTCATTTTTTGAAGTACTGTCACTAGTTCTAAACACCTTTTTCATTCCCTTTGGGTTAGCTAATTTGGCTGTTACAGCATTCACCAAAATAACACTGAATCCAGAGTGTAACATCCAATATGTTTACTGCTAGAGAGAGGAATCTTCCTTCGAAGTTTCATATTTTCTCTGTGCACATACACATTTGATCATTTGTCTTCTAAAAGAAAGAAAGGAAGGGAGAAAAAATGATTTTAAAATTATTTAATTATCTTGACAGATACATGTTGAAAATAATTATATTTAAAAAGTCTTTGGTAAGACAATAGGAAAAAAGTAACTCAAAATTTGCAGAACAACTGTAATAGTATCATTAGTGCCATAAAACTTCTCAAGCATGTCAGAATCTCTCAGCAAGAACAATGTGGGCCACTGTTTCAAAAGCCTTATCTAACTAGGGAGTAATTTCTGTTTGGATTTCACTGTGTTGTTCTGGCAATTAATCTGCTGTATGTTGGTTGCATTGTTGAATAAAAGTACATTTTAACTTGCTGGGTGGATGCCATAGGGTGATGGAAAGTGGGCTAAATTTGCATGACCATACTTTGTTTGCTGTAATAAAGCCGTGGCTGCAGTATAATCAAGCCAAATCAGTAACCAGCTAGGATAGTGTTTTCAGATCTTTTTTTTCTGTAGGTCAAGTAAGTCCCTAACTGACATACTTTTATAGGATTAGGCAGGATCTAACTAGGTTTGGCATCTAATCTGTTTTAGACAGTGGTTCATTTTTTCCATCATTTCTATCCATAGGGAGGCAAGGTCACACAATATGTAGACAGAATAGACTGTACTTCTGCATGAAAAATAAAACGAGGGTAACACAGGCCATTTTGAAAGAGTCTGAAACTGTATTCCATTTCAAGCATTGTGAAAAAAGTTCATTCTGTTGCCAAATGGTGAAATGGACTTTCTAACAGCAAAAAGTTATACGCAGGTCTTGGTAGATGGCATAGCAATCCAGAAATGCCATAGTATTTTAAACATTTTTGACATGCTGAAGCATAGAAATAACTATCATTGCTTCTTATTCTTTTCATAAAATTCATTTCCTGGTCTTTAAAAAGCAAGATTGTAAAACCAGCTGAGCTCATACGTGTTTCAGGTGACCAAATAGCCAAACTAATGTGTTTCAGGTGACCAATAACCAAAAGGTGAAAACATCACAAATTGACAAAAATGCATCTCTGAACATGCTGCCTAATTCTTCTTTCTCAGCTATAAAAGTAGATGCAGAATTATCTAGTCCAGTAACAGAAGTAAAATACATTCAATAATTTTGTTTTCCTGAAGATATTCTGTTAAATAAACTCTTGCCAAAAAATAACAAACAAACAAATGAGAAAGATGGACATCTTCAGGACCCCCATCAACTCTTCAGTTACAATAAAAGTAATTATTGTGCAAGGCAGATTTTATATAACATAGAAGAATTAAGATTTCATCACTAGTTATCCACAACTGAATCTTCCTTAAAGGAAAACTGAATGTGTGTCTTGGCAGGAATATTGAAAAAGTCACAACATTTTTCTGTTCATTATAGTAATTTCTACTTATAAAGAAACCCAGACAAACACCTAAACATCCAGGGCACTGATCCAAAACAGCTTTTTACCCAAATAAGATATTTCTTTAGATGTGCAGCAGAACAGAAGTGAAACAAAATGTCAATCCAATTTCTACCTCCCCTAGAAAACAAGCCATATAAATTATATGGAATAAAATTGCTGATATAGTATGATCAAGGACTTTTATATGAAAAAAGTCTGAGATTTAATATGCTGGAATTTTCTATTTCCTCTTGCCATGGCCAGTGGAGAATGTGGCTGCCTCCAGCTCTCTGCTGTGAGTTACTTATGGAAAATAAAGTGCAAAGAATGCAGTTCTCCCTCTCACGTGCTACACCTGGCTTGTGGATAGAGATAACGGGCTCAATGTCCCTGTTGCTTCCAGTTCTTCTTTTCTTCAGATGGCTTAATTCATCACAAGCAAGGAAAGCAATAAAATATATGGGAGAAGCAAGTGCAGCAGCATGAACATAAAATGTGCCTTTTATATATTCAAATTCATATCCAGTTGTAAGAAATATTCATGACTAATATTAAACTAAGCCCAGAATTAGGCAAAATGCAACAGACATATATTGAAGTGAGCATTTTATTATGTGCTATGTCAGTCAGATTAAAGAAAAGAGTGCATGACACCGACAGGATATTGCATGTATATCAAGCAATCTATTTATATATGACAGGGAGGGTTTGATTTCTGGAAGGAGTGACAACCCAATGAAATAACTGCTCGCCTTCAAAATTACTATAGTCTAAATGTATACCCTTTAGAATACAAATTTAAATTGCAATTAACAAAATGTAGATAAATATATTTGAGAATCAATTCTGACACACAGAATCGAGAAAGAAGAAATAATCTGTAAAGATAGCAAGAGGTTTCTGAGTGCCATCAGCACCCTGACTCTGAAAACTGTATGAAGGAAGCACAAGATATTTCTCTGAGAATCCCAGAGAAGGTAATTTAATAAAAGGGCTGATTAGTTTGAAGCCAAAAAGGCCTTGAAGTAGAAGTGGGAGTGGGAAGTTATATTGCGCTTTTTTTTTTGTTCTGACAAGAACAAAAAAACATGTAAATTGCAGAAGTGAATCTACTGTGATTAACAGTATCTGATCAAGGTATGAGCCTGTTTGTAATAATAAATGGAGTGTCTCATGTGCTTCACTACTGTTCTAGACAAGTTAAAGCTTTTTTTTATTGCTTCAGTGTTTTTGGTCAGTTGCTTCCTGCTCTGGTGTAACACTGAGTAAATATCTGCAGAGCCAGAAACTTTGATGCTAGAAAAGAGATAATCACTGCACCATTTTTAAATAGCCCTTCCTGGGAGAAAAAAAATAAATCAAAACAATACAAAACCCCATAAAGAATAAAGCTGAACCCACTAACTTCATTGCCTGCAAAGATAAAGTGCATTGAAACAGAAATTCTTTGAGTTCACAATCATTACACTTGGATGCTTATACAAGAGAGCAGGATAAAGGAAGAGAAAGAACTATCAATGGTCAATTTACTTTATTTCTTTTTCTAGAATTATAATTTGCATGACTGTTACATGTTTCCAGGGTTATCTGAGCAGAACACATACAGCCCATCTGACACACAGTCTATAAAGTAGGCTTGCGTGAGAAAAGCAGATATTCCATTTGAGACACATCAACCAGCATTCTAAGCAGTAATGACAATCACTGTAGTCAAATCTCTTGCACTTATTTCCATGAGGTTTCAGCAATATCCATTTGGTGCATTTGGGGGAGCTATAGGACAGATGCAATCACATATGGCTTTACACATCAATAATTTGAAACTGTATTTTCTCATAACCTTTCCTTCTTTGTTCAAAAGGGGACTTCCATTTTAAATTGTAATCTATGACTTTTGAAACGGATGTTAAAGTGTCTTGCCGACAAATTCTTCTGGTTGATTTTCTTCTTTCTTTCTTCTTCTCCTTCTTGCTGTTTTGAAAAGCCATCATGGTAGCATTATGTGAAGGTGAAAGGTACTAGACTGTAAGGCGACAATTAAGCTCCCATTTTTTAGTAGGATTGCTATGGGGATTATGTATTTAGGAGATTCTAATCGAAGTTGCACACTGATGTTAAAATTCAGCATATATTAGCTACTTATAACCAGAGATTAAACCATTTCCATAACACACTGCTAACATCTTAGTCTGAATATTTTCTACTTCCAAATCTCACTCTACATTAAGCTTGATTACTTGTGGCTTCATAATGCATTTGCTAATATCATCTTAATCCTTCAGTGGCATTATGCTGTATAACAATGAATAACGACCCAGATACAGGAGCTGCTGTATCAAAAGATCCAAGGAAGATTTACTGCAAGGAAGCAAAATTATCTGAGGTTGTCATGCTTAAATAATAATTATTAACATGGGCTAAGAAAAGCCTGGTCTGTGATTGGATAAAAGCTGCTAGAACCCAGGGTGATCTTTACCTTCTCATCTCCAGCTTGAACTTCTGCTAAAATCAGGTGCTTCCTGTACCAGACCTCACCCTGAGCAGCACCACGGCTGCAGGTTTGTATGCTCTTGCACCCTAAACTAGCATGAAAGCAGTTTCTTAGAAACACTTAAAAGAGGAAAGTGCTCTAACAACAAAGTACATAACTAAGCAACATTTTTGTGGTACAAAATGTGCATTCTGAAAATGTCAATGCTTTCTTTTTTTTTGTTGAAAAAATAAAGTGCATTTCTGATTGAAACGAAAGTGCCTTTGTGATTAAAAGTGAAGGCAGAATTTCACTATCATGCACCAGCTGCTTGGATAGGAAAACCAAGGCCACATAAAAGGAACAAAACTCAACTATATTCATGAATCAGAGAACATTTTTTCAGCTGGGCATAATATCCTTCCTTACTGCCTATCCTCAATTACTGTATGGAGTTGCACATTTGTTTCACTCCGTTGCAGAAGTAGCTGTATTTAATTTCATTTAACTAATTCTTCTCTCTCTACAGAAAAAAATGGTTCTTTTGGAATGAACAGCTTGATATGGATATAAATGTTCACTATCATATTTTCATTCTTATCAGAGTTTTGAAAGTTTCTGAATGTAGTATGAGAATTTTGGATTTGAGGGAACCAAATTTTTTTCTTAATTCTGTTAGGAAATCTAGTTTGAGGTCTTCTCACACATGCCTAGGAGATAACAGAATCACAGAATTGTTAGGATTGGAAGGAACCTCTGATGATCTAGTCCAAGCCCCCTGACAAGGCAGGGTCATATGGAGCAGGTGACACAGGAACTCATCCAGGTGGGTTTTGAATGTCTCCAGAGAAGGAGACTCCACAACCTCCCTGGGCAGCCTGTTCCAGTGCTCTGCCTCCCTCAGTGTTAAGAAGTTCATCCTCATGTTGAGGTGGAACTTCTTGTGTTTTAATTTAAGCCATTGTTCCTCTTCCTGTTGCTGAGCACCACTTAAAACAGTCTGGCACTATCCTCTTGGCACCTGCCTTGGAGGTATTTATATGCATTGATGAGATTCCTCTCAGTCTTCTCCAGACTAAGCAGGCCCAGCTCCCGCAGTCTCTCCTCATAAGACAGAAGCTCCAGACTCCTCAACACCCTTGTGGCCTCTGTCAGACCCTCTTCAGTAGCTCCTTGTCTTCCTTGTCCTGAGGAGCCCAGAAGTGGCCACAGCACTCCAGATGTGGCCTCGCTACGGCTGAGCAGAGGGGAAGAATCACGTCCCTTGACCTGCTGGCCACACTCTTCCTGAGGCACCCCAGGATACCATTGTCCCTCCTGGCCACAAGGACACACTGCCATGGTCAGTTTGTCATCCAAGACCCCCAGGTCCTTCTCCACAGAGCTGCTCTCTAGTAGGTCAGCCCCCAGCCTGTGCTACTTGGGGTTATTCCTCTCCTGGTGCAGTACCAAACACCTGCCCGTGTTGAACCTCATTAAGTTTCTCTCTGCCCAATTCTCCAGCCTGTCAAGGTCCTGCTGAACGTCAGCACAGCCTTCAGGTGGATCAGCCACTCCCCCAGTTTCATATCATCAGCAAACCTGCTGAGGGTACATTCCATACCTTCATCCAGGTCACTGATAAACAAGTTGAATAAGGCCAGACCCAGTATTGATCCCTGAGGAACACCACTGACTACAGATCTCCAAGTTGATTCTGCTTTGCTGATCATGATCCTGTGAGCTCTGTCATTCAGCCAGTTCTTGATCCACCTCACTGTCCATTCATCTGACCCACATTTCCTGAGCTTACCTAGAAGGATGTTATGGGAAACAGTGTCAAAAGCCTTGCTGAAGTTGAAGGAGACAACATCTGCTGCTTGCCCCTTGTCGATCCATCCTGCCATGTCATTGTAGAAGGCCATCAGATTGGTAAAGCATGATTTCCCCTTGGTGAATCAATGCTGACAACTCCTGGTGACTTTCCTTTTTTCTACATGCTTGGTGATAACCTCCGGAATGGTCTGTTCTGTCACCTTTCCATGTGAGGCTGACTGGGCAATAGTTTCCTCGATCCTCCTTCTTCCCCTGTTTGAAGATGGGGGTAACATTGTCCTTCCTCCAGCCATTGGGCATCTCTCCCATTCTTCATGATTTTTCAAAGATGATGGAGTGTGGCTCAGCAACAGTATCTGCCAACTCCCTCAGCACCTCTGGGTGCATCCCATCAGGGCTCATGGATTTATGGGTATTAACTAACTGATCTCTAACACAATCTTCTATGACCAAAGGGAAGTCTTCCTTTCTTAAGCTTTCTCTTGCCTCAGAGGTCTCAGAGAGAGACCTCAGCAGTCATCCTCGGCAGTACAGACTGAGGCAAAGAAGGCGTTCGGTAATTCCATCTTCTTTGTGTCTTCTGTCACCAGGACGCCCATCTGCTTCAGCATCAGCCCTACATTTTTCCTAATCTTACTTTTGCTGCTGATGTACTTGTAGAAGCCCTTCTTGCTGTCCTTGATATCCCTTGACAGACTCAATCCCAAGTGGGCCTTGGCCTTCCTATTTGTCTCCCTGTATGCTCTGATGATGTTCCCTTCTATAGTCCTATGTGGCTAGTCCCTTTTTCCACATCCCATAAATTTCTTTCCTCCATTTGAGATTTATTCAAACCTCCCTGCTCATCCATGCAGGTGTCCTGTCCCTTTTGCTTGATTTCTTGATCATGGGGATACACTGGCCTTGAGTTTGAAGGAAATGGTTCTTGAATATTGACCAGCTACCTTGAGTCCCCTTCATTTCTAGAGCTCTAAGCCATGGGATTCTCCTAAGCAGATCTTTGGAGAGGCCAAAGTTAGCTCTCCTGAAGTTTAGGACTCTAGTCCTGTTTACTGCTTTGCTTTGTCCATGCAGGATCTGGAGTTCCACCATCTCATGGTCGCTATAGCCAAGGCTGTACCCAACCCTCTTCAACCAGTCCCTCCTGGTTTGTTAATATGAGGTCCAGCAACACATATCTCCTTGGTTCCTCTACCACTTAAAAAAGTCTGCAGCAACTTCCTGGACTGTGTGTGCTGAGCTGTGTTTTCTCTCCAACAAATACTGAGGTGGTTGAAGTCCTCCAGGAGAACCAGGGACTGTGACCATGAGGCTATTTCCAGCTGCCCAGAGAAAGTCTCATCAACTTCCTCCTCTTGGTCAGGTGGTTTCTAGTAAATAATCACAACAAGCCTGTTCCTTAATTCTTACTCTTGAGCTCTCAACTCATTAGCTGAGAGAAGATACATTCTCTGGGTAGAGCTTGATACATTCTGGTTGTTCTCACAGCACCCTCCCTGCACACCCTGCCTGCACTGCCATTTTTAGGACATCTCTGGATGTTTTCAGCAGCTTATCAATTGCCCATCTGACCATGAGGGCAAGCATTGGTTTTCTGAGGTGCAGCTGGTGCTTTGTGAAGAAACACCAACACAGGCTTCAGCAAGCACTGAAACAAGCAAAACACTCAGAAGTTTAATATTACGCCAAATAAAATGGGCAAAATTATGTAGAGATTGCGTCTTCAGGGAGCTAATATCATTGAAGCAATAGTGTAGATGAACTCTTGGAGGGACAGCAGAGCTCCAGTCCATTCCACAACAGCTCTGCCCTCCCTTAAGGTGCAAGATACACCAAACCTAACAAGCTTTCTGTCTCCTCTGAAAAGGATGATGCATAGGTATTGTGCATGTGATGCTGAGTCCCTAACATAAAAGGAAACTGCTACAGTCCAGACTCTCATGAGGTAGCTGATGACTAAAGAGCAAATTACAGTCTTAGTCATTCCCTCCCTCAATTTATCTATTCATGTAATTTATAAAAAGAGAAGTGGACTGTGATTGTTCCACAGGCCAAGTAGTTATTTGCTTTGATGGTACTTTGGCCAAAAAGCATGCAGGGACAACAAAGGACACAGGGGAATTTTATCTATTTCACTTTTAAAAATTCTGGTAAGAAAGTTATTTCAGGTTCCTTTGTGCCTCTGAATGCCTGACTGCACAGGGAGAGGAATTAGCCTGATCTACTTTGTTTCTACCAAGGGACTGTGGCTGCTTACAACTGAATCCAACTTCTGTCTGCTTCCTAGCAGAGGACCTTCTCTGCTTTTGTGCCTCCCTTTCCTCTCCTTTTCCCAGATGATTTTTCCATTATTATTGGATTCTTTGATTTTCCTGTCTGTGGAAAATGAGCTTGTGCAAAAAGTGCACTGTATGGATTTGATAGTACTTCTAAGTCAGTGATAGCATTTTAATGTCTTGTTTTTACTGGCTATTCAGTTTGGCAGCCTTAGCCAGTAAAGAGGGAGGGAAGAGGACTCTAGACAGCCTGCCATCCTTCTGGATTCCTACCACATGCAGTGCTGTCTGACAATGTATTTATTCCCAGTTTCTTGATAAGTAACATTTCACTTGAACAGTGAAAAAGGAGGTACACTTAAGAGTTCAGATGAGAAATTAATGTCCAACTCTGATTCCACTGAAGTTAGAGTCAGCAAATGCATAAACGAATGGATGAATAAATAAATGCAGATAGTAGTGGACGCAAGATTGATCTCTGAAGTATGAAACAGCATCATCTCACAGGAGGAAAAGATCTGTCAGGTCTCATGCTGTAGACATCTGACAACCGAGACATTCCCGGGGCCATGCCATGGCCCAGGGCCAGGCACAGCTGATGGGCTCACCAGCTGGTTGCATCTGACACCCAGAGCTCTCCTAGTGCCGCAGCACCCGGGGCTCTCTGAATTTGAGCTGTTCCTAGATACAGCCTGATACTGTAGCCTTTTCTTTGTTCCCAAGCCTGCCTTGCATCATACAGCCCCTCTCCCATAACTTCTTCCCTTCTCATGTCACATATCAAAAATGTGGAGACTTGAAGACTGGGTTAAGAAATAAAAAGGCCTGGGAAGTGCAACTAAACCCTCAAAGCTTTGCTATTACACTTTGAGAGGATTTCATGGGAAGAACTGTAAGAAACGTTAGCTCCATCTTTGCCTATGAGCTGATTCTAAAGACTTTATCACATTCTTGAAAGATACTTTCCCTGTATGTCTAAGCTTTTCAGGCAATATACATTCTTTTTATACATTAGAAGACCATTTATAGAATACATTTAATGTTTTCATCATTGAGTGCTTATATTACTGCGTAGGTCAGTGAAAAAGAGTCCTCTAGTGTAATTTATGGGAAAAGTATACAGAAAACTGATTCTATTCAGTGTTTTACTTGTTAACTAGAGCAGGGTAATGGTAAATATTAACTGGAATATATAGGCCATGCACATTAAAAACTAAATTATATTTATAATAAATTGCCTTATTCTCTCCATTGCACATAAGGAAATCTAGACTGTGAGAGCAGTGAAATTTGCTTTACAGTTAACTACTTTATCTGTTTAGTTGTGATGAAAACTGAAGCACATTAGACTGTATGCAGACATTAATTAATACCTGAAAACCACAAATTTCTTGTTGCAGACAAATCTGTTAGTTCACACAAAACAGAAAGTGCCTGGGTTCTGCAACTGTGGAAAAATGAACCTGTCCATGAGATCACTATATAAGAGAGATCAGGCTCTCTCTTATATAGAAACAATAAAAATGAAAAAATAATGAGAGCAGAAAATTAAGAGGGGAAAATAGAGGCTAAGTTTTGAATCTAGAATTAATAGGAAAACAATTTTTTCAGAGAAAGAGGATGTGATCAATGAGTTAATATATGATGCTGTAAAAACCTGGTCTGTCAGCCTTTAACAGTGATTTCTTGGTATTTTGGGGGGAAAAAAACCATAAAAGTCTTTGGCACTTTATCCCAAGGTTTTTTTTCTTGAGAAAATGCTCCCCAGCTCTCTTATAAAACCTAAACCAAGGAACGTTTTGCTTACATCTGCTGTGCCAAAGAAGAAGCCTCTTTTACAGACAAAACTCAGAAGAACTACATGCTTTTTATTTAAGATGTCTGACTTACTCACTTAATACATCTAAAATGCACATATAAAGGGTTCACAGCACAGAAGCTGAAGTAAATAATACCACAATTTCCACCTTCAAAATTAATTAAGCTCCTGATGTCAATATGAATTCAAACAAACCAGCTTTCTGTAGTACCTTCTCTTTTAACCTCTTCTCTCTCCTCATCTGACAGTACATCCAATTTGGCATCTCTATCAGTTATAATACCCCAGGTTTTCCCTATACCCATCAGCAGGTCTGTGATATGCACAGTTCTGCTATACCACCCTCCTTGACACCAGTCAGTTGACTGCATTCCCATTCCTCTTTGTAAGACAGACTGCTCCCTCAAGTCTTTCTCAGTGTAGTTAATGTTCACAGACCTTAACCGTCAGGAGCCTCAGAAAAATGTATTAAAGTCAAAGGCAAACTAACCCTGACTTTTGTGGTTTAATAATTGACACACTTTTAAATTAAAATAAGATTAAGAGTGTCCTTAACTAATTTTTCCTCCAGGAAGAAATTACCTTGAACAAAATATCCAAATTCAACTTGCAAATCAGGCAGTATGAAGGACTCTTTAAAATGTACAATGAAGTTAGTATGAAACTAAAGAATAGTTAGTTTCTTTTCAAATTTATAAAGAATCTGCCAGAAATATGTGGTTATAACCTCATTTACAGGAGCACATTTATGCATACCTATTATGAATATCAGAACGACTGTGTCCAATTTTCTGATCCCCTTTCTCTACCCACATACCTGGTTAGGTTAGCTCTACATCAAAACAGGATAAATCAGCTGGCATTCTGCACCCTTATCTTGGAGAAAGTGTATTGTAACTTAGTTCAGATTTCTATCTCATGCTGGAAAATTGTCAGACTTTCCTTTACTTCTTTGTTCTGCTTTTATCTAACCCTAGAACCTGAGCTGATTTTAGAAGAATTTTGACAGGAATTTTGATTATACAATTGTGACACATTTATAAGGGCACAGTCCTTTTCTGTATGGACAGAGGAACTCATCCTTAGGATGCAAAGATAGAGAATTTTTTCTTTTTCTAAATGAGTACTCAGCAGTTTAAAACTGGAATTATGAAGGACAACTTACGTGCTAATTCTTTAGCTATCCAGAATGATTCCTGTTAAAAATCTATCTGCATTGTCACTTTCTCTGTGTTAGGATTAATTTCAGGCTCAAATATTTGGTTTTGTTTCAATACTGTATGATTGATGGAGGTAATCCTCCCAATCTCTGTTTTTAGTATCATGACTACTGATAAGGGAACCTTTAGCATTAGCTACACAAAAAGACATATTTGTGTACTGGAAACTCTGGATTGCTCTTTAATTTCCTGTGTTAATATTGCTATTTCTGTTAGTTAAGGTACCCTCTTTAATGAGGGTTTTGCAGCCTGCAAAAAATCTTTAGCTTATCTTGTCTCAGGTTTCTACCCAGTTGCCCTCATAGAAAGTATTCTAATTTTTCCCTGAGTACAGCTTGTTTCAAAATACCGAAGATGAACAGATGAAGAATGTTAGATATTCTTGCTGTTTAAAATCTGTGCCTTAACTCCAGTTTGGAGGTGGGTGGCTTCAGTTTCCAGTTATTGATTGCTGTTTGATTAGAACCTTTCTCTCCCAAATTAAAAGGTACGCTCTCACCTGGAATTTGCTGCCCAGGACTGAAGTATTCTGTTACCCGGCATTTTGTCTCCAGGGCTGTGCTTATTTGGCTAAACATGTCAGGTCCTGTCGCGGTGCCTGTTCCCTGCCCCGGCTAGCAGGGGCAGAGCTCGGGCACCGGACACTCTGTGCCTGTCCCGGAGAGGCGGTCAGAGGCCGGATCGCGGCTGGAGGGGGCCGAGGAGGTAAAGGAGCGAGAGGGCTCTCGGCATGGTGTTCCAAGGCTTTATTGAGGGGGTAAGGAACTCCAGAGGCCAAAAAAGGGCCACAAAGTGGAGGCACGGGACTTTATAGGCAGGGTAACCGGGGTCCAAGGCATAATATGAACAAACCAATAGGAGAGGTGCGGGGAGGAACAAAGGTACAGGGGGCCAATGGGGTACTGGACACCTTAGAAGCTTCTGAAACAGAACCATACAAGGAAATTCAAAGGAATTGCATCCAACAGAGTGGGAACAAGGAACTCACAGCACAGCGCAAGGCCTTACTAGGAAATATAGCTCAAAAGGAGCCCACTACAAGGTCCTCCTATTCTTTTTTGGTAAGAGTTTTTTGTGCATCTGCTTCTTCAAGTCAGAAACTCTACACCCTACTGATTGCCAAGAAAACACATTCTACTTATGTGGAAGTAAATTCAGAAAGCAGAATGAGGAAGTATTGTAACAGTATGAGACATTACTACCTTGTTTTTACTTTTCTGTGGGGACATACATGTAAGTCAGTTTATCAAAACATAAAGACTGATTCCTTATTCTATATTTGGTTTTGAAAGGAAGAATCAATACCTGTGAGGTAACATTAAATACTGGAAATTTTGCTTGGTTAAGCATGATCATTTAGTCATTAATACAGCAAATATGAAAAGACAAAGTTTAGGAAGTTAGGCTTGAGATATGTCTTGAGAACATAGTGAAAAGAACTTTTTTCACTGTAAAGTTATTAGAATTCAATAAATGCATCATTATTTGGGGAGTTGGGTCATTAAAAGACTTATCAAGGTTTCTTTTTTGAGGAGTCTGAAAGTTGGGAAGTGGATAGACTGGGTATCAACAAATGGCAAGGAATTGCATGTTAAAGTAGGGATCTTGCCTTTGTTTGTGTTAATACAGTGCACAAAAAAATAATGTTAATATAGGCACAAAAAAATACTTGGGCCAAAAAAAAATATAGTTATCAGTAAGTACCAGGGATCCGTACTATCCCTGTAAGGCATTTTCTGGGCAGGGTATGCTTAGTGATTCAGATTGTTTGGCCTTTTCAACTACTTCTCCCTTAGGTTCTGGAAATTTAGGAGGATTAACTTAGGTGAGAGAGCACTGAAAGAAGTACGGGTCCTATTTGTAGGCCAGGCACAGACTAAAGGAACCTTGCCAAGCTTTTTAGTCAACTGCATGTCTCAGTTCCTCCTCTGAAAAATGGGGTCAATAGCTCTCTGTCTGACTTGTTGCAAGGATAAAATCTAAGGAGGTGCTCGGCACCTAAGATGCTCAAACACAAAAATGGTTAGTACCAGAATAGTCTTGGTTACAAGCTAAGAGGAAATGATGAATCTAGCTCAACCTTTTTGAAAGGATTATGGAAAATTCCTTTCGTGACTATTATAGAGAAAGGCAAAATGGAGGGGTAGTGTGGACAGAATATTTATTAAAGTGAGTGTTTACCCAAAAGTTCTTGCATGTTCCAGTGTGAAGTATTAAGTTCAAGCCGGTTCTGTAAGACATACATAAATGGAAGTAAAATGTTAAATGTTTCAGCCAGCAGGCTTGAAAGCTTCTGACCAAAACATTGTATTTCTTTACTTCCAGCTGTGCGTGTCTAATAACATATTTCATTATGTTTAAATACCAACTGCATCACTCTACTCCTTGATATTGAGTGCAAAAAAATGACTTAATTTGTTGATGAGCAGCATGTTACAGGCTGGCAGTAATGTCAGTGGTGATTTTACTGGCTCAGTACTCCTACCCCTGCTGCACAATCCTTCCCCCCTCTCTGAACTTGGATGCCTATAGCACATAGCACACCAGTGTCTGTGTTCCCTGGTTCAGGATTTCATTTCACTACATCATAAGCTACTAACACAACCTTGTCATTGCAATTTGTCACACTTTTTTGTGTGCTCTATATCTGACTGAATTCTCATCTCCCAGCCCATAGGCTACTAGTCTGGAATAAATCTCTAAAACATAATGGAAAAGGATGAAAAAAAAACAAACCTAAAAAAAGAGACCCAGTTGACACCTCTTCTCCTGACAGTAGCAGATGCATAATCACGGGCAATAGTTGTTTCTGCTGGCTCTCTCTGTTGTATCAGATCAGCCAACACTGGCTGTCAGAAGCATATCCTGGTGCTTGCCCTTGCCATGTGCCAGGGCTGCTATCCAGGCTGCCCCGGGGCCAGCAAGATGCACCTTCTGAACAGCTTGGCTTCTCTGGGATTTAAAATTCTTTTGCTCTCTTCATCTTCTGGTCTTTCCTCTTAAGCAAATACGCAAAATGTTGTGGAGGAAATTCTTAGGGATCAACTGTGCTGCTTTTCAAGCTGAGCAGCATTTGAAAAGGGAGAAGGCACATACCTCCAGGCTTTGAAGAAAACAGTGGGAAAAGAACCAGCTGCCATAATCAATAGATAAGTGACCACAGGAGCAAAACTGTGGCCCTATTTTGACCCAAGTAGATACCTCAAGCTTTAGTGTTGGTTGTCGCGGTGCCTGTTCCC
>VXBT01009668.1:0-37851 GCA_013400235.1 Oriolus oriolus | reverse complement strand
GTCAAGCTGTCCCCCCGCCCCTGTCCGGAGTTCATTGGTTGTGTGTACCCCGATTCCTCCCCCCTATCTGCTCCCCATTGGTTTGTGCTGTACTCCCCTGCCCACTTTGCCGTCCCTTAAAAGTACCATGCATAGCTGGACCGGATGGATTTTTCGTTTCCTCCACGATCCTGCAATAAAAACCTTCCCGTGGTCGTTGAAGGGAAAAATATCCCTCCCGTTCTTCCTTTGCCTCCGAGGTTCGCGGGGCTGCAGCACCGCCGAAAGTGAGAGGAGCGTGCATTTCTACGGCTCTCGATCTCACGCGGTGTCGCGCCGCCGCCGGCAGTATTGTGCCCAAATCGTATCTGAGTTCGTGTCTGCAGGCTGGTCGCAGAGCCCGCCCGTACGGGGTTCGCGGAGCCCCGACACGAGAGCCAGGGACCACGGCCACATGAGTTTATGTAGATGGTAATAGAATACATTCTTTTGGTTGCATCTTACATTGTAACCCAAGACATTATGGTTTTATGAACTGAAGATTGCTGCTACTAGCAGGCGAAACTGATATCTAAACTAGTGAAACCATTTTGCTGTTATGGTAAAATTCAGGGTGTCTAAATAAAAGAAACCTGCTTGCTCTTCTGTCCTTTGGTTTCAGATATCCTTTGGCCAGTTTGGGTCAGCTGTCCTGGCCATACTCTCTCATGGCTCCTTGTGCACCTGCTCCCTGCAGAGCATGAGACACGGAGAAGTCCTTGACTTGAGTGAGCACTACTGAGCAACTGTGGATATTGAAGTGCTGCTAGCAGAGGGATTTTCCATCTTCTTGCACTAATGCAAGCTATGTAAACAGTAAGATAGGTTTTGTAAATAGCATTTACACCTGCTGTTTTCCACTTATGTTTTTGGTACAGTAACATAATATTTTTAAATGGGTGTCTAGGACTTAGGCCAATCACCCTGGAAGAAGTGTGAACACTGTCCAATCGCTTTATGGAGCTAGAATATATAAATGATATTGTAAATTAATAAATAATTCATTCTCTCGCTGGATTGCTGTGGTGCCGCATCATTTGGTCCTGCTAACACTACCAACAAGCAACAGCTAAAGCATCAGTGTGTTATCAACATTATTCTCATACGAAATCCAAAACACAGCATGATACCAGCTACTAAGAAGAAAGTGAATCCTGTCCTAGAGAAAACCAGAACACCTTATTTGTATCTTATTTGTTCAGTTCTCCAGCACTTTGAAAGAGATCCCTAAGCAGTTTGGTGCTTTCAAAGTATTTCTTTAGTATCTTAGTGCATATCACTCATGCTCATGAACTGCATATAGTTGTGTTGAAGAGATTATTCCCCTGCACTTCATCAATGTAATATATTCACAAATTCTTAATGTTCAACTTCTTTTCTCAAAATTTTCTTGTGAAATACAAATATTTGCAGTTAAATGAGGGAGTGGTACTATTTTATGTGTTTATTTAATTGTGTTTCCCTCTCTGCTGGTCAGGCTGGAGAGATTATTCTATTCATCTTGAAACTTTAAGTATTCTGTCATTCTCCCACCCTCTGCCCTTTATTATCCTATAGCAAGCCTGTAACCAAGTCTGTAGGCTATCTAAGGTACAGACTGCCCTCACATAACCCACTTGACTGCTCAGCATAAATGAGATTTTTAATGGTCTGGTTACTTGTCATTAATTGGCTTAGACAGGCTTGAATTTTGTCACACATCTTGACCTTTATAGAACCAACAACTTTGACAAATATAAAGTTCAGGAAATTCTGGCCTTAACACCTCTCATTGGATTACTTTGCTCACATGCCAAAATCCAAATCTCTGGTTCTTAAAAGTGCTTCTATAAATACACATAATTATTCTAGTACCTGAGCGAAGCTGGAGCATTAAAATATGCTGTACGTTAACAGTGGTGTGATTCCTGCTCCTCTGACAACAGTCTGCTTCAGTCTTTGAAGGGAAAAAGCATCCACAAAACTGAAAACCACTCTATTTTAAGGTTTAGTACTGCCAAAAAAAAAAATCACATTTCAGATCCTGCTGTCCTTAGGAGGCTTTTCAGAGGGCCCTCTATGGGGGTGACATCAGGAATAGTTCAGACTTGCAAAAGACAGAGGCAATACGCAGCGTATCTATTGTCAGGTGTCACCCTCATGCTGCCTTGCCCAGACTCAGCGCTGCCTTGCCCAGACTCAGCTCTTCACCCCCCTTCATGTGTCTTTTTGTTCATGTCCCAAGTGTGATGTGGTCTGAGTAATGTTTGTTCTTTAAAACATAACATCTTACCCTGTATTAAAAAAATGAACATTTTTCATGGAGGAGTTGTCTCTGTAGGATTCAAGAGGAGAATGGAAGTTTATCTGCTATCTGTAAATCAGTATCTTATTTTAATATTGAGTTTGATACATTTCTATGCTTCTCTGTTACTGATGCAATATTTAGTACCCTTGGGTTCAATAGTTGAAGAGATAGAGGCATTTTTATCACAAAGTAAAAAAACGAAAAGGCAAAAACCAAAACCCACTTATTTGTGAAGCAGCTCTTCTATTTATGAGTGCGATTCATTGCCTGCTGGTGCTCTCTTGTAACCTTTTTGTGAATGTAGGGCACTGTTGTCTACCCATGTGTGCTGCTTTTCTATTGCCATGAGTCTGTAGCTATTAATAGTCATTTCCAGCCTTCCTTGAATGCCACTTTTCTTTCCCTGTGGCTCATTTGTCCCAGGTGTTTATGAGTCTTGTAGCTTTGACTTTTGTGAGCTGTAATTGGGCCAGACACTCTCCTGTGTCAATATTCTTTAAAATCTTTGAGGGTAGGAAGAGTGCAATTTACAGCTGTGCTTGTAAATGGCAGAAGCAGATGTACTAATGAACCTGACATACGGCTTTACATGAGGAAATTCTCAATGGCACTGCCCTTACCTGCAGCCCTTTAAAGCTGCCCAAGCTGCATGAATGTATCACGAATGTGGTTCACACCTGCAAATAAGTGAGGCATTTTATATATGCCATTTGAGGTGTCAGTCTTTAATTTTATGAGTAAAAGTAAGTGACCGTAAGTCCAGAGTAAGTCAGCTGTTGAAAGGTTACAAAATGTTCAAGGAGTAAAACTAGGGAATGGCAGTAATTCCAAACTCATGCCTTTATAATGGGGCTTCTCTCACTGCAGCTGGGGTCCAGCACTTGTAGCAAAGGCTGAAGAACAGGACGTGTCAGATAAGGGCAAGAATTGGAGAGCACAGGGAGGTTTTGTATTTCAGGGACACATATGGGCTGCTTGGCTTTCATTATGCATATATGTACCACATATCTCAAAGTTAGACAGTCAAAAGCTGAAACTCCTTATGGATGGGGTGCAAAATTGTAGATCAGCCTGATTTGCTTCAGAGTCTGGCAACCCTATGGTACCAAATACAGATGTTCTAGCTGTCATTTGTGGAGATAAAATGAATGAGATTATTTAAAATATAGATGCTCATCTTAACAAGATTATTTATATTCCTTCCTCCATGTGAGACATCTTGTGCTCTTCTATGATGGTCAACAAGATTTAGTAAGTGAACAGTCAGAGTTGTGAGTCGATCAACTTAAAAGGCTTCTCATGTACTTCTAGACACTGAAGGGCAGTGCTTAAGTGTCCAGAGAAGCGGTGAAACAAGCCTGACCTATTTACTATTCAATTTAAATTGTGGTGTGCCTAATTGCCCTACTTTGCTATTTAGTGCTCTAAACCAGTCATCCAGCTTGTTGTATTTTTGTCATTGACAGAGTTCGGCCAAGTATTTTATTTTAGAGTAAAATCAACATCTTTGGAGACAGCTGCCTTCAACGGATGCTGTAATTGTTCATGTTTTCTCAGTCACTGATACTTTTCCCTGTAGTATGTTTTTCTCAGTATTCCTTGAATATCAGAAGACCCTCAAGAAATTGATACAGCATACTTCTGCTCCTAAACAGGGGTTTTGGCATACAGATTTATTATACAACCATGAATGACTCTAATAAATATTAATTTAGGTGCTTTTTCCCCCCTTCTGGTAATTTTTGTTAGTGTAGTGAGAAGCTACTATCTACTCACTATCTTAGCACACATAATATAACTGAATTAAATCCTGCTATGAGGTCCTCAATTAGTTTTGACGGTCAGCAACCAGACAAGAGAAAAGACAGGAATAGTCAGTATCTTAGACAGACAAATGATTAATGTAGATATCTGTTTCAGTATCAGAATCATCATCACCTGATCATCCATTGATAAAGAGCTATCAAAAGGAACATTAAATGAGTTTTCCAACTGTCCTCATCCTCTTTTCCCTGTTCACTCTGGCAGGTTGTGGCCAAATGTGGCCTGTTTAATAATTCTGAAGTATGTATCATGCATTGTTACTTCTGCCCAGCACAGCGGATGAGCACAGCATAGATGAGTACAGTCCAAATTCTTTGACTGTAAGTTCTCCAGGCCAGGGGCTGTGCCTTCTTGTGTTTATGATGCTTAACATAACGAGACCTTGATCTTAAGTGAACAGCTAAATGAAAACAAACAGTACATTCTCATTAATCTTGGAAGTTGGAAAATAGCATCTTGTGACTTAGACATCTAGCTTGGTATTATTTAAAATAGGATCTCCTTATGAAACATCAGATAAAAGGTAAAAAATTATCACTCTTGTGTTAAATCTCAGTTTCTAACTAATGCCCACACCCAGGGTCAGTAACGTTTTACTTCTCCTAAAGGAATTTTTACTGTGCAGATTAAAAAGGTGTCAAAATGTTCTCACAATTTAGTGCATAGTCAGTGTAACATCATTGTTTTAAAATTCTCTAGGTGTCTTAAAACATTTTGACGCAGTAAACACTTTCCTTTCACTTCTTCTAATCAATATTGACTTCATTATGACATCTTGTTTCAAGGTTAATATTCCTGTATTGTGTAAGGTTGTAATTTTAATAAAATATCCAAAATAACCTGTAATTGGTTCTTTTAAGAAATCTGATAAATATTTTGCCCCACAGCAGATAATTTTGCTCCTGTTATATTGAAAAATGCATTATTATTTTCTTTTCCCATTACTATTAAGGTGGATATCTTTCAACATATTAGAAGATCATTGTTAACGCAAAATAGACTTATGAAACTAGTAATTTGTCTGTCAGAAGCAGGCCACAGACGTAGCTGAAAGAGGTAAGCTAATGGAATGGCACTAATGCAATTTTGCAAATAACTTAATGAAGCATGTAAAGCATATTTCTTCCATTAAGTACACATAGTATGGAGTCATATTTTGCTTACTGGATGTGAAAAATATTTTTAATTAGCTTAAACATGAAGAGACTCTTCAAGGTCATGATACTGAAAACTATTTAAAAAGTGCATAAAATCACAGGAGGCAGCAGGAAAAGCAAAACAACAGTATCAGATGAGTAGAACACTGAATGATAACAGATGAAAGCAAGGCAAAGGAAATGAATAAGCACTACTATAAAACAGGGAGTCTCACCATGGATTTATCTAAAGTCATTATGTCTTAACAAGAATGTTTTTAGCGGAGTTAAATACCAGACCCAGGACTATTCCCATAAGCCTTCCAAACCTTTCCTTTCCTAAAGGTCAGTGTGATGAAGCATGCAGTCGGCTTCTCACAGTGAGAGTGTGTATTGCTGAAAATCTATAATCCCAATTACAATTTTTCCAGTGTTCAGGGTGAGCTCAGCCCACTCTGGTGGGCAGGTTCTGTTTGTGTCATGGTCTGATGCTATCAGTGATAAGTGCCCTGAATGCCAGTACACTGTTCGCCTGCACCACTCATGGTGACGTAGTTCTGCAACCCCTGCTTAGTTAAAAAAAGAATTTAAAAATAATTTTAATGATTTCTTTCAAGTTGGAATATTTTTGTTGAAATGCAAAAACAGTTGCCACTATTTCCTATGGCAGATGATAGTAAGTTATTCTCTGTGTGTTATTTAAAATCCCAGATATCAAGGAAGCAATGTCTGTAGCCCAACTGTCCAGTACAGACAAGAGGAAAAATGTTATCTTTTTTATTTCAGTTAGGATTTTACTTTTAAAGCTTTGAGTTAGCAGGGAATTTAAGAACATATTTTATTCATCCAAGCATTTTAGTATATATTCATATCTTAGCTAATGACAAGCAGTGAAATTGGATTTCTGTTTTAAGTCACTTGGCTGATGGTCACTTGTGTTGTAGAGACCACAAATTCATCAAAGTAATGAAAATACAAGTTTGAGTTGAATTAAAAGAAAAAGCATTCCATATTTTTTATGAATTTAAAAGTAAAATGTGCGTAACATTGAGTAGATTTTTTTATTCTTGATTTTCTCAAATATCAATATAGATTGATATTTGCTTCTTATTTCCAAGAGAAGTTCTTTCAGCTAAGAGTTCAGTGCAGATTTAGCAATATCAAGACATGATAAATCTAATTTTTTAAGGAACTTAGTAAAAATTATTTACAACTGAGGATAATTTTGAACATTTTCATTCAAGATTTTCTAGTCCAACTTGAATATTTTTAACCCAAACTAATTTTTTTTCTGTAATGTTAAAAATTAAACTGCAATGTACTAAGAAGCATTGAAGCACCTTTCAAATTAAAGGTACTGTAGTCTTTATTAGAATTACAGGTAGCACAATGAAGAATTTACATTTTTGTCTCCATATGAAATGGAGTTTATACAGTTACTTATGGTCTTCCTTCTGACTTTCTCCTTTACCTATGGGGCTCAGGAATGAATTTGGACATGTACTAGCATATTACAGCCATCAACCCAGTTTTAGCAGATTGAGTAAAAGACATTGTGGGGTGCCTGTTTCATTATTGGATGCAACAACTGCCCCTCTAAGAGCTCCCCATTTCAAAATGGCAGTCAGGGAAAATTGCTGTATTCCAAATCCTCCACATCCTTTTTTCTAGCTACGAATGAAAAGGCCTTTTTATCGATTCTGTCATAAAAGAAAGTTCTTTTTATGGAAAGTTCCTCTGAAAAACTACCATAGTCATTTATAAATGTGAGAAGCAGTAAAGGACAATTGCAGTAGTTCCTTTCAGCGAATGACCATAAAACAGGGTGAAGGTTTCACTAATCTTAGTGATTTCTTACTTTCTAGTTCTCTTTAGTCATCCATACCAACATGATTGATCTCAAATA
The DNA here is from genome assembly GCA_013400235.1 of Oriolus oriolus. Classification (NCBI taxonomy): domain Eukaryota; kingdom Metazoa; phylum Chordata; class Aves; order Passeriformes; family Corvidae; genus Oriolus; species Oriolus oriolus. The sequence continues at coordinate 30,680 of VXBT01009668.1, read as the reverse complement.
TATTGTATGGTAAAAAGTTTTCAGAGTCAGCAAAAGATTTTACTGAAAAAAGTTTGTACTTACCATGTTTTCAAAGAACTAGCATTCCTATTTTAGCATTATCTGGCATTTCATTGAAAATCTTTTGGGATATATACTGCTAATTAGAGCTTTATTGAAAAATACTGGAAAAATCATTCATTGGTTTGTCTAATAAAATCTCAGAGTTTAATTTACAACATCTGTATTCATTATTAATTTCTCTGCAGATGTTTGGTGTGCAGTACTGCTAAAATCAGTGGAAATTTGCAATGGAAATGCTGTATGTTTGCCCAGCTAAATTTCCCCCCAAGGTAGTCGTCAAGTGTAAAGTTGTGGAAATCAGATTTACGTGCACTTCTCAGCAAGAAGGTTGATTTCCCTCTGGCTGCTACCTGATAAGAATCAGACATTAATATCATTGATTTTGGCTGTTACACTCATATTAAGCCAGCTTAATGGAAGTTCACTTATTTAAAACACTGCAGTGAGGTAGAACAAACAGAGCAGTGAGTTGCAGCAGGAGTTTTGCTGTTTCTTGTTTCTTTGCTATAGGACAACCTGGCAAAGAAAGATCCTTTTTTCCTTCTGGAGTTGAAGTTTTTCCAGAATTCAAAGCTAGTGTTTAGGGAGAAGTAGAGTCTAGCATGTGACCTGTCAGATTTGAATTCTCAGCAAGCATGATGAAGGTAGAAAATTATCTGATAGTTGTTCACCCATCCATACAGGTAATTAACCCATGTCTATCTTAAGGGCGTTTTCACAACTTGGTCCTTGTGATGAATTCATAAACCTTATTCAAAAGGGAAAAAAAAAATCTAATGAGAGTATAAATGATAAATAAAAACCACCAATCAGTAAACAGAAAGCACTTTACATAAATTTGAGTCAAAGTGTCTTTACAGAAATTGAATGTTTCTCATGCTGAATTAAAGAGAACAAGAATGAAATTGCTAGTAATTAATAAAACCTAATACAGAAACATGCCAATAAAGTATTACTGGGAGTTTATAAAAATGAAGTAATATTCCTTTAAAAAATATTGTATGTAGTTTTAATAAAAAAATAAATACAAAGAACCCCAACTAGTAAAGCTAGGTGTGTGTGCATATAAAAATAAATATAAATTACCAAATTTTTATGCTAATTTTTAGAACTTTTTCGTATTTCACTATAGACTATAGATGATCTATAATAAACACTTCTTAATAGTACCCTTTATTTATATTTTAAGTCATTGGTCTACCTGGAAATCCATATTTTTCATACTGGTATTTTTTCATTAATAAAAAGGCAAAGCCTGGTCCACTTTCTGGATACTATTTATTTGTAATAGACAATCTTTGTTTTGGAGGAGTTGCTTATAATCCTGTTTCTGATGGTATTTTATCAGGGTTAAGAGAAAGTAGCATGTTGGTCAGACAAATATCTCAAACAAATGCTTCCTGTACATCATCTGTTCACATACTTCATTTATGGACACTCCCTTTGGTCTACAAAGTAGATGTACCAGACCTTTTCCCCCCCTCTTAATATATATAGTATATCTTACTGATACTGTTGGCTCTACTTTTAGAGGGTTACCTGGCACTGAAAGCACAGCTGAATTTTGTAATGCCAAACTTTGTGCTGAATTCTTTTGTTGGTGCTCAGTTAAGTCAATGAGGTTGCACTGATGTAAAGAGGGGCCCAAGGACTACAGAGTTTATTGCTAACTGTGAGGACAGATATATGAAAAGAGTGATCAACTCAGGATCTTTGGTGGCAAACCCCGTGTAATGGCCAGTGACATTGTCCATCATCTGGGAATTTCAATCCTTTATATTAAGGTATCAGCTGAGTAATATGCAAATCCAGGCATTTATTGCCTTGTCATCTGCAGATATTGGTAGTCTTTCAGTTTTGGAAGTATATCCCATGCTGTATTTTCAGAATAGGATTGCTTCAGTTGAAGAATTGTGAAGACATGAGACAGAATCTATTTGCAAAAATGAAATTGTGTTTGCCAGTGACAGAATGTACACTGATGGAACTGTGTGGTACAAGAAATTCTACAGTGGAAATTAAATATAAGAAGACTTTGATTAAATAACTGGAGAAACCTGAAGAATTTGAGAGTGCTGCACTCTATTTGTATTGCCTTTAAGAAGGATTGCGATTCCTTACCAAATGTTATTGATTTCAGAGCAAGGAGTTTCCAGCTTTATAGTCTTTGGCATCATAGTAGCCAAAGAGCTTTACATTACAGTTTTGATCTGAGAAAGAAGAAAGTGTCAGAAGCAAGAACAAACCTAGTAGTAAATTCTTGAACTGCATAAAATACACAAAATATACATCTTGAGAGTACTGAGATGCACAAATCAGTTATGTGTTTTAGTATTGATTTTATTGATCCAGATAATGCAGAAGCTTTATTTGCTATCAAAGCACATCTCTGCATTGTGCTGTGTTGTATTGTCCCAGTGTTTAGCATTTTGAATTTGTTCGTTTGGAGAGTGACACAGGGTGATTCAGCTAAGCCTTACTGAAGGCAGAGGGAAAGCTCAGGCGACACAGAGCCGCCACTATCCCACCAAGAGCTGTATGGGAGGGGTGGCCCTGCCTTCCTTGGAGTCTCACCCCACTGTAGGACTAGACACTAATTCTTTTGGTGGGAAAAGAAAAGGCAAGGTGCAATTGGGTTAGATTTCCTTCCAAAACCAGCATATGCTCCCCTGACTAAGGACGTGGCTTGTAAACTTGCTGTCATGGCAACTGGGAAATCTCCGAGGCCCACTGCTCAAGGATCCTGCTCAAGAAGTTCCCCAAAACAAAGCACAACAGCAGCCTGCACAAAACCTGCAAAGGAGGCAGGTGGTGAGGATTTAATGTTCAGGGAAGGTGAATGAAAAAGGTAGCACCATGGAGAATTCTTTATTTTGTACCTCTGTGCTTTTGTCAGTGAGGCTTGAAAGACATCTGGGTTACTTCGACAAACAGGGACAGGATTTAGGATGTGCAGTGCACTGGTTAGGGATTCACAGGTGGTCTTAACCTTGATTAACTCAACATGCAAAGAAACAGATCAATACAATGCCAGTTGTAGTAGGAAAAACTTGACATGCAGGAGGACCAAATCCAAGTAAAGGTGTGCAGCAATGTAAGGGCTCTGTACACTGTGCACAGTCTATCCACATCCTGTCCTGAATCCTTTTGACTTTAGGGCTTGACAAGGCAGAGTGAAGCAGCAGCCTGCCCTCAGCTCTATGCTGCAGTGATCAGGTTGCTTCTCTGGCACAACTAGTTAATTCACAGGCTGCTTGGGTATGTCTGTGTTGAAGTGAAGGTTATTGTTTCCTCTGGGTTAATCCCTTAAATGGCTTAGTTTGCCTGTGCCCTGCTGTAACTCTGTTGCCTGCATATGAAATTGTGCCTCAGGAATGCAGGTTTTGGCTCTTGCTGTTGCCTAGGCTGTTACTAAGTGATTTTTTTTTTTTTTTTTAATTTTTTTTTTTTTGGAAATCAGAACTGGCAGTTTGGGCCTGATAAGTGTCAACTTTCTTTAACTAGCTTTTCATCTGTGGCATGAATATCTGGCAGTTTGTGATTACTGAGTTGCCTTAACAGCTTCATGGAGCTTGTGTTGCTATCCCTGTGCTGTTCCCCACTTCTTCGGAAAAGTTAAGTGCTTTGTGCATTAAAGAAAACATGGTAAAAGCCTTTAATGTGCAATTTCATCCTGAGTGCTCAGATGCAACTGATTTGTGCGACCTTGGTATTACTCTCGTTGATATTCAATCCATAATTTCACACTTAATCTTTCAAAACATTTAAAAGAGGGAACCAATTTTGTTCAATTTCAACAATAAGTGTTGCGTCTCGTAGTCAAGGTCAGTCAAAACAGAGTAACTGAGCTGAATCGTAGGATTAAATTCTCACGGAAAATTGGATGTAATCAATTACAATTAAAGAGCTTAGCAATATAATTGAAAAATTACTTTGGAGATAAGTGCAAAATTTCGTCATTTGTTTATGGATTTCAGGAGGCACTTTTCTCTAAAATGCTTATGATTCTTGAAATGAAAAAGTAGGACATTTAAGAGCAATAACAGGTTGTAGTCTTTACTCAAAATGTAGTTTGCCTGTGGTGATCATGATTGCAGGTCTTTTTGCTGGATTTTAAAAAAAAAGGTTAAAGAATTAAGAGGCAAAATGAATCATAGATGGAAAAGGGATAATATCCTTTGGAGCTGCACAAAAAGCCCTGGAACAGAGTTTATTATTAAGCCATCACATGCTAAAAGAAATAGATTTCTGGATTTAGCTGTTCACCTAGTCCAGTCTCTCATACAACATGGCCTAGGAGGTTCCTGTAGGTTGCCAGCACTTGTGGTCAGCTGGAATGGTGGGTGGGGCTGGAGTCCTGCACAGCTTTTTGTTGGGCTGTGACTGAGGAAGAGGGTTTAAAAAATCTGTAGGAACTGGATCATGAAACCCCACTGTGTTTGCTTACCCTGTCAGTGGGAGGCGTGTGTGTCCAGGTGCACGAAGGGCATACCTGAGATGCCACGGGTTCCCCAGAGCAGGGAAGACCATGATATGGATGACAGAATCTGCCAGGACACTGGCACTGAAATCCATTAGATGCTGAGTGACATCCTCACCCACTGGAAAATGGACAAATACGTCCTGAAGGCAAGTGCCTTCAGAACACTGCTCTGTAGTGACACAAACGCTTCTCCTGAGGTTTGCATTCACAGCAATGTTTCTCTAGCAGCCTTTTGTAGCAACCTCCCTCAGCTGTCCTCATTGTTGTCTCTGCTTTGGACTAAGGTCACCTGGGCTCTGTGGTTCACCTCCTTGCAATGAGCAGTCTGCTGTTCAGTGGAGATCCCCAGTTTGCTGGTGGGGTAAGGATGGGACCTAGAAATGGAGAGAGCCTGACAAATCACTTAGCCCCTCTTGTTTGTGTGAGTGGATTTCTCAGATAACACTCTTTTGTGCAGGGTTAAGGAGTTGTAGTATGATAATTAATGCAGTGACAATTATTTGTTGCGCTGCAAAGACTGGAATAATTGCCAGGATTTAAAAAATATGTAGAGAAATATATAGACAAATAGAGCAGTAGGTAAATTGTGGACAGAAGTGGTGTTTGACTAAATTTAGCCTAAGAACTATTAGTACAATTACTTAGGATCCAGTTTACATGTCATGTGGTAGTTGAGCATTTTTCAGCAGGCAGTTGATTATTTTTCAGATCTTGTTTAAAGAGAGCGAGTCTATCAGATATTCCTGGCATGATGAGTTGACCTCCAGGGGTCCCAGCCAATCATAATTTCCATGGTTCTGAGAGCATGTTTTCTAATGTACAATTTGAATAATTGCTCAGCAGAGTGGAAGCAGGAGGTATTAGGTACTGTCTGAATTGATTAAATCAGATTGTGTTGGATTTAGTGATCACACACTCATATGCATGTGTACTTATAGTTCTGGGAGGAGACATTATCTCATGGAAAATATGACGTCTTTCTTTTGGGCTTGTGTAGGATTAGATGTACCCTGAGCTGCTTGAGCAACTGATAGTTTGGCTTGCAAAATGATTAAAATACAGAAAATTTGCTAAACAGAAAAAACCACTAGTATTAAACCTAGGCTAATTTTATAGAATCATAGAATGGTTTGGGTTGAAAAGGACCTTAAATATCACCTTATTTTGATACACAATAAAATAAATACTGTTTTTTGAAATTACTAGAAATAATATTTTTACTTTAAAAAATAGATGTCTGGATTTAGATTGAAACAGATCAGTTATATTTGATTGAATTATAAATAGGAGTATTTATTGATTACCTCATTAGAGGTTTTGAATTTGCTTTGGTGTAACACTGTTGTATTTAGACCTGAAAAAATGAAAAAGAAAAATAAAGCCCAAACAAACCCACTCCAACAAAAATCCAACCCCAAAATGCCTCAGTGTGTCTTTTTGGTCTCTCACACAAAGTATCACATACTTCTGGAGACAGTGGTAAATAGATTATAAAGATCTACAGTGAAAAATACAGACATTGTAAATGAAGATCTGGTATCTTAAACCCAAGATGACATATATTTGATTTTGAAGTACAGAATGTTTCAAGTATTGTGTCCTGAAATGAGTATTGAGTGTGAGAACCTAAAATCCTTTCTTATTTGTGTCTCAGCAGGCTCATAAAGGTGAAATCAAAAAAGCAGATATACATCTTTCCTCTTCAAAATGTTGTGTTTATTGAACTAGTCATCATATTACCAATAATTGTAGGTAAAAAGTCTTCTACTGAAGGTAATGTAACAAATATAGCTGGTTTTATATTTCTTGGTTTGACTTCTCCTTACAAATCTCATTATTTCTTGCCCTATGCAAGACTTCAAGTAGCTATTAGAGCATTTAAATCCCTGAAAGCAAAAATATTCTGCATTACAGGCCAAAATGTTCCCCTTATTTTGCTCTCTATGGCATTGCATCTCAGGAAATATGACTGTCTACCAGCAGCTGACTCAAACACAATGAGGTGGAAAAACATGACCTTCAGAAGGATGATATAGCATGTAGATTGTAGAATACATTTCTATTGGAGAGTTCCCAGCTTGGAACCATTGAGGATATTTGTGAAAGAGCTTCATAAGTACAGCATGTACACAAGTTGCTCTCATTAGGAGTAAATCCTTGCTATAATATTAAGGGTAGTCTCCTGACATTGACAAAGTTGAATTCTTGTATCACAGACCTTATTTAACCCTCTTGTTGGGTGAGCTATCCCTGTGTAGAACTCAAGTTTGAACAATTGCTTTTTAAACACAAAGTGGCAGCTGATAATCAAGATTTTACCTCTAAGGCAAGGAGAGCCAAAATGAGCCCTTGCTGTATAGTACAGTAGGCCTTAACCCAAAAAGCCTTTCTCCTTCATCTGGTGCATGCCCCAAACTTGAGGGAATGCTTTTTCTAAATACTGGCAATGCTCTCAGTCCCTTTGTGTGCTTCCTGGTTATTTTTTGCTCTTTCCATATGGTGCGCAAAACTCTGAGCATCTCTATCCTGCCTCTAGAGCTGTAGGTTAAGCCTAGCACCATGTGGTCCTGGAGAAAACCTTTATGCTAGAAAGACACAAACTGTCACACTTTGTTATTAATAGTAATATTGACTGTGAATAATAAGGTTTTATCTGACAAAACTAAAAAAAACCAGGAATGAGTAGGCAGGTTGGATAAGGGATAAAGAAATATTAGAAGGAAAATTCAATAAAGAATTATAGGAGGCTTTTTTACAATACTTGTATTAATTTATAATCCTTTTCTGTCACGATAGAAACAAAATCATTGCAACAGAGCTTGCTCAGACCTAACTCACATGAGAAGTTGGTTGGTTTGATTTCAACATGAGACCACATTTGTCACCCTTTTTTCCTCTCCTTAGGTGTGATCCCACCTCTTATGACCATTATGCTTCTCCCAGTGTTTTATATTGGATAGTCATAAAGGCAGATGTGGTCTTTCAGGGCAACATCCTCTATAGCACTGACCATAGGTTTAAACAAAACTTCCTTGAACTAAAATTAAAAAAATGAGCAAACACTGCATGTGGATACTGAAGTGCTGCTAGCAGAGGCATTTTCCATCTTCTTGCACTAATTCTGTGAGAATTTTCCTTTACTATGCAAGCTATGTAAACAGTAAGATAGGTTTTGTAAATAGCATTCACACCTGCTGTTTTCCACTTATGTTTTTGGTACAGTGACATAATATTTTTAAATGGGTGTCTAGGACTTAGACCAATCACCCTGGAAGAAGTGTGAACACTGTCCAATCGCTTTATGGAGCTAGGATATATAAATGTTATTGTAAATTAATAAATCATTCATTCATTCTCTCGCTGGATTGCTGTGGTGCCGCATCATTTGGTCCCTGCTAACTAACAGCTACAATGTTCCTTTTCCAAGGGATAACACAATCTGTTCATAACCATTCATAGAAGGATTGGGAGACACTGAGAGAAGTTGCTAGGATTTTCATAAGAATAAGTGACCAGTGCTCAAGCAGCCTTATTTTGAGAGTGGTTTTGGACTAGGTAAAAAAGTTGCTGGAATGGAACAAATTGGGTTAGACACAGGAGCTAAGATGAGAGGAGTCAATATTTAGAGTACAGATGCAGACTGTTGATATCCAGGATAAGGAGGATAAGAATGCTCTTGATGTTGGGTATTTATAGAGTACCCCTCTCTTTACTATATTCTGTATATACTATATATATACAGAATATACTGTATATACTATACTCTCTTTACTGATATTCTGTAATCAATGTTACCATTTGCAGAGGCACTCATGAGAAATGTAACATTTTAGAAAATCTGCTGATGGAAGTGGACTAGGTCCTGGTGCCTTTCTGTCCACATGGGTACCTAAGGATCCTCTGAGAGCCACTACTCAGTTCTCCAGCCACTTTCTGAAGAGAGGGAAGGCTGACTACATGTTCCAGTTTTGACACTGATTTCAAGCTTGTAGGTTGTCCACAAATCACATTTTGATAAAAACTACCCATTTCAAATGTGAATTTCAGGATGTCAGCTAAAGATTTATGACTTTTCTATCAGTTTTGATTCCATCACATACTTGTTAGTCATGCCTTACTGTGCTGCTGTGTAACAGTTCTGACTGATGTTGACCACATATATTATAAATGATCTCTTTTGATACATTAGTTAATTACGAAGGAAATCATCCTCCTCCTGGCAAATTCAAATCCATCTTAAAATTTTATGGAGAGTCAATTCATTATGAGGAAAGTTATTTATGAATTACTAAAAAAAAAATGTATCTGTTCTCCTTATAATAAGCTTAAAGGTACAAAATGATAAAATGTCAGTTGTCTACTTGACTCTTTTGGTGCATTTCACTAATGAGCTGAGAGACTCTGAGATTTCTCAGCACTTACAGTTAAATTCAGCTAATACAAAGCAAAAAGAGACTTGGAAAGACTTGCTTTATATGTGTAAAAAATTAAAGAAGGAGGAAGGAACAGACATAATGTATATGTAGAGACTTAGTTAAAGAACATTTAGATGCTGTTCAATTATTGTCTTTGTCTTCCTGTTAAAACATATCAAGGTTTGCCTGTTGTCTTTACTTGCTCCAAAAAGAGATTAGGATTTAAATTCAGACTTTGCACAATTACTGCCATTTTACCCAGGGAGACATGATAGAATTGGATATGACCTTTGTAAAATTACTTTCCTTCTTTGATTAGTTTCTGCATTTCTAGAATAGGATTTTGCTAGTATGATTCAGTGCTTTCAGTTCCTGAGATGAGGTGTGCCATATGAAGGTAAAGATACTAAGTTTTCTTTCCTCAATTTTCATTCTTGGCATATCAAGGCCTTGCTTAGGCGTGTGGACTGAGACATCAGTTGATCACTGTACCCACGTGCCCATCTGTATGCAAAGGATGAGAGGTGTTATAAAGCCATTCTCTCACCATCACCACCAAACTATCCCTAAGACGAGATTTGAAGAGCATGGAGAGTACACAGTAAATTTGTACAGAGAAATGTGTGAAGGGGGATTCAGGGCACCTTCTCAAGGGATATGAAGATGAAATTTACCAGATTACATGGTAAATTTGTAGGATGTGGTCAGCTCTAGTCTGAGAGGTGTAGCTGTCTCTGCCGTGTTACAGAAATAGCAGCTCTGCCCATCCAAGAGCAGCAGCTGTCACCCCCTGACCTCCTGTAAATTTTCATCAGCAATTTCACTGGGTGGCAAAATGTAACTTTGCCTGAGTGTGCAATCACACTTGGATTTGTTTTCACAGGTGTTTCTTTTACTACATACTCTAAGATCAGTAAAATGAAAAGGAAAAGGATGACAAGGATTCTTCTGTTTATCAAATGACTGGAGAGTAGTTATCATGGAATTTATGTAATAGGTTTTCTTCTGCTTTCTTCCTGGCTTCCAAAAATGTGTAATTTTTTTCTATCAAAATTACAGCTTGTAGAAGAATTTTCAGTGGAGAAGATGATTGCATGTTTTCTCTCTGTTGTTGCTGTGATATTGAAAGGTTACTGCTGGGCAGCAGTCCATGTTACTTGGTGCTTGGATCCAAAGGTATTGAATTCTGAAAGGACATGGCGTTCCAGCCTACAGGTCAGGGGTTATTTGTGGATGTAGCTAAACTGCTCTCTAACAGTTAAGTCTTATGACTCCTTGTAAACATTTTTGCTGAGCCTTAAAGCAGATTTCTGAAGGAAACATGGATGAGATCATCTTCCCTCACCTTGTTAGTGTTCCTAGGTAGGTTCCTGTTCTGTGTCATGTGGCAGGAAGAAGACAGCAGCCACCACATCTGCATAATCAGGTCAGCCAGCTGTGCTGCTGCCCCTGCTTTGCCTCTCACGGAGAGATATTCTGGCCCAGTCGGAACAGTGCTGTTACCTTCCATTTTTTTTTTTTTGTAGGGCTTGCATATCATCGTCTAGGCTGGGATGGGTGAACAGCTTAAAGGGAAAACTGAGGAAAGGGAGTTAAAATGCTCACTGTTTTCTGAGATGTTTTTTTCATTATTATTTTTAGAAGTGATGATAAATGTAACTTCTTTTGCCATTTACTTTTCCTATCACTGCTTCACACTGCAGTTCTCATGGATCTCTTTGTAATGTAAACTTAGACCTGATTTAGCAATATACTCCAGTGTGAATCAGGAATTCTGTGTCAGCCCTCTGTAGACACCTGCGATAGCGGTGGATCAGCTTGTGATTTCTGTGAAACCTTGGGCAATATATTCTTATGTGGAAAGTATATTGAAAGTGAAGAAAGGCAAAGTGATTAATTTAGAGGTATTGGCTAAATCAGTTTTAGGTGACAAAGTTGAATACATGATGACACAAATATTTTTTTTTTATTTGTATTTTGCTAAGCTTGTTGGTTTTACTCAGCAGTTGGTTTTACTCAGTAGGTTCATCAAATATCCCTTGTATATCTGCAGGGCTGTGCCTTTCTCAGGCTTAGCCCGTGGCCGTGGGTTTCAAAGCCCGCAGCAGTGACTGATGGTTTGAGGTAACTGAGGTTTGCATGCCCCAGCCTCTCTGGCCCGAGAGCCGTCTGCTGGGCAGTTACAAGTCCGCGGCGAAGACAAAGAGGAAAGAAGTCGGAATCTCTGAGGCTGCAATCCAAGTTTATTTCACTGCCCTGTGGGGGCAGGGAGTTAACAGCTTGAAGGGGGGCCAGCAGAGAGACACTGTTTGCTCTCTTGGGCTGGTTTTAAGGGGTTACAAAGTGAGGGAGGTATAACAGCGCAAGCCAGTTGGAAAGTGATGATACATGACAGGAAACCAATAGAGACATCTCAGGGGAGGAACAAATTTAAACTGACTAATAACAAAATCTCTGGAGGGAATTTCAAACCACGCTGGCATCTCTGAGTGGGGGGATTCTTAGAGGCTCTGTGACAGGGGAGGAGACACGGTGTGAGTGGCATTCAAGGGGTACAAATTTCTGTGCCGCAGACTCCTCTCTTGATCTGCCCTCAGGGACAGGATTTTGTGAGTGGAAATCATCCTACTCAGTGTCACTCACACCGAAGAAGGGCTGGATCATGGCAACATATATCCTAAATACTGTCATTTTTGTTTTTTGAAAAATAGTTTTGTCTTCTATTTTGTTGTATTACAAGACAATGTTCTCCCCCTGGCAGCCCACAGTCTACATTTTTTTAGTTCAAATCAATGTAAATCATCATAGACTGGATAGATATCCCACTAAAGTTTAATAAAAAATAGGCCAGCTATATTATAGAGTTTTTTTATTTTGCACTAAAAGGGGATGTTCAGGTTAAAGGGAAAAAATGTATGGTTTAAAACTAAAGCTGCTGCACTTGTGGTTTCAGCAGCCACTATTTTACCTGTGGAAGATCTCTATGATCTGTCAAACTTTCAGTGCATTGTGCAGGCTGGCATGAACTATCTGCAATTAAATACTGGGTAGAACCTTAACATTTACTGCATGCAAATTTTCTGAGATGGATATGAAGACATTAGATTAAAAATGTGTGCCATCCTATTTCCTGTATTCTGATTCTTCAAAAAGCTACTTGCTGAAGCCTTGTGATCTGTGAATTTGTATGCACTTCTATTGTTCCTTCACTGTCAGAAAATTAATTACCTAGAAGATCCTTTCTAATCTTGCCTAACTCTGCTTCACAGTTTGAAAGAGAAGTGGCCTCTGGAAACACCTGGGAGGGCTTTGAAAGTGTTTCAGAATTCTTTTAAGACTTCAAATTGTTCTTCCCCATAGATAGCTGGAGGATAGAAGGAAGTATAAAAGTGATAGAGCATCTATTTCCTGTCTTGGCACTAGCTACAGCTTCTTTAGTTTTTCTTGTTTAGCAGAACACTTGTAACACTCGGCAATAATCAGTTCCAGAAACTACACATTATTAAATTTCTTTGACTAAGTGCTTATCTAACAAAATGGGGCACAGCCTCCAAGCCAGGTAGCAGAAAGAAAAGGCTCGGTAGTGGAAAAAGGTTGTGATATATCTGATGAATTTAATTTTCTACCCCAGTAAAGAATATAAGATGGCTGCAAGGCCAAAGGCTGTTCCTAAAATGCTATTTAGACTTCATTGGTAATTGGTTTTGTCCCAACTCATTTTCAGCTGCAGTGTTAGGGCAAAATGGAACGTAGTTTTCTAAAATAGTTTCTGCTGCTTAAGCAGGGTTTTGTGGAGAGAGGTGGTTGTAAACCCTTTTCCCCCTAGAGCTGTGACCCTCTCTTAAAGAAGGTGGCTCACACTACTGAGCTAGATGCTAAATGTATCTAACAGGGTTTTCTTCTATTGAATTCAATAGCATGAGCTTCATTTAGACCCTCTGCTAATGCAGCATAACGTGCAACCTAAATCTAGCTGAGAAACTTTCCTTCTCACAATTTAACAAAGCATCAATGAGAATTTAAACTTATAAACCCCATTCACAGTGAAAGCCTGTTTCCCAAATGGTCTTGTGGGGCTTCTGAAGCCCTTTTTGTGTCTGAACAATCTGTGAAAGGGCTTTAAGCATGTTCATTAATTTAAAATTATTCAGTGAATGCCTATGTAATTACAACTGAGCCTGTAAGTTGCTTATAAATGATCAGCTTTGCAGTCTATAGCAGGGATTTGCTCTGTGTAGTTTGCTGATCATATGATGCAATCAGCGATATGATGGTTTTGGATCTGTCTCTCAGTGGCTCTTAAGCTTCCAAATAACTTTCTCAGTGTCACTAGCCACGGGATAATCCTAACTGGGGGGGATCTGTGAGTGAATTTTAGCTTCTTTCTCTGGGTGGGACCTGGCTGTGGATGCAGACACCCACCTGCTGTGCACCTGCATTGGCACTTGAAGGAAGCCTGGACCTGCTGAAAAATGGTGGGCTCTGGTAGCCAGTCTGGGTGGTGAAAGAATTGTTCCTGTGGGATGGATAGCAGACTGCATCTCTTTTCCACCCTCTTCCTCCCTTGAAAGAAAGAGGAAAAAGAGAGATGAACATGTGTCCAGTCAGCATCTGTATTAACTGGACTAGTACCATATTTTTCACAAATATTGTGTGACATTGGTTCTCTAAATTATTCAGTGAGTTTTAGTCCATAAATGAAAATCTGAACTGTCCTATGTATTTGAGTGGGAAAGAAGCTGCAAAGAGTTTCCATAAATTACAGAAAGGACTGTCTGCTGCATTTTGACCTGGGATCAACAAGAGCTTTGTGACAAAATAATGACCCTTATAAAGTGCATCTGCAGTCCTGTATTTACTTCCTTCTCTCAGATGGTGCCTTGCAGAGGAGATTGTGGAAGTCTCAGTCCCACTGGTGCCCCTCCCAGCCTGGTTCAGAAGTGTTCATGGGTCCTGAATTGAAACCATCCAGGTGCTGTGCCCACAAGGAGGCCATTTCTAAGCTCTTTTCTCCAGCATTTCCCGATGAAACTATGCATGTAACACACTCACAGTATGTAGAACTGTTCCCTCAAGATGTAGGCTGCCACTTACATGACTCATCAAATTAATTTTCCCTCTCTCCCTTTCAAGCCATCTTCCTATGGTCCCTTTGATCAATCTAGCTCAGAGCCTATTATTTATACAGGGCACATGCTGTTGCTGAACTGGTGGCACTCACATGTATCTCCCTTGTTGCAGTAACACTTTCCTAGTCCTTAATGGTTGCTGTTGAGGTTATAAAATACCATTTTTTATATCAGAAGGCAGAAAGGCCAAATCTTAGTTTAACATACAAACCAGGATAACTTCCTTTATCTCTCTTCATTTCCAGAGCATTAATTAATGGCAGTGCAGAGATTTTTAGTAGTTCTGTTTGTCTGATATTTAGCAACAACATAAAAATAAATTTCCTGTGCCCTTAGTAAAAGTTGATTTATTATCTAATTAGTTAATACGATACCTCTTTACATTTTCTATTATAATTTTAATTTCCTGGACAGTGAATTTTTAAAGAGTAATGAAAGGCAAAGCCCTCATCTTAGAAAGTGACATTGTGGAATATGCTTTGAGTATAGTGGTCAAACTTAAACAAGGGGAGTGAAGATGAAGCAGATAGGATTATGTGGTGATTTAGAGCACATTCTGGTAGTTATGTCACTATTTTAAGGCTCTGTTGTTTGACAAAGCTGCAATATAATTGAAATCATAGTGTGTGGTACATTTATGTTTATGCTCTGTGTTTAGAAGGAGGAGCATGTGTTTAGATGCCATAAAATGCAAAATGGGTTTCTTATTTCTTCCCCCTCTGTATAGTGAGACAATAACAATATAGTTTTGTAGTTTGGAATAATACAGTGTTGAAAGAGCAGCATCTGTGTCTTAACAATTGAACCTTGGCTCTATTTTTACAAGTAAAATTTTTTTTAAGTTCTGTGTTTGTTTAATTTGTACTTTATATATGCTTCTAGAAAATAAACCTGTCAAAACCCTGAGGTTTCCTGTTCTGGAAATAGTTGTTAATGTGGAATTTAAAAAAATAATATTAATAATATTTTTCACTTTGACTGGTATCTAAGATTCCTTCTTGGAAACATTTTCATACTTTGCAGGGCTTGCAGATTATTTGCTATTCAAGGTTTCAAAAGAAAGAGGAAGTTGGAAAGAATTAAACCTTTGGGGACAGCTTCCTAAAAGAAGTGATAAATGAGCTTTTCCTTCCTCAGCAAGGTCTCCTTTGTAACACTGCTGACACCCACTCGCCTTGGGGCTCTCACATTCTGCCAGTGCCAGCCTCACCTGTGAGCCCTCTCCTGGAGGTGCATCTGCATTGGTAGCATCTGAGCCAAGGAGTAGTTGTAGGTTAAGTTCTTTAGGGACCAGGAAAACCAGGGTGCAAGCACAAAGTGCTACACACTGAGAGCTGCATTGTGATGAGGCTGCATGGCTGCACTTTGCTCATAAATCATCTCTACAAATCAATTGCAGCTTTCTCTGCAGTCTTGAGCAGACATTGTTTGTTAACACCACACAAAGTATCTGAAACACTGCTCTTCTGAGCATAGGGAATGGGTAGTCATGCAGAGACCATTGCCTGGTAAGAGTTAAATGTTCTGTCTCAAAGGATAAAAACTAGATGGTCTATAATACAGATCTGTAAATTCTGTAAGAGTCACTTTTCTTTGGGAAAACAAAGCTCTTTCTCTTACTATTTCTATGAATATTTGTAATCATGGGCATCAATGTTGTCACAAAGTTACTACCAATTTATATTGAATCTTTCTGAAAGTTGGAAGCCAGCTTTGGAATCTTTAAGAGGGGACAGTATTGGAACTTTTACGCTGTTATTTGTGCTGACATAGATTTTGGGTAGCAAGCAATGCTAGCATACAGAGAAGTAAAAGGCTTGTAATATTTGCACTATCAAAATGAGCATGAAGCACTGATGATTCATAAGTGCTGCTTTAAATAGGCTTTATTGATGTTGCTGTTCTTCCCCTCTGATGAGAGGTTTCAGTTTACTGAGAGCCCTTAGGACTTAGGTTTATAAAGAGCGAGGAAAAATTTTGCAATGATTTTGCAATGAACATCCTGAGTGTTATACAATTTCTTTTGGAAGTAGCTAATGTTAAAACTGTTCCCCAAATGCAGAGGATCTATTCACAGCAATCATGGGCTAGTGCTTGCTCTTGGCGTGTCAAGAGCTATGGGCTGTGCTCTGTCTCACAGAGAGATGCTCTGCTACCATCAGTCTACCCCCAAGCATTTTAGACCCAGTTCTACCCTGCTGTATTCATCCTACCCACTGGTTTTCTTAATGAGACTGGAGCAGAGCCCATTGCCTGGGGGAGCTGCCAGGTGCTTCTCTGGCATGGCCAGCGTCCTTGAGCTGGAGGGGAAAGGGCTGGGACACTTTGTACATTCCTGGCACATGTGTGATGATAAGCTGCAGTTTGACACTGAGATTTTCCTGTACTACCTGACCTGGAGAAATGCCTGGATCAGGCTGTAGGCAGCACTCTTCTAGCTACAAAAGCCCCTTTGAAACTGGCCACAGATTCATGCCCAAAAGAAGTGGAGAAACAAAATAGACTTGGAGATTCCGAGTAACACCAATAATCATAAGGCATTTTCTGCCCTCAAATATGAGAGCTAGCAATCCAAACAGAATCTCCAGTCTGTCTTACCCTGCTTTTATCCCCATCTCTTATTCATTTTTCCTCTTTTAAAACAGAAGTATAAGGGGTAAGAGTTTAAATGGCAAACAAAAATTAACGAGCCTGAAAGTCCTACTTTCCAAATCCTGGGAAGTCTGAGTGTTATTGAAAACACTTTAGATGTTAAAGTCTTATAGTCTGAACACTGATTTGTCTGAGAGATGCATATGTAAATATCTTTGAAATATGGATATATGAAATTGTAACTTTTGGGGCTGGGATTTAGCATCCCAAGTTGCTTTGAGGTTTTTCTTGGCAAATGTTACAATCTAACCTGCTATAAAGATCTTCTGATTGGGACTTGATTTCAAGATACTAAATATTTTTTTAAATATTGTAATAAATAACCATAATGATAAAATCATACTATTATTCAGGTTGGCCCTTGTGACCTCCAAATTATGCCTGAACTTTTAAATGAAGGGGTTTTTTTTCCAATAATATTAAAATTTTACTTAATGCTAATTTATTCCCCTAGACTGTTTCACTTTAGCATCTCAGCTGATTGATTGCCAGTTCAAATCTACATATTACACAGGCCTTTTTTTTACCCAGTGAAGCTGAAGCTGGAAGTCATGTCACAACTTAGCATTCTCCAAGTAAGTGCTTTAAAAGATGGTCTCTGAGCAGGGGCTGCCCATAAATCCCACAATTTATTACAATCATTAGTATCTAGATAAAGGTTATTAGGCAATCAATCAGGGCCATGTCTCATTACCTTTTAGTAGCTGGGATGTTTTCAAGGTTTTCATTAGGGAGTCAAATTATTTTCTTTCCCGCTGCTGTGCAAAGAACTCCTCCAAGTGGATATTGTCTAAACTGGAGTATTGAAACATTGAGACCAAACCATGTGAAAAATGGTGATGACTCAGGCAGTTTATTAGCCCTCCTCAAAAGAATACAAAGATGGAGATGTTGTCTTCTGATGGAGAAGTGGATGAGTCATTTAAAGTCATTTAAAGTGGAGTAAATATGCAAGAACTGTGGGAGAGGACATGATATGGTGTAGTGGTTTTGTTCGCATCTTTTAATTTTTTGTGAGATAAGAATTAGAAGTAGGGAAAGCAGGCACAAACTTTAAAGAATATAAAGAAGTTTATCACTAACAGAATTAAAAGTAAAGAGAAATAATAAGAAATTAAAGCAAAAACCCCCCTTTTTCTCCCTCCAGTACCTCCCACTTTATCTAATTTGCACAAAGGACAACAATATATGATCTTGGTCAGATGCAGTCTTAAAAGTCTCTTTCATATTTGAGGAAAAGAGGTCTTTTTCTGCTTTCCATGATTTCCAAACTGCTACCAGCAACAAAATCCTGCCCGGAGAAAAATACTCTGCTGCTGTATAACATCTCTCTCTTTTCTGAATATTGCAGTCATTTCACATTGCCATCAGGAGCCACACATGGGGTATTTTCTTTTTAAGGATAAGTAAATTCCAACCTGAAAAGCAACGGCTTCACAGCTCTAGGTGGCCTGGCGTGGCCACATCTCTTCTTCTGCAGGCTGTACATAGAAATTTCTTCCCCCCCATGTCTTAGAGAGATATAGAACAGTCTGTGAAATTACAGTCTCTACCACGGCATGCAAGAAATCATTTTAAGCTACACGCGAGAAAAACGCTGCTGCCCTCTTTTTTCCAGTCACCATCTTTGGCTTCATCTCACGTGATGCAGTCTCTCTTTCTCTGTGACCTTGAAGTCTCCATGTTTGAAAGCTGATCTTGTTCTCGGGCTTCTACATTGAAGAAAAGCCTCGTTTCCTTCATGCTGCTAGCTGGTTCGATTTTTCTGAGTATTGGCTCTTTGCCATGTCTCACCGTGGGGCCGCGTGGAAGCAGGGAGGGGAGCTTACCAGCTCTTTAAAGCAGAAACCGCTCCGGGTGGTCTCGGCCAGGCAGCAGTTTGATGTGTGTCTCAGCTGCCTGTGGTTCTGAGGGAGTTCTCCCTCAGTGCCTCAGCACCGGGGAGAGGGCGCAAGGGGGGCCTGTCCCGGCTGGACTCACCCTCTGGTGAAAACCGGAAGAGAAGCTCCAAATTTCTCATGCCTGTGCTGCTTTTTATATGCAAAATTGGGGGAAGTGATTGGCCCAGAACTTTGTCACTCAACTCAGGTTCAACCTACGACATATGGCAGACAGAGGTAATAGTGACCAGTGCAGCTTTGCCTGTGAAGAGAAACTGGAATGTGAAGGTTTCTGGTGTAGTCTTTTATCTCACTTTTATCTATGAGCTTGTAACAGCAACCACAAGGTACTGTCAGGCCTCTTCTGCAATAGACTGTAGGAGAATGGATTCAGTTTGGATCAGCAGTTGCAGGACTGGGGGGCCAATTCTCCACCCAGTGGAGCTGCATTCATGTATTTGGGCATGGAATTACCTCTGGGTCCCAATCTGGTGCTCCAGCCCTTTTCCTTCTTCAACCTGGGGCTGGAAACCTTATGTTAGTTGCTTTTCTCAAAGTATTTCAGCATCCAATCCCTGCTTATCTGGACTCTTTAAGTACAAAGGCAAGAGAAATTGCCAAGCTATTAAAAAAAACCCAAAACAACCAAGAGTTGAATTTATTTAAATGTCAGCAGAGGTTCTACTCTGGAAAAAGTTTTATATACTGAAACCAATTTACTGTGCTATCCCATCTTATTAATGATACTTTTATCAATATTTATGTTCAAGATAAGTGTTCATAGGAGGTCTTTGTTGTAAGTTAGCAACCGCATTCATTTTGCCCCTGTATGTATGTATTGTGCATAGGGATGACTAATGACTGCATGAGCTGTGTGACATTTACAGCCTAAAAGTCTAAGTGTGTTTGTGAACCTGGCCCACTCATGGGCTTATGTCCTATCTCAAATTTACTGATGTTTTGCCAAAGATCTCTCTGAAACTTAGACTGTATTTTGCAGTGGGCTTGGCTTCCCAAACAGTGATTTTAAAGTACACATAGCACATAATAAAGCTTTCAATTTTAGGTTTACATTTGGTGGGCGTAACTCTTGGTGTAAAGCTGAGCTGTTTTCATCATGATGTCAGTCTCTAAAGTTATTCCCATAATGCTGATAGTACTCGAAGAGGGGAAAGTCTCTTCCTGCTGCTCCACCCTGAGCCATGGACTGGTGTGTGCTTTTGTGCTGCAGCATTGTGGGAGCTGGAAACAGGAGCTCCACTTATGGTTAACAGTGATTTGGTCTTCTTCATGGAGATTTATAAAGAGTTGTAAATCTGGTCCAGGCAATGATGTTTTAATCATTACACTTCGCTGTCAGACAATGCAGGCATGATAGGAGGGTAATTGCCTAACACCCTTCAGGAGAGGACTGGGAAGCAGGACAGAAGTGACTGATGACTACTGTATGATCCACTTTGCATAATGGAGGTACAAAGTTCTAATCAGCACTAGACAAAGCCTTGCCATGTAATTGGTCAGTGATCCTGAGCAATACAAAGATTGACTGAAATTACTGACTTTTATTTTTGATGATGAAATTAGTGAATTTTGATATAGCTGCCACTTGAAGATAGTTATTCAAATTTGCACAACTGACAAGATTATGCCAGAGATGAATAGCAAGATATGCTGTCATATAAAGGTTAATAAGCAAGAACTCACATTTGTAACAAATCTAAGAATAGATCATGGATATGTGGTTTTGAATTTCTTCCCCAAAATTGTTTCTATTGAAATTTATCTATACATGTATTTCAGAGCAGAACTGAGAAACCAGCTCTTTAGTAGTCCTGTAAGTCACCAAAGTAACTGGGAAATGAATTTCCATGCACTATTTTTTAACTGGGATGTGCTCAGTTTGGTGTGGTGTAAGGACCTGTTGTAAACTGAAGTTGAAGCTGCTTGATTGCTTACCCAAGTTCTGTGTTGCATCACTGGAAGATGGCGTGCCCAAATGGGTAAAAGTTAATATCATGTTCCCTGACATCAGTATAGTCCACAGAATGAAGTTCTCTTATCAATAAACCTTTAAAAATATTTACATATATCAAACTCAAAATTCTGAAAGTCTGTAATGCCCTTTCAATATATGCCATGCATCCTAGGAACAAAATGACAGCTGTGTATATCTGTGGTGTGGATCGTTCATTGTCAGCTGAAGACAAGGGCATAATGTCATTGTGTATTTACTACGTGAATGCCAGCACAAAGAGAAATAGAGATAAAAAAATGGATACTACTTTTCAGAGACTCTAATTTTGCTATGATGACAACATCCAAAATAAGATTTAAATGTTTTTAGAAGTGCAGGAATCTCTCTTTGTAATTCTTTATGAGCTCAAAATTGGAATGACCGCAGTAGGTTTTCATATATTTCTTAATTAAGTCAAGCCAAATAAATGTGTGGAACTTTGACATTACAAGGAAAAGTTATAAAAACATAGCTCGACCACACTTGGCTCAGAAGTAAAATTCCCATGACATTAATACCTAAAAACATCCAAGTAACCAGAATTTTCTCCTGTGTGCCCAACAACGCATCATCTTACCTGGATGCCTCCCCTCCGAGGCCACACAATCTGGTTTGCATGGACCACACAATCTGACTGCATCCTGACAGGATCCCTTCTCAGGACCCCAGCATCCATACTCTGGTGGCGACCTCCTCTAGGGTTTTTAGTTACTCTTGCTGCTGTGCAAAGGCAGTGACTCATTTCAGCAATCCCTAGAGCTGCTTTGAAAAGCAGCAAAAACCAGGACAGTGAAAGAAACAGCCTCCAGCATTAATGTCTGATGTGTCTTTGGAGAGAAAGGTGACCTGTAGGGTTGTATGCACAATATCTGCTCCCGTGTGTTGGCCACAGCATTGCCACTGACCAACAGAAAGAGAGCACCTATTTCATCTTCATCAACCCCAATTAGCAAAGCAGCACACTCAGCAAGCTGAGGCTGGCTCAGGGCTCTTCTTACCTGCAATCTTGTATGACTAAGCCCTTAGGGGAAAGCAAGGCACTGAGCACCTCCCTGGTGCTTTGTAACAATCATGCTGCTGTATCCCTTGGGAAGGCCCCACCGATTTGTGAACGACTTCTGAGACATTCCTCTTAACTGACTTCCCCTCTGTCATCAATAGCAGGAGCAGCTGGATAGTGGGAACGGCCTCAGAAGAGATGAATCCAAACATTCACAAAGGAGATGAGAACAGAGAGGCACTAATCCCATTTCAAGTTTTTGTAGTCACAGTCCCAAAAGCCTGTTTGTAGCCTTTGCCAATATTCTTATCATTACTTTCTGTGCTGGAGCTGGAGAGCCAAGAGCTACTCCTCCAGATATGGTGGTTGTTTTATCTTGTGTGGTTTATGCTTCTGACAAAGAATTTCAAGTGAAGCAGAAGATAGTAGCCCAAGTTTTACTTAAACTTCATTATTAAGTGTTTGTTGTGTTTTGACGCTGGCCCAACGCCAGGCATCCATGAGAGTCGCTGGCTCACCCTCCCCTACCACAGCTGGGCAAGTGGAGGGAACAGAGGAGAAAGGGTTAATGGAGGCTTCATGAGTGAGATAAGGAGAGCGGGAGAAAATATTTCAAGTGCAAAACAGGCTCAATCTTAATTACTAAGTGAAATTTATTACTAACAAAATCAGAGAAGGATAATGAGAAGTAAAATAAGCCCTTGAAACCCCTTCCCCCCTCCAAGCCCTCCCTCCTTCCCACCGACAAGGCAGGGAGGCAGGGCAGGGGGGTTTTGGTCAGTCCATCACCGAGATTTTCTTCTGTTGCTCCCGGAGAAGAGTCCTTCCCTGTGAGGCTGTGGGGTCCCTCCCACGGGAGACAGTTCTCTGTGAACTTCCCACCGTGGCTCCACTCTCACGAGCAGCAGCCAAACCGCACCTGCTGCAACGTGAGTCCCTCCCACAGGCACACAGTCCTGCCAAAACTGCTGCGCCGTGGGTCTTCTTCCCACGGGGTGCAGTCCTCCAAGGACAGGCTGCTCCAGCCTGGGAGCAGGGCCCTCTCTCTCCACCGGGTCTCCCACTGGATCACAGCCTCCTCCAGGCATCCACCCGCTCCGGCATGGGCACCTCCCCCACGGGCTGCGGGTGGATCTCTGCTTTCCCCGTGGACCCCCATGGGCTGCAGGGGCACAGCTGCTTCACCAGGGTCTGCACCACAGCCTGCAGAGGAATCTCAGCTCTGGCGCCTGGAGCACCTCCTCCCCCTCCTTCTCCACTGACCTTGGTGTCACCATGTTGTTTTCCCTCACACATTCTCACGTCCTCCTCTTCTCTGACTAGAAGCAAAAACTTGAGACCTTTGTTTTGATTTTCTTCTTAAAGATGCCATCACAGAGGCGTTACCAGCCTCTCTCACTGACCCAGCTCTGGCCAGCAGCCTGTCCATCTTCAGAGCCATCAGCCATTGGCTCTGCCGGACATGGTGGGAAGCTTCCAGCAGCCTCCTCACAAAAGCCATCTCTGCGGCCCCCCTGCTACCCAAAACCAGGCCGTGCCAAACCAAAACAGTGTTTTAAAGGGAAGGAACAACAAACTTAATACTGTGTTCCTTAATACTGTGTTTCTGTTTCAGTGGTGCGATGTATCAAATTCACTCCTCTGGGGAGCTGTGGGGGACTGACCATGACTGTGCTTAAACATGAAAGTCCATCTAGAGCTGTAGCTGCTATATTGTTCTTTGTAGCAAACCACAGCTTCTTGCATGTTGGCTTTGGGATGCTCCTTGTCTTTTGACTGTGTTCTTTATACTGGCCAAGCAGAGAGATGAGGTACAAGGGGCAGTATTCCAGCTCAACATCCCATCCTTCCACCACCAGCACCCTGCTCACACAGCAGGAAGTCTTCTGTTGCCATTAACAAGGGATATTTGTGTTTGTCTCCAGCACAAGCATAGCTAAGGCTAAAGTATAGGTTGGTTCTATTAAGATTGGTTGTCTTGTAATTTATTACAAGCTAAATTTTTAGGTGGGGTTTTTTTTTCTTCTCCAGTGTTGTTTAGCATTTTCTCTGGTGACAGTCACTGTGTCTCACATCACCAAGCATAATCACTCCTATCACAGTCCTCTGAGCTTAGAGCAAAGGGACAGAACTAAAGTAAAGAGGAGTGTGGAGCTTGGCATGGGTTGACACAGGGCAGGACGCTTAGAGAAAGTGCTTAGAGAACTGCTTACTTGTGTGGAAGTAAGCAGTTTACCATATGCATACTTCAGTTTTACAAATGCAGGTGCATTTGTTTGTCGGACATGAGCTTTACGGCACCTGTCAATTATTCAGAAAGATGTTAAAGTGCCTCTAATATCTTTTCTATTTGCCAGTCTTCTAGCAAGAATCGTGAAAAAGGATTGGAAAAGGAAGAGTGGCTTTTCCAGAATGAATTTCTAGCCACAAAGCAGCAGTTTTCTCATTGACGCCCTTAGACATTAATTGATGCTGCTGACCAGAATTTGGGTGTCGGTGTGTTGCGTTTAGGTCCTGGTATTATAGTTTCATTGTTTCTGCCAATTTCTACTCGACTGTCAATACTTTAAGATACCTTTCCCAAGGCTTGTACATTAGCAACATAACCTCATTGTATAAGAATTTATGTAACTTAGCTCATTACCTTTTACAATTTCTCAAGTAAATATGTTGTGCTTGTATTTAGAAGAATATAATATAAATCCTCACTAGTAGTAAATTCTTCTTGAAAGACAGTTACATTTTTCATTGTATGTTTTTGCATTTTAGCCTTTGATTACATTTCAGTGTGCAGCAGTAACCCAGTAATCCTTGTGATTGTTATTTGCAGCAGTGGCTGGCTGACATTAGTGAACTGTGAACTTTAACAAAGTAGGTTTTCATGTATTCCTTAATGAGGTCAAAGCAAATAAATATGTAGTACTTTAGTATTACAAGGAAAAGCCATAAAAATAGAGATATAATGCAAGCACCTCCAGACGTGTTTTTGCTTTTGCTCACTTAAAATTCTTTTTGCATAAGAATCGAAAATAAAACTATTTACAGTCACAAAAATGAAAATTGCTTGAAAAGAGCTAGTGTAGAGCTGGTAGAGTGCATCCAACAGCATTGCAGGTGAGGCAGCCACTACAGCCTGTCACCAGGTGCTGAATATTTGTCTTATGCTCATGTAAGTTAATTGATAAATTCCATATATTTTACTGTTGATGCTCTAATAAACTAATAAAATACATCTACAAGTATGTCTTCTGCTGAAAGTCTGCTTCCATCCTGAGTGCACTGTTGGAATCAGAACTGATTTCCCTCTTTACTTTGGATAGATTTCTTATTATAAAATACTGTCAGAGAAGTAGAATTGCCACCCACTGAAACCAACGTAAGTCATGTGAGAATATAAATGAGAATATAAAGTGGGAATATAAATGGATTTAGAGCTGTAGGTAAGAGCTTTATTCTATTTGCTATACTCACGCATCATTGCTGGCCTTCAGGCTGGGATACAGCTCTATCTTGACAGGGTAGGTTATCTGGTGAATAGTTCCTTTCAGCTATGGTCAGTAGGAAACGTGCCCATGCTTGTTGATATAGTGAACCCTGTTTTGTTACTAAGTCCTTAGGACTGAACTCATTTAAAGCTCTGATCCCTTCCTATGGAGAGACAGCACAGACTCACAAGTGGCAGCTGCCTTGAGAGCATTCATGAGCATAATATTATCTTCTATGAAATTTTGCATAAGTATTCATTCTTAGAGGAAAAACCTTTTGCTGCATTACGCATATGGGTAACTTCACCTCACATTTCCTCCTCAGCTGCAGTTCTGACATGAATGTTGTTCTGCCTGCAGAAGCATGCTGCCTGTAACTATGGAGGGCCAAAGGAAGGACCTAGTCAAATGGCCCTGCTCCAGTGAGTAACCTGGGCTATAGCTTCATAATTTAGGGTTGTCTCCTGATTGTTCTGGACTCTTGATTTAAGGCTCCAAATATAGCTAAAAATACAACTAGAAGCTCTTTGTCTCCCAGCTACACTGTTCCCAGATACACTACCTCCACTGCCAACTAGTGCAGTGCTTGCTATGAGGGATGATTGATCTCAGTGTTTGTCTTGAATTTATTTAACATTTGGATGTGGCAGTGGCCGTGTTTCACATCAGCTTTGTCACAATACCACCATAATGTAGGAATGAAAAGTTATCTTTCTCAGTGCATAATGAGGCAAGTATGTAGTTTGTTTGCTCCCTGAAATTTTGGTGGTCCATTGGTTACCGAGGAGGTGGCAGTGTGATACTTGAAATTTGATACCACACGCAAGAAAAGGATCCTGGCTTTGAGAAAGGACTAGACAGTACTTAAAATTCACATTCATCAAGACATCAAGATATTTGTCATTCCTTTAGCTCATTAAATGAAAGGATTCCACCTGGGTTGAAAAGTTTGTAGAATTTCTTCTAATTATTTTGGCAGGCTTCCTAAACTTAGCTAAATGCACTGCAAATTTCTCTCCATCACTAACAGCTTTCTGCATGCTTCACATGGGAAGGATTGTTTGCATTTAGTTATTGTTCCACATATTTCTTTTAGCAGAATTTGATAGGATTTTTACCCAATCACTGTAGTATTACTGCTGAGTATTTGAATCTGTTTGAATCACTGTTCTTTGAGACCATTGGAAATATCTGCATTTGGGAGGTAAATTTGTTTTTCACACATGCAGCAATTACTGTACGGAATAAGTTATTCTAAGGAACAGAAGGCAGAGAACTTCAAGATTCAAAGTAGTTTTCCACTGAACAACAAGGATCTTTGACTTAATTTTTTTTAAATTTCACCTTTGATGTTTCAAGGTGAAATTTGGACTTATGAATATCTTAATCAGACACCACAACAATTTTGACTCTGAATGGGAAACAATAAAAGGGAGGATCAATTGTACCGGTCTGAATAGCTTGTGCTAAAATATTTGCAAAATTTCTGAAACATTAAGTCAGACACTGATTTACCATCGTTAGGAATGAACAAAGTACCTTTTCTCACAAGCATATTCAAGGTTTCAAAATGCTCCTAGAGAACTTGTAACAGCTGTGTAGTGTTGGGTCATTTTGCACTGCTGTAATGCAGTTGTGTTATTGCAGTAGGTCTCTTGTGAGGGTTATGTGGGTTGTTTAGGAATCTGAAATATACCCCATGTTGCCATTTAACTTTCACTTGTAGTTGTGATTTCCCTCCTTTATATTTTCCTTTACTGCAGAATGCAATGAAAGAGGATGTAGAGCTGATATTCCTGGTTTGGGAAGCAGGAAGCATCTCAGTGCTGCTCTTACAGATGTTTTGCTGTACTTCACTCTGCATGGATCCTCAAGTTAATAGCCTGAAGTTATTCATTCTCTTTGGACCTTTGGAATTTCACTCCTTCATAGCCTCAGGTTCTGGCTGGAGAAAATGGAGGCTTTCTTGTATTTTAAAGGATTTTATTTATGTTTTTACAGTATGTAACTGTTGACTCTTCTGCCACCGGGAGCTATGGTGCTTTCCATTCGGTTCAGAATTTTACATAGGGTGACTGCAACCTTTTCTTTTGCTGCTTCTAATAAATATTATATGTCTGACATTTGAGCTCTGTGTCTCACAGTCACCAAGATCGTTGTAAGAGCAGAGCCTGAGCTCCTATTATATGAAAAAACAACTGTGCTGAAATCCAAGTGTGAGAAATACCGGTTCACCATAAGTATCTGAAAAATGACCATGGCATCCTTGGCAAGGAGCAATTTCAGTAGCTCAAATGATAATGCAAGAACTCCAGTTGGTTGACAGTGCAACATCTAGTCTACTGAATTAACACAGCCTAGTCTTAAAAACTTCGTTTTCATCATGCAGGTCAGGAAGCTGCAGTTTTACATTCGGACACTTTGAAATGATCTAATTGATTCAAAATATAAATCCACATTTAAGAGTTTTAAAGACCTTGGAAAATGCAGGATTTAAACAAGAAATAGACTTTCCTCTTAAACATTGCAGGCCCTGTCCTTATTCAACAAAATTATTATTTATAAACATCCATAAATTTTCTCTTTTCAGCTACCTCATGTCACACGCATCAAGAAAGTCTTATTCTGTGCAGAATTTAGTCAAAGTAGGAAGTTAATGAAAAAAAGTGTGAAAGAGGGTGTGAAATAATTACTTAGTACAGGGTTTAACTGGGTCTTAAACTACCCCAGGTCTCTAGAGGAGACAGAGCCCCTGAAGAGGAGCAAAACAAAGAGCTGAGAAATTAAGAGTGGTTGACTATAAGCTGAATAAAGCAGGGAGAAGAACAAAGACGATGCCAGACTTAGAAAAACTGGGATGCTATTCCAGGTTTGGTAGGTAGATTGAAAGAAGCCCAGTGACAAGGAGCTGAGAAGCATTCATATAACATTTCTGCAGTGAGCACACCTTCCCTGCTCCCTGTTTCATCGATAGACACACATATATTAAAAAACTGTGTGTAGGAGGGCCATATGGTGCTTTCCTATATCTTTTAAAATTTCCATATGAAACATTTCATGATTTACCACCTGTCAGCTTCTCTAGATGTTTTTTTTGCCTTTACTCTTTCAGTTGTTGAAAACGAATGCTCTCTGTCATTTGCTGCTATCTCCCTCTGCTCACCCCTGGCCTCCCCTAGCAGCTGCAGCCAATGGGCACGGCCCGGGGTACCACTTCCTGACAGAAATCCCCCCCTGCCCACAGAGCACATTTGTCTGCTGTGCTCAGCAGTGGGATAGGGACAGGAGTGACAGAACTTGGCTTTTTGGTGCTTGGGAGAACAATCTGTGAAGGACGTGGGCAGGAGAAAAGGGGAGGTAGGAACTGTCTGCTGATTCTCAGGCTTGAGAGACTTGAGGGATGGTTCAGTCTGCACAGAGAAAAATTTCCATGACACCTAAATGGAAAAGATCTCTCCTGAGCAGAATTCACAACTTGTGCCTTAACTGCTCTCTGTTCCGTGATCGTACATTAAAGGGGATTCTAGAACTGACAAACATGTATGGTGAGACATGACAGCAAGGGATGGTCTTCTCTGGAGGTGGTGAGAGAGAGGCTGGGTGGAGGAAATGGGGATTCCAAGGTCATGGGGAATAACACTTGAATCTGGATAGACTCAGATGGGTTCTTACACATAGCTGACGACTGCTGCTTGCAATTTATTTTCTTTATTTCATACAGCAGTTCTGCCTTTTACAAGAAAAAGACAATATATAAATCTGTCAGACTGGAAGGTACCATAATAAATCTAACACATGCGTGGCATGTTTACAGCTTTATACATGCCATTGTTGATGAATCTGGACAAACAGCATGCTAATTGCTGCTCTCCAGAGGAGTTAGGAGGAGAAGAATCTTTAAAGAAGAGCTCCTTGGCATAATAAAAAATTTGCCATTGTCTTTTCAAGCCTTCTCCTATGTGTCCATGGAGGATGGAGTGAGTTATCTGATTTTAAAAAAGTATTTTTTGATACGTTTCTTGAATATCATTACGTGAGAACTCTTTTCAAGAAGAAAAGGTATTTATAAGGCAGGTATCAGGCCTGACAAGGGCAAGCAACTCTGGAATTAAAATGCAAAATGGGTTATGTTTATTTGGAATTTTCTGTCATTTAGCAGAGGTTCTTTAATTTGTTTATCTCTCCCTAAAATTGCCTATTGAATTTAATTAAGTGCATCACAGATTTATGGGTAAGGATAATATGAAGATTTTTTTTTTTAAAGCAAGCTTATTTGTTTCTCTGATGAGCTTTTTCAAAGATGTTGTAATTTTATGCCTGGGTTACTGCTGGCACAGCAGAAAGTTCACTCAAATACAGCAATTGCAGATAGGCAAGAGACATGTTAATGGCTCAGCGAAATCTGTCAGCACCCATAGCCACCCATCTACACCCATCCTTGTTGATTGCTGAAGAAATCAGCATTGATGATGCATCTTACTCAATGTAGTTATAACACTTTTAGTTACACACATGATATATCTTGAGTCATCACATGTCTCCTATAATCCTGGCATGTTTACTTTGCATGTTTGTCTAGAATCTTCTGCAATTCTCTTCATCTTTTCTTTCAAGAAACATGTCTACTTGTCTGAATTTGTACCCATACAAAAGGTTAACCTGAGGACTTTGAAATTTTGCCCATCAACAGCAACAAAAATGATTGAATCGTTACATTTAACACAATATTAAAGACTGATTATAAAAAATAATCTGTGAAACTTTAGATTGTTTCTGTAAATCAAAAGATGGTCAGTGAAGTAAGTAGGTCTATTCCATGTGTCTAGCTCACTTGAGGAAAGAGCTGTCATTCCTATGAGTAAGGGGTGGGTTATTCATGTCCTGTATGAATCGTTCTCCAATATACTAAATATACCTATAACTGAGTGAACAGAGTCTGACCCAGCTGCAGAAAACTCATTGGAAAGCCCCTGACTGAATCAAATTAAGGGAGTGGAAGAACAGCTTTGCTTTTGGGCTTTCTCTGTTCCTCCAATGATTGTAACACACTAAAATAATTACTAATTGATGGGCTCTGAACTTTGGAGTAATGTGGCTACAAATTATATATATAAAAGGATGGCTTACTATACCTATGACTGTTGCAGTGCATGTGGCAGTGGCCACTGCAGCAGAACAATCTGAGGAGTAGTGGACAGGTCTTCAGAACACTAAGGTTTTGTTCTCACCCTTGGTTTGGTGAGTTCCCATGTTCCCAATGGTTCTTAGTTTACATGTTTCAAGTTTATTGGTTTAGGAGTTCTCCACCCAGTTTTATGTATGAGGTCATGTTTATGTATTCCCCTTAATTGCTTATGTATGGGTTCTAGAAAGTTCCCCCTTTCTCGATACCCCATTGGTTCCCTGTTCCCTTGCCCCTCCTTGTGCTTTTCCCATTGGCCCATACCCTGTCACTCAATAGCATCTCCACCCCCTGGCCCTCACCCTATTGGTTTCAGTTGTTTCCCCACCTTTTGCACTTCCCCTATATAATCCGTGGACCCTCCATTTTGTGTGTCT
>VXBT01009667.1:21799-115754 GCA_013400235.1 Oriolus oriolus | reverse complement strand
TTTTTTTGGGGGGGTGGGGGGGAGGTGGGGCACGGAGAGAGGGAAGCAAGATCCCACTTTGTTCTGTCTTCTTCTTACAATTACGAAAATTTCATAGGAGAGGAAACTTTTTAGAGGTCAGGAGAAATTCTCACTATATGACCAATAGGACTGCAGTTTGATTGTGTGCTTGGCCAGGGCTGGGAGATTTATGATGAGAGTTGAACATTTCCAGAGTTTGGATTTTTTTTTTCTTTGTAGGAGTTAGTGGGCTGGAAAATCTGCACTGGTGTTCCCAAATGTATTGACATGATTTTGATTAGGCTATTTTGCTTAATTTTCTTTCTTTTTTCAATTTGGTGTCACCACATTCCAAATGCTTTTTTATCATTTAAAAGGCCATGCTCTATTTTCCTTTGTCTGTCACTCCTTATGCTGTTGTCTTACATACTAATGTGATGGTTAGGTCTTCAGATTTGCTCTACATTAAAAAGCACAAGGAATTAGAAAACTTAAGTTCTTGGTTATAGTTCTGCCATGTATAAAAAGCTTTATGTGTGTGAAAATTTCAGGCATGTTTTCACTCAGATCTATTTGTAAGTGGATCCCTAGAATTGAAAGTAAGAATATGCTGCACTATAGATATAAAAAGAAGAGATTTAGGGGTAAAAACACAAATTAAAAGAATGAAGATACAGCAGAGAGTTCTAAGGAAATAGAATACCCATATTGTATGGATTTTTTATTTGCCAGTAATCTGGGTTGGTGACTATCAGAATGTCCTCTGTAGAGCACTTTTATGGAGTCTTAGGAGTTACTTTTCACAAAATTGTGCAGTAGTGATGAAAAATTGAAATACAAGGTCAACCCACTCTGCAAGGAAATTTCACTTGAGTCTGCTTCTAGGAGAATTGCTACTGTTCCCTTATATTTTGCTGTTTTATGTACATAAAATGAAGTTCACTTCTTGTTCTTTAATATCTTTGTGCTTTGAGGACAGCTGAGTTTATTATGCTATTGGTACTAAAAATTGGAAGGGAAAGACAAAAGAAAGCAAGCAAAATAGCAGAATTCTCTGGGATCATATAATTTATCTTTCTAAATGATATGTACATAAAACAATCAGATACATGAGTAAATTAAATAATCTGTTCTTTTAGTAGGGCTTAGGAAACAGAATAAATACATGATTTTGAAATTACCTTCTCCACAGAACAATGAGAAAAAAGAGGTTCAGGCCTCATGTTAAAGTTATTCTCCATAATGTTGTGGTGACAGCATTTGTCATGTAACTGCAGGATGTTGCTTTGCAAAATATTTGCAACCAGGACATGCATATAAATTACTGGATAGCAGCTGCTATGTAGGAAGGAGAGAGAGGAAGGTGCCTTGATTATGAAAAGAGATTTCCTTTCTATGCAAATAAAACACCAGCTGAAACGCATCGCAGAAGTCAAATAGGATTATGATCTTAGTGCAAAGACAGTTTCCTTTCAGGTGAATTAAATCTGATGGTGAGGCATTCGATTGTAGAAAAGAATGAATTGTATTGCAGCCTAAGATACACAGGATACCAAAAGGGAAAAACATTATGACAATGGAAGATGATAAGAAACCTCCTTAACAGAAACTTCAAAAATATTTATTTTGTGGAAAAGAAATTAGATGACTAGAGGGGAAATGATTAAATATTGACAGAATGAATGCAGCAGCCACAACTATCAAATGTTTCAATTAACCAATTTTTCAGGTGTGATAAATTTCGTTCTAAATGTTAGGCTAGAAAGTTTTCACGGTAAGCTTTTTCATGTTTTGTCTATTACATATTCTTTGAATTGTGTCATCTTAATTGCACAATTCCCTCCTTTCTCTTTGGTTTCTACATTGTTCCTCAATAGCAATATTCATTAGAAAAGGATGCTGAACTTTGTTAATTGCTCTGAAATTAGAAAAAATTTCCTGTCCTTTAATTTTCACAGTAGGTGGAAAATTTGCATTGGTGCTGAAAAATATAGTGAGACAACACCTATCACTGTTTCTTTGTAACAGAATCAAGAGATGGCACTGTTTAGATTAAAACAAACAATTGAAAAAAAATGAAAACTCTGAAACCTTATGGGCTGTTTATTTCAGTTGCTGAGAATGTGGCCATACAACCTCACTGTTGGTAGTGGCAGTTTCCTTAATGGAAGTAGGATTTGCTCTAACCTGTTTTCATGCGCTTCCCACTGCTACATCTCAACAGCCTCTCAGTAAAGTTTTTTGGAAACTAGTGGTCTAGTCTTCAGTGAAATAAATCTTTTCCTTAAGACCCTGTATGTTTCTCTTTTTCAGAGAAGCATTTTTTTCCTTAAATAGTCTCATTTGTCATTACTTTCCCTTCATTAGCAGCTACTCATTTTGCAATTTGAGCAGGTTGTCATCTCATGTACACGTATCAAATGCTTCTGTCCTTCCACCCATTCTTTATTTCACTGAACAATCGTTGTAGCTGTTTTTCACTTGATGAAGTGGTTTAACCTCAGTTGGCAACTAAGGCCCACATAGTCACTTGTTCACTCATCCCTGGTGGAAGAATAGGATAGGGAGGATAAAATTAAGAAAACTTATGGGTTGAGATAAGGACAGTTTAATAATTGTAATAAAATAATGGAATAATAAGTTGTAACGAAAAAGAAAATAACAAAAAGAGAGATAAACAAAACCAAAACAAGTGATTTAAAGGCACATGTCAACTGTTGCTGGGGCAATTTCCAAGCAAAAGCTGGCTAACTGTCCTAGCACCCCATCTTCTCTTTTATTGCAGAGCATTGCTTCACAGGAATTTCCCCATAGGATTTTTTGTCAGGCTGTGAGGACAGTTTTAGTCCCTACATGTGCCCACATATATGCGTCTGTATCTCTTTTACATGCAAAGCCGTGAGATAGATACAGCTTCATGTACATTTTTGCAACATCCAAAATTTATTTGTGATGGCCTGGATTCTCTGCCCTTCTGTGACACAGGTCTAAGTGATTTGTTTTGTCTCCCTTATGAGCAGTGTAAAATAATTGTCAGTTTTCTCTGGCACATAAGCAGAACACACCTATCATTCAAGTACAATTTAAAAAAAAATCCAAAAAACTAATTCTCTTGAACTTTCTCAGTGTTAGAAAAGTAGAAGCACAAAAGAATTTGAAGCAAAGGAACTGCTATAAATAAGGAAAGGACAAAAGACATAAGGCCTTGTCTGAGTCAAATGATGAGTTTCAGCTACGGTTTGGAGGTGATTTTCTCCACATATTACCATTCTAACCATCTGCACAGATGGCCTCTGAAATCTACATAAAGGCAAGAGTTCAAAGGTTAGGAAATAATGAAAAGATGATGCCTGCAGTCAAGTAAAATTACAGCTTTTTCCTGTTGAGGGAAATGCATACAATCAGAAATCCAGAAATTACAAGAAGATGTTTAAATAACTGTTTTAAGTAACATTAAAGGGCAGAAAATTAGAAAAGCTCACATGAAGGTTATAGAAAATTATGTCTATTAGCTTCATTTGTGGTTACAGCACTAAGCAAACTGTTCTTATTACAAGTTTGTTCCAACAGTCCTTCTACTGTGAAATCTAATGCAATGTTTCCCTTCTTGTCCTTACTCCTTGCATCCCACCTCTCCGTTGAAAATAGGGAATGCAGCTGGTCACACTTCCAATCTCCCTTCTTTTCTTCTACCTGGGCGATAGCGGTAGCCCTCTGGGATTCTTTGAAATGTGGCTGGTGAGCAAGATATTTTGCTGTTTACAATGACTAGCAATGCTTGCAAGCATACAGAGAGCTTAATTAGTTTTTCTTTATCTCTGTTTCAGTGTGTCTCAAAGTCTCTCAGTGCTGAAATATATACTCTCTCACACATACACCAAGGAGAGAGAAGCACATTGAGAACGAGCTCATTTTGAGCATCACCTTATGGTTTCAGCAGCTCTGTTGGCTCTGCTTGGAGCAGTGAGAAATGTTTGGCAGCTCTGTTGCACGATTTTCTATGTGCTCATCAG
Source organism: Oriolus oriolus (assembly GCA_013400235.1). Classification (NCBI taxonomy): domain Eukaryota; kingdom Metazoa; phylum Chordata; class Aves; order Passeriformes; family Corvidae; genus Oriolus; species Oriolus oriolus. The sequence continues at coordinate 111,741 of VXBT01009667.1, read as the reverse complement.
TTTAATCCAAATGGGTGAACAGCTGGGATCTCACCATCTTGAAGACAATTGCTTGCTGGAGTTCATTTCTCTGGCAGACATTCTGCTGCAATCTTGCTGAATGGTGCCTTGCTATTTTCCTTTCTTTTCCTTTTGCCTAATGAAAAGAATATTGAAGTGCAACCAGAGGATCTTTATTATCTCTGGTTAATTCATTTTACAGTGAAAAGCATACTATTATATTTCCAAAAATTTCAGAGAAGGCATGACAAATGAAGTTTTTCTGGACATAGTTTAATGTGGCTTTTTTCCACTGAAAATATAAATAAATTGTTGTTCTTATTTGAAAAAATGCCCAAAACATATCAATAAACTTCAGCAATTACATGCAGAAGGCCCACATATGGTGCCATTGAGATAATACCTATTTGTATTTAGAAAGGTTGACAGAAATCTTGATTTTTCCCAAAGGGAAGAAAGTTAAGGTAATAGGGCAAAGATTCTTGAAGTATTACTGTTGGTTGTTTTGTGTGTTTGTGGGAGTTTCTTGGGGGCTTTATTTTGGTTGGTTGATTCATTTCCTTTTTTTAAAGCCCTAAAGTACTTTAATAGAAGTAAGGTTCCTGCCCCATCCCCTGCCCAAACACAAAGTGATAGTGTGCTGTTGATTGAAGGACATGCACCTCCCTGCTACCAAGTAGGTCCAAAGATTTAGACAAAAATTTCATATCTTTTTTTCTTACCTTATGTTTGAGTGCAGGCATCAAACAATTTTACTCTAATTTTTTTTAAACTTTTTTTCCCCAAGAAACCTATACTGATGTTTTTCTCTTCTGTAAAAGAACACTAAATATGTTAAAGTCACTGAAACTACATACCAGTCAAAGAGGAACCTTAACTGTACAGGTATCTTGGTTCTTCATAAAGAGAGTAAATTGTCTTTTTCTTAGTTTTCATGGCAGAGAAGACTGAGGTGAAGCAGGTGAAGTGAATCATTTGTGTTCACATAGTTAGGAGATACTTGATCCAATTTTACTTTTAGAAGTAATAGACAGATGTTAATTTTCTGGATGACTGCTGGTTATTTGCAGTCAGCTCATCTGATTAACCTTAATATTACACATTATAACCTCTCTGTGTAGTTATCTCTAGAGGAAAAGGAACTGTTTGTCTACATCTAATGACAGAATAAGAAGCACTATGGATTCTTGGTATAATTTGCTTTGCTTAATGTAAGCCTTTATTCCTGGTGTGGTGAAACATTATTGTCACTGCGTGCCTCTTTGGACAACAGTTATATATTTAATATATTCTGAGTAAGGATTTAATTATGGCTGCAATCTCTGTTGTATTCCCCTAAGTAATGCAAGCAAAGAGCACAAAGACTGCCGTGCCTCTTAAGCCTCACCAGGGTTTTGGTGGAGTCACTGGTAGTTTTCAAGGCACAACTGGTCTTGATTTAGGAGAAGTTTGTGGCTCATGGGTTTTCAGTCAGCAGAAAGGTGAGGACTTTCCTCCTCTCCTCCTACTAATTATTATGTCTCTGACATTAACATAGGTCCAAAATCATTCCATCTGAATGAAAGCAATGTCTAAGGTGCCTTAGAACTAGAAGGGAGAGGCAGTGTGTTAAGGGTGAGCAGGGATGGGCCAATAAACTGGTAGTGGAGGTCTACCTGGACACCTTGGGTGATATATAAGGAGGGCAAATCAACATGGGCAAGAAATATCCCTGGAAAATTCATTTTATTGGAGATAAAGGGTCACTTCACAAGCTGCTGCTGAAATAGGCTGTATGTACACTGATGATTTTGTGATTCTTTTTCAAGGTTGATTTTTTTTCCTTTGTTTTCATTCTAAACTTGTTGGTTCTGTGACAAAAACTGTTCAGTTTGGAATATGTAAGGAACATTTAAGCCTCTTCTTTCCCCAAAAACTTCGTTTGATCAGTTTTAGGAGAACGAACTAAATAGTTGAACCTAGTCTTTCTTTGCTGCAGAAAAAAAAGCTGGCAGAGAGGTTGTGTGTGCATTCTCAGTCCATCTAGGAATAACCTTTTCAATTAATAATTTTCTTCTCACAGCCTGTTCTCTGTTAGTCCAATCCAGAGTGCAATTCTCTGGAAATGTTAGCTTTCCAAGAGAAACAAACAATGAATCTCTACAGTGCTGCTTGGAGCAAATACTTATTCCCATACAGGAGAATGATGAGTATAGAAAATTTCTACTTCCAGGTAGAAATTTCTCTTTTATCCTTCCTTTAAAAAAAAAAAATTAGTTCTTCTTATGTTCAATGTTTTTATGTAAAACATCTTATGTTCAATGTTTTTATGTAAAACATAGCTACATTTTTGGTGGTGGGAAAAGAGAAGGGTTTTTTTTGTGATGTATTTGTTTTATTTTTTTGTTTGATGGGTTGTTTTTTTGTTTTGGTTTGGTTTTTTTTCAGAAAAGCTCTAAGTTAAAAGCCTTAAATTAAATAAGAGCTGATTAACTGTATTTCATGTTTTTCTAAATGTTACTGTGGTTCAGTTAGATACCTAGTGGAAGTATGAGAGCCTTTATTTGTAAAATCTAAATATCCCAGTGATGAGAGGTTCGACATTTTTGTTTAGGCTTTGAGCAGAAATCCTCTTCAGGTGCAGCTGTTTTGGTAGAAAAAGTCACACTTTTCTGTCAGTGGAGTGGATCATGTGCTGAATTAACCTTGCTAACTTCTCCTAAAGTAAATTAGGGAGGAATCTCCTGAACTGATTTGTGACAGTCCTGCATGTATAAGACTGATAGTCATAAATGTAAACAACTTTAAATAAATTAAATACAAATATTACGAAAATTGACAAATCATATGGATGGTTATTTGATGAATGAAAATTTAGTTTCAGCAAGGTGATGTGACAGTATTTTTGGGCAAGTTCAAAAGACAAACTTAGAGAAGTCTCTGTTTTGGAGGAAGACGCCTGCAAGCTCAATCTTTTTTTAGACATATAACAACTCTCAAAGAAACACGTTTAAATTAGTATACCTCTTAGAAGTGGTGGGATTTGTGCTATAGATAGTCTACCTAATTGCCCAGACACTGAAAAAACTGAAATGGGATGGAAGAAGTTTGATCTCACTTGTTTCACAAGGGGACTTTCCTATCCAGTGTGAGTATCATGCTGCACATCTAGCTCAGGTCTTCCACCACTAGCAACAAGTTCCTCTAAATTAAATGCCCGATATTGCTTGTCCCCACATGACTTACTTTTCACTGGTTTTGGTAAGAACAATAATTTTCTCTTAATTTTGGATAGTTTGGGATTACTCCTTTTTAACCTGCCCCTAGTACAAAACAAAATCCTACAATATGTTATGACCATTCCAAGAACTTAAGAAATGTTCTAAGAAATAACATAAGATGGATGAGAGTGAGAAAAAGGGCAAGCTTAAATCCTTTCCTAGGAAAAGTCTGTGTTGAAATGCCATTGTAATAGAGGCAGCTCCTGTGTTACAAGGTGACAACATGCCATCCATGACTGTAAAGAAACATTCAGAGCTGCTTCTAACTTTTACGGTTTGTCACATTTCTGGCAACCATAATGTTCTGCTGTCAAGTATTTCTAGTTTTGTAATGGTGAGTTTTGGTCTATGAGTAGAAACGTATACAAGTAACTTTCGATTCTCTAACTTAAATAAAGCATCAGAGGTAAAAGAAGTCTTACTTCGCCAAATATATTACGAGTTTTTATTCTACAGCCTTTTATTTTAATGTTAAATGATGGGAAGAAGGGGCCTTTTCCAAAGCAAGAGCTTTGAAAATATGTTTGGTACAGGTAAATGTATTTTTAATGAAAACTAAAAATATTGTTTGAAAGTTACAGGCAGGGAAGAAAAATGGAATGAAGATTAAACTGGCAGTGTTGTAATTTTTGAGGTTGTGTCTGCATCTGAAATGTGATGAAATGGAGTCCAGTCAAGAGAACTTGATGTTGTCTGCAGGTTTGAATGAATAAATTGTGTCTGTAGCATGATTATTCTGTTGTGTAATAAAACACAAAATTTGACTGTTGCATGTGTTGCATTAAGTCAGCCAAACATTTCTGTAACTTCTACTCTGAAAAAACCAGCCCAAAGTAGCTGGACAAAGAGTTTTAGTTGAGCCAGGACCCTGGAACAGGCAGTGTGGTATAAGAGAAAAAACACTTGCTTCAAAGAGTTAAACCAAAATCAGGATTCAAAATGTTTTTATGAATTTATTAATGGCTAGTAGTCAACTGGCAACTGGTGAACTATAAATGCAGGATCCATAGCAGCAATAGAGTAAGTAAACTGAAATATTGGACACTTGCAAAATGTTAATGAAACCTAAAATTTCTGTCTGCTGATTTACAACTAAGTCCAAATAAGTTACTATTCTCTGTGTACAGTGACATATATTCACTTCCCCCTCCCAGCCCCTGGGGTTACCAGCACCCACCCCCACTCCTGGAGAAACCTTGGGAAAGAGGGATAAAGATCTCTGGAAAAGAGTGGACCAGATTATCTTTCTTTTTATTAAATCTGGATTTAGAGTGGGATAAAAGATTTTTCTGTCCCTTTAGGATCATGCCTAGCTTGAAAATAAAACTGGGAATAATCTAATGTGGTGTATTTACAGCATGTTTCCAGGTTTTTTCTGAGATAGGAGACACTGCGGGTGTGGTATGGACACTGCTTCTTCTCCTGTGCTTGGACACACAAAAAGGATACCTTTGTGGAAGCAAATAGTTCAAAAAATTGACTGTTGCAATGTCAAGTCAGCTTGCTACAAAAGAGTTTGGAATCATTTGCTTCAACCTGCAGGAGACTAATTCCTTGAAAACAATTTACAGTACATCGACAGACTGTATATATGACATTTTTCAGAAATACAGGTGACAAGCAGTAGCAGCTGATCTCCACATGACTATAAACTGTTCTCGAAGGTCTGAATGTTCAAGACTGTGCTTGCTGTGCAGATATTTCTGTGTGATTCAGAGAATCAGGGTCTATTTGTAGCAAGGAAGTTGGGTATAATTTTGCCTGAGGTTGATTTGCCCAGCTCATTTGCAGTTGAGTTTTTTTCCCATCCAGATGTACAAGGATGGCAGTGGATAACACTTCTGTAATAAGATTAAATACACGTTGAGCTAATGTTTCTCCCAACTCATACATGCATGGTTTTCACTGAAGGCTTTGTAACGAGATGTTTTTCTGTATTTTGACGTCTGACACTGAAGTTGTGGTTGTTATTGAGGTAGTTGATTTGTATCTCTATCTGTTCGTCCATTTGTTTCCCTTACTGTGCAAGGGATATATCCATTAAATTAGTGTCATTACAGTTTAGTAACATGTTTTTTCCTGGTAACTTTCCACGGTCAGGCTGGCTCCAATACCAGTCTCATTATTTCTAGCTGCTTTTTAGCCATTTACTTTATCCTGTTTGAATCAGGTTAAATTAATCTCGTATTGCTCCCTCTCACTCCTCTTTTTTTCTGTCTCATTCAATGCCTTTACCAGCTGACAGTTTTTGTAAACTTACTTTAGCTAGAGCAGAAAACTTGGATGGGTCAGTCCCATGAATTACTACTGGCTGCCATTGGTTTTCTCTATATTCTAGATTATTTAATATATTCTGGATGATTTCTTAGAGAGCCAGCGTTTTCTTTGGTTTTTATATAAGTTCTCTGACTTCCTGACACCCAAGACTTATAACTATGCTGTAGAACTGTAGCAGTGCTGGAGCAAAGAGCCCATGATACCTCTGATTTCCATGCTGGTATCTTTGAGATAAGATGAATCCCATCAGATGATACAGGTATTGATGAACATTTGTGGGAATGAAGGGGAATGTGTGCAGCTAAATCTGCCATAAGGAAGCAGTGACAAGCTAATGGCAGAAAGAAAACGTATAATTTTTTAAGAGACCTTGCGTTTAATTCTTTATAGCCCTCAGAAGACTGAAGAAACTGTGTAGCCTCAGTGTAGAGCAGCTGCTGTGCACAGTGCCTCAGCACTTCTGTAGATGCTTTGTGTGGAACCTGAAGTCCATAAAATGCAAGTTATTTTCCTTATTTTCTAGCAGCAGCAGTTCCTTAATAATCTTTAAAGATAATTCCTCTTTTGAATTTTTATTGATCACTCATTTTCAAGAAAGTGATAACTTTCAATCAACCTCTAGGGGTCAAAGAGTTCTTGTTTCCTGTATTAAAGCATTTCTTCTCTTAAGCCTTTTTAATTAAGTCATTCTTACAGAGAATCCTGGGAGTTAATCCCTTCTTGAAGACTGGGTAGCTTTGATTGTCCAGAATAGCTGAAAGAAATTATTGTCCAACAATATTAAAAGATTCCTTATCAAATTCTGGAAGATAACTTATTAATCACAGAAGTAAAACTAAGATCTCTAAGTTTAAATTGTCCTCTTAACTGAGTTACTTGTTTGAAGTGTGTCAAGTGACCTTATTGTAACTGTCCATAAAAATCTTTATAAAGTAGAGGAGTACTGAACTCATCTCTGGTCAAAAGACATTAGATCCCACTAAACTTTTGAAGGGAATGTATATTAATCTTTATATTCAAAAAAGAATGTGAAGAACCAGTAGTCTCCACATACTTATGTACACTTTTATGTATATATGTACATGAATATATAGATTACATTTATGCTTTACCTTCAGACAGAAAAACTGTTGTTTATTGTTAACTGATCTTTTTCTAAAGAAATGGGAGGCAGTCTGCTTGTATGACTTCACAGTTCTGATAAGATCATAAGCACCACTGACTCTGAAACTGGGAAAATGGATTAAATTGGAATATAGATTAAATGGCTGACTGCAATTTTATTTCAGCTGCATTTAAACTCTGCACTGGTCAAATAGGTCAAATAGAAGCCTGAATAAGCTTTTGCTGTGATCTAAGGAGTTGTGTGTCACATAACACATGCCTTAGAGCTTGGCAAATATTTTGCTTCATCTGGTCTGAGGAAACAGTTTGACATTCTGCTTCAGAATCCAGTATTTACTGTCTTTTACATGTTTTGTTTTTCTTCTTTTTTCTATTTTTATATATTTTATCTTGTCTCAGAGGCAACTAAAAGCTTTCCAGTGTAGGCAAAACTGAATTTTTGTCACTCCACATATGAAGAGCCAAAACCTGTCTTTTACTCCTATAATAGGAGAAGCAGAACTTTGATTCAGCTGTTCTTGATGCTGTCATCTCGTTTCCCATCTACCCAGCATCAGAACCAGCTTCTGGAAGGAGTTTGCCCCTATTATAATTTTGGAATATGAAGTCATGTAAAAGTCATGTACACAGAATTATCCTGAAATGTGATATTGTTTTATGCGTAATAGAAAATACATTCTCAATTTAAAACATCACTCATTCTAATAAAAAAGAATTCAAGTTGGGGTGTAGAATGAAACTGCAAATTTTTTTTTCCGAAGATTGTTCTGCTAATTCTGGTTCAAATGAGTTAGCTGTGGAAGAAAGAGTTAAGTGGTTAATCAGAATCTGAAAGCAAGTGAACAAAAAATATGCTGATGCTTCTTAGATTAAAACATTTGAAAATATACAGATGCGTTTTCAGGCTTGAAACTGTACTGCAATTGTAGCTGTCATAGGTCCACTCAAATGAAACCTGTACAGGTCAATTCATTTAATGTTCATCTGGTATATGAGGAAAAATAGCGCATCAATGCTTCCTGAAAATGAAGAATTTCAAATCTAGGTTTTGCATGAGTAATCAAGGATTTCTAGCTGTGACACATAAGGCAGGTTAAATAAAACAAAACAAAATTGTAAAGCAGAGGTTTCGTACTGCTCCAGATATGCATATTGTTATTATAAAAGACTGTATTTTAAATGGGATTTGGTCTTATGTGTAATACCTTTGTTGCCATATTCGTTCATTTGAAGGCATATTTTACTTTGATTAAGAAGGTAAAATGTATTCTGAAATGTAAATTGATGTGGCAAGGAATAGCTGTGAATGGCTTCCAGCAGTCACCCAGTCCATCCATCTGCCTCTGGATGGAATCAGATGCAGACAATATCTGCTTTCTGTAACAAGTCATTCATAATACCTGCTAGTGAAGAAGTCTTCAGCCATGTCCTAGATAACTTTTAGCATTTTGCATTCTTTTCTTCTTGTGTTTTACTTGTATCTTCCACCCTCCTATTTAAAAAGCATGTTTTCACCAGGACATGGAGATCCATATTTCCTAATCGCTATGTAAAAAGGAGAGGAAGAGGGTTTGGAGGAAAATAGAAGAATATATTCTTAATCAAATAAATGCAAGCAGACAGAAGCACTAAATAGATGTCTAAAATGTGCATATTATGAAAGAGGACAGCAAGCTCAAATAATTAAAAGCTTTATCTTGTTAAAAAGATTGCACAGATCTGTATGGGTTTATGGCAATATATTATGTTATCTACTATTTTACTCTATGATAATGCAGAAATTGTATGTAATTATTGCAGTTGTGTACTTAAATTATAACAGCTGAGGTTTTAAGAACACCGTAAAATTACTCTGAATGTATGTTTAGGAGTTGTGTTGCATTTGGGTTTTTGGATATTTTTTGTGGATTTTTGTTGGGGTATTTTTTTGTTTGGTTTGGTTTGGGTTTTTTTTGGTGAGGGGGCTGGTTTTCCTTTATTTTGGTGCTTTTGTTGAGGGGTTTTTTGTTGGTTGGTTGGTTGGGTTTTGGTTTTGGTTTTTTGTTGCTGTTGGTGAATTTTTTGGTTTTGGGGGTTTTTTGGTTGGTTTGTCTTTTAGGGGTGTGGGTGTTTGGTTTCTATTTTTATCTTTCTTTTGTTTTCCCTTTAAATCTTGGGTGATAGCATTGGCATTTTGAAAAATCTATGGCACATTTGAGTTTTAGGATGCACAAAGAACCCCACAGATTTTTAACATGTGATTTGTGAGTATCAAGTGTTTAAATTTTTATCCACAGCTGTGTCACAGTGGAAGGAAATATCAATCTATACTTTCTATTTTAACATATAGACTGTAGATAAAGTAGATATTTTATCTGTATGTAAATTACATTTGACTTTATGAATATAGTTCCTGTTATAAGATATTATTATCTGAATTGTGCCATTAAGCATGCAGCGTTTTTCAACATCAATTTAAACAGAACTAAATGTGTCCTCTTGAACACGGTAATTGCATCCTAGCATCCCTTTTTATTTAAAATAATTCATTTTACAGACAATAATATAGTTTATCTTCTAATATAAATTCCTTGGGGCACAGATAATGCATTATTCTCTATTTGGAAGACAGGCACATCATGGGAACTACAAGAAATGAAGGATAGTAATTACATTCCTTAAGGGGAGAGGGAGAAGCTTAGTTTAAATTTTAGGGGAGATATAAATGAACACTCTGCATAGAATGAATTTCAACCCAGATGAGCAAAACCTTTGTCTACATATTTAAAAAGAATTAAAGTTTCAGGCTGTTTTGAAAAAAAAATGCTTGAAAATATGCTGAATATTGGGTTTGAGTGTATTTTCTGTCAGATAAAACGAATTGTTATTATTCCATACTGTTCTGGAATTCAAGGTAGCTGATCTTTTGTCTTAAAAGACAAATGCAGTAAAAACTTATTTTCTTTATCAGCTGACCATAAAAATCAGTCAAAGAAACAAAAAAACCCTGTAACTCTTAGTGTTTGTGAATAAATTTTCATAACCTTTAAGGAAGCCTTTCTAATGAGGACGAACAATAATTAAGCAGGTCTGTCTGTCCAAGCTGACTGTAAGCTGTATTGCGCAGTGATTTTCCTACACCACTGAAGTCTGTCCTTGTAAATGGATGTATAATCAGTATGTCAAACTCTTTGAAAATTGAAAAATGCAGCACTTACAAAAGAATCAGAAAAATGAAAGGAAAAATAATGCCTGTTTTGTTTCTGACCTCTGCATTTTATACAATGTAAATGGCACTATTTTTGAACAAATGAACATTAAAACCAGAGATTATTGACCAAATCTTTCTTTGTTAATTCGTTCATATAAAACTACAAAGCAAAGAATGGTATTTTTATTTTGTTGTCATTATTCTGGTGTCCTAGGAACTCCTCAGCATTCTTATAGGAGCAGTCAGTTATTTTCTAAGAATCCACATTCAAGGTGGCTTTTCCCCTGTTTGGCGTAAAGTGTTTTACCCAGATTTTTTCACTAACACTTGTGCTGTATGATTAAAATAAACCTAGAAAGAAGGTTACTTGCACAGTCTAAAACTGCCTAATTCTTAAGTGACTGTTAGACACTTTGAGGTACCTCATAATCAGCATGCCCCCATTAGCCACTGTGGATAACAGCTCCACCTTTCATGGCCTTTTTTAGCCTGAGGGCCCCCCAGTGTGCCCTGTGTGTGTACTTCTGTTCACAGGGGATGCATTACTGGGACCTCTGTGTGTAAGGAGAAACAGGCTGCTTGGAAATGAGCTTGCCTGGGTTGCTTAAGGAAACAAGATCATGAATATCTAAGGTGTGCAAATTATTATTGGGTAGAGACATGGCTGTGTACAATTCCCCGATAAGACAACACTAGAGCTCTAAGGCTGCCTGGGTCATAACAGCAAAGAAGAAATCAGATTTATTGTTTGTCTTCAGATTAAAAACGTCCACTTATGCTTGAAATAAAATGGAAGTCCATGTTCGTGAACTAGATCAATGACGGGATGAACCCTTCCCGGGTTCCAAAGCTGCATGTGCCGCAGGGGATAATTTTTTCCATTAGTATTGAATTTTTTGCACGAGTCAGACTCCAGCTAGTGCAGACATTTGCAAGATAAAATTCACCTTTTTTGTTTGTTTGTTTTTAACTCTGCTATTTTGCAGTATTACAAAGAACATAAACGTCACTTTGATTTTTTGGTTCAATTTTTCAAGCAGTTTGGTAATGTAAGTTGTAAATAAATCTTCCTTTTAAAAAAAATAATTATAACTTTTTATTTCAGTTTAGGTATTCATATTTTGTTTTTTCTATTTGTTAGGGCAGAACATATGTTATTTAACTAATACATATAATAATGGCAGAAATAGGTCGGATGGGAAAAGTTGAGCCTAAATTGTAATTATCAAACAATCCCAATGTAAACATTGGTTCTTACCCTTGAAAGGAAATTAAAGAGTTAATATAGAATAGAAATGCTTGCTTTCAATACAAGTATTTTAGAGACCCTTTTGAATTTTAATGCAGGAGCTATTTTCTAATTCATTTAAATGTAATCACTATTCCTAAGGTTGCATTTTATGACATGTTTGACAATCAGTCACTGTAGGAAAATCTTTCAAACCATAAGGCCTTGAATACATTAAAAAAACAAAGGTAGTTTTGTTATCAGAGAAACTTATAATGCTGAAAGCAAGCCAAGGCACGTTAAAAAAAATAAAAAAGGAGAAAAAAGTTCTTTCAAGGCTTCAACCTTTAGACATCAGTTCATCTGAAAGATTTCTGTCCTGGTTGTGTTTTAAAGCGTGCACACACAGGGATACATAGGCACACACACAAATTCAGTGGTGCCCTCAGGGTGCCTCCGTTTGTATTACAGGGCAGCTCATTCGCAGCTCACCCAGGATAGAACTGTTCAGCTTCTCTTTGTGCTCTCAAAGCCACCTACAATAATACAAATAGAAGTACCCTCAGGGCACTGCATACAATGCATCCAGAAATGCCACAGATCCTTTGGGGTATGGAGAAAATATTTTAAAAAAACAAAACAGGAGAGAATGTGTTTTCCTCCGTGGTAAATAAACACCAACTATTTGGTGATTTATATTTCTGAAGTCGAGCTTGTCATTTTCTAAAAAGTTGAGGCTTTGTAGTATCTTTTAATTTCAAGAGCCAAATGATCGGTCACATCCTGAGGGATGTAGGTTGTTCCCTGGGAGATTTGCCTGCTCCTATACACAGAGAACACTCAGAGCAATTTACATTTTCTTTAATAAGAAACCAGAAGCTTCAAAATAAGAGGCTAAGCAGAACCAAGAGTCGTGGCTGAAATTCTGCATGACAGAGACTCCCTTTACAAAATAAGATTGAATTATTATTGATGTGCTTGGGTTTTTTTCAGAGAAAATAATATACTTGTTTTTAAAAAACAGAAAAAGGTACTTCAAAGCTTTCCATTTTATGAGTTACTCCTTATCTTGTCTAGCACATTAAAAAAACCAAACCACTGAAATACCCCAGGAAGCTTTATCCAGTCACACTACCTCCTTTTATCTTAGGATAAATTAACATTAATATCTTTGATACAATGTACTAAAGTTTTCATGATAATTAAACAGAATTGTATTGAAAACAGTTTTACCCTTTTATTTTACAAAAAATGTGTAGAAGAGGATGATTTTGTCCGCTCATTTCTGGAACACCGAATATTTTCTTATGTTGCCTTCTAAAATGCAAGGGGCATGTTTCATGCTTGTTAAGACTACAAGAGAGTCTCAGTCACAGTTTGAATCAAGTGCCCTTTTGTGGACACTTACCTCGTGGTTTGGATTTTTACTGCCATTTTAAAAGGCTGATTATGAGCAAAGGTTATCAATGAGCTTGATAGCTATTTCCAGTGATCTGAAGTAATTTAAGGTGTCCTGCAGATGTTGCTAACTAGGTTCCCCAGCTGCAGGGAAGGGTTTTATTTGCACCGAAACCAAGGCTTCTCTCAGGCTTGCTCAAGTGTGGTTCTACAATTTTATCCGTTAGCTACTGAATATTTGATAAAGCTGCTTATCTTCCATGCTGTATTTTGCTTTTATGTTTCTACATTGCTACTTTACCACCAGCACATTATCTGTTTTACTTTTGCAGTTTCCCTTATGCATAAATTTTAATATATTTATCTACTAGATTTTTTTTTCCGTTTTAACCCAAGTACATTTGTAATTCTGAAAAGTGTCTTTCTAGTTACAGTTTCCCAGCAGACCATGGAATCATAGATTCATTTATGTTGTAATGCATCACTAAGATCATTGAGTCCAACCATTAACCTAACACTGCCAGGTTCACCACTAAGCGTCCCTAATGCCGTAGCTGCAGGCAGAAGCTTGTGTCCCTGAAGTCTGGCACTTATAGGTATACTGTTTTTTGGGTGGAGGCAAATATCTCCCTTGTGTCCTAAGCCTGTGCAAAGTATGGTGGAGACCTGAGGACTGATGAGCCCTTCTTTTTAGGTTTTTTATTCAGCATTGTAGCATGAAACAACAGCCACATGGAACAGCAGGGCTGATGCTGGAGCAGTGGAGGTCCCAAAATGTTATGTGACCATCAGAATTATTGCTCCCACCTCCTCAGTTGCTCTTGAGGTCAGAACAGTGGCGTCAGGCCAGTTAAATGCCCCATCTGCTGGACCATGGGATACTGCTGTGGGCTGTAGTGTCAGCTTTTCCTGTGGTGCTCATTAAGGCAGGTTACCTCAGACAATGCTACCTTTCAGCTAACCACAAGCCAGAAAAAAACCTGGAACTGTAAGGAAAGAAAACCAATTCAGTCTAATTTTGGGGAAGATTGGAAAGCTGTCAGCAAGAGGAAAACAACTTGAAGAAAGACAAGTATTTGCTGTCAAGCGTTGTTATCTTTTAAGAGGGCTGCTCCCAGGTTCTCACAGTTTCTTGACAACTAAATAAAATCAGAAAGCCAAAATGCGTTTTTTTGGCAATGCAGGGATTTTGTCGTTGTTGTTGTTTGGTATCACCTCTAGACTCAAGAAACAGCATGATGTATGTTTTCTTGGTTCCAATCACTAACATGTCTGAAATTGATTAGAACAGCCAGAAGAAACTTCTTTTCCTCTAGCTTAAACATGCTTTTCAAAGTATAAAATTTCTATTTGCTCTCAGTTTTGCTTCAAGTTGAAAAAGAAAGGAAACAGTGTTGTTTGAAAACTTGAACTCATTATGCAGAAGAGGTACAGCACCCCTTGATTAAATACTGCTAGAGTAATTAAGTCATTACTACCTTGACTGAATGTTGTGATTTTTCCTTCAAACATTGAGAAATCTAACTCTTATCTGTGAGCACAGAGTCAAGCATGAACATAGTTTTTGAATATTTCAGGGTTTTCCTTATGCTCTGTAAAAAATGTAATAAAATGTGTTCTCAAGCAAGTGCTATCAGAAGCTCTTTACCAAAATGAATTTATTTCCTACTGTAACTGATATTTGGACTTGCCATGATTTCAAATACGTCAAGATGCAGGCATAGATTTCTTCCCCCCCACCCCACCTTGTTTTCCATTTTATTCCATATTCTGTTGAAAGTTCTTTGTGTTCATTTTTTGTGCTATATGTACCACTACATGCATCATTTTTTTGGATGACAAAAATGGATAATGAAGAACAAACACCTTACTCACCTGGTCTGAATTTTATGTATATGTGTGGTGATCGTCAGATGATGAGCTTGAGGAGTGGTGAGGGATTGAGAAAAAACAAGCTTGCCTCATATAAAATACGCTTTGGTACCCCTCATAAGCCACACACTGTCTGAAGTAAATCAACCCATCATTGTGGGTCAAACAAATTTCCTGTGGCTGAAAGGCAAGTAATGAGCTGATGGTATGGAGTTAAAACAGGTACAGCCATTTTAAAAAATAAAATTCTACAAGTATTGTGTCTGTGCTCAGGCACCTTTAATAAGTGAGATTAACCTTTTTTTTTATATTGTTCAGGAGTTTTGAATTTGAGGTATCCTGTGAAACTTTTAAAGAATTAAAGCATGATTTGGACGTCACTACAAATTACAGAATAATTATGATATTAACTGGAACACAACACAGAAACTTAATCTGTTTGTGTTTCTTACAAGTGTTTACAGATAACTCAGTGTAGGTGTCACTATGCTGTCATCCAAACTATTCCCAGTTTGAGTTTTGATCCTTGGAGAAATGCTTATATGCACAGAGGTCAAGTCAACAGCTTTATGATTTACTGCCTTTCATGGCAGTAAAACTGTATTTATAAACTCCACAGTACATCTGACTTCTAATTTATCATTCTTCAGGTACATAAACACAGTGCTTTAACCTAGTAAAAATATTGTTTTGCCTCAGGGAAAAGTCCTGAACCCAGTCCCTGAAGAAATTCATATGCTTCTGCCTCTGTGATTAAATAGTAAATAGAGATTTGGTTGCTTTGGAATTTCTCCTGTGTTTGTTTTCCACTCCTGGATTTTGTCTGAAATAAGAGGGTAGGGCTGATGGAGTGGAGGGGAGGTTGCTGTGCAAACACTGATAGATTTATCTACTGATACCAAAGAGATCTAAGATGCTTATGCTTGGTAGGAATCTCTATAGAAAGAAGAAAATACAGCCACAAAATCTTTGATGTACAAAAAGATTTTTATTTTAGGTTAAGCACTATTCCCCATATGGTAAGGGAGAAATTAATATTCTTTTTAGTTGCTAAGTCTTTTTTGGTGAGTCATAATTCATTTTACATACAATTTTGAGCTCAAAAAGACAACATATACCTCACATTTCTGACGGTGTTTCTTTTGTGGGAATAATTCTCCATGAGTCATTGACTCGGACAGTCACTGTGAGTTGTCATCCTCCTGGATGTTCAACATTAATTAATGCATGGTTGGGCTGGCTAATTAGGGTCTTTGTCTTCCACGTTTTCTACAACACTAAGCTGTGGCCAGAATCAGTTGGCTTGTTTTGATTTGGAGTTTTTGGGGTTGTTTGTTGTTTTGACTGGGGTTTTAATTAATTTTTGGTTTTTAATTAATTTTATTTCCCTTTTTTATTTCAATTCAAAATTTGCAAATATACATAAGTTGACTTTGCTAGGGGTAGAAGATTGAACTATGTTAAGAGAAAGAGAGAAACCTTGCCACATGTCAGCCTTGATTTCATTGGAGACAATGCTGTTGTGAATCCAGAATGTAAGTACATTCTATGGCAATCATGTTTTATGTGAGTACATACTGATTTTTTTTGTTTCTTTCTCCCCAATTCAAGGCCAAGCTTCTCACAGAAAGGCAAGCCTCTTGCTCTGAGTGTTAGATTATTTTAAGCTACCATCACTGATGAATTTAAAAACTGGCTTACTAGCAGTGCTTCCAAAGTTATTACAAAGAAATGACCCAAGGTTTCTGAGACTTTGAATTTCCTGTCTCTGCATCCTGCAGAAATTATGATCCCTTTTTTTGCTGCTCATTCGTCACCAGCTAGACCTGCTTTACTTACAGTGCCTGTAATTTGGTAACATTGGAGGGTTAGAGAAACAGAATGGACCAAAAACCAAAGCAAAACATTGCTGGCATAAATAGCTTGAAGTTCCTTTTTCTCTCTTCCCACTATTATTGCTTAGCCTAGGACATTCTGCAGGCTTTCTGTTTTCGCTGGATTTCACCAGGACAGAACATTTCTGCTGGAAAGCCCCTATTTTGTAGACTCTGTCTCTTTTCTGAGGTTACAGGTTACAACAATTTTCAGTCCAAATCTCTGAAAGGAAAACCCACTATATGGCTTAAAATTGAGGACTATCTTCTACAGGGACCTAATGGAAAAGCATTCATTTTGCTGAAAAGGCTAAGGCTTTATGCTAGGCTTGTGCCAGATTTTCAGATATTCTTTTCTATATGTTTGTTCATATTGTCCTTTCTAGGTCTTCAAGCAATTAGTTTTTATTTGCATGCATCATTTCACTTCTTTGCTCCCAGGATACAGTCCTTGCTCTCTGGCTGTCCTGTGAATTTTCTGCTCTCAACGTTCCATTTGGGCTTTTCACTCATTTTATTCAGGCTTATATTTGAATTCTGTATCCTCAGGGCTTTTCTTTTTTTCCTTTTTTTTTTTTCTTTTGCTTCCCTATTTTCTTCCCCTCCTCTTCATTTTTAGATTTTAAGTAACTGACAGGTTGTGCTGCATATCTGAACAATGACACCAGTAACTTATGTGTCCTTCCCTCAAAGAATGTTGGTTTTTTAAATTGCCCTTTATATTTATTATTCATTGACTGTTTTAAGTTTGGTTCTTCATTCTCAAAAATTCTATATAAAGGAAGAAGCAGCAAAAGACACTACCTGGTTAGAAATATTGATTAGTTTTTAATTTTGTCAGGACTGGTCGTGGCATTTTGTTATTAGACAGTAAGTTCTTCACAAATTGATATGACAGGGGAATCATGCTATATTTGGAGGCAAACTTCAGAAAAGGATAATTGGAAAGCCCTAAAATATATTAAAGGACTTGTTTTTGAAAATGAATTAGTTCCTTACAATATCTGTCTTTTGTTAGCATTTATACAGTCTTTCACATAAACATATTTCATTGATTCAAACTATTTTCCACCACAGTAATCTAAATCAAATTGTGATCTATGCATTTATTGTGTACTGTTAACTATTTTAATAAAAATATCTAAATAAAAATATGATATATATGTATTGTACTCTGTCTTTATATTTAAACAAATATTTATAAACTTTAAAAATGTTATTTATTGAATTGTATTATGTTTGATAATAAATATTTTAGAAATAATGTGGGAAATAATAGTGATTACGTTAGTTTTCCCCTCACTTGAAGTAATTCTCTATATGTGAGTAGTTATTCCCTTTAGATGTTCATGCATATAAATAATTGCAATATAAAATTTCTGGCTTGCATTTTTCCACTTAGGGGATTTGCTGTAGGAAATGTTCGGCCTCGAGTGAGCAGCTCTCTGCTGTCTGTTGGGTTGCCCTGTCCTTAGCACTGCACATGTATGTAAATGTTTGCAGAATTAGAAGCGGTTTTTTTAACTGTAAACTTTTAAATTCATTCCTGTCTTACTTGAACTAAAACTTCTGAGGGTTGTGCTACAATAAGGAATGAAGAAAAAAAATGATTGAGTATTTATAAAACCTAAAGGTTTTTAAAATTGTCCTCGGTAGTGAATAAATTTGCTGGTACTGTATTAGTGACAATTAATACAATCAGTGAGTTATGTATTTTCGGGGAAGTAAGGGAATACAGAAAATACAAAATATAGAGAGTGATTTTTTTTTCTCTATATATACTCTATTCTTTAGGCATTCAGTTATTTAATTTCAAGGTTTTATTTAACTTCAGAAGGTTCACGTCCTTTGACCTATACAGTCCTCTCAACACCAGCTGGAACTAAGAAATGTTTTTGCAGGACAAATAGGCATGAAAAGAACAAAGATGTGGATGCAAGGTGAGAACAGGACATTCTGGTGCTATACTTGGGCTGTAAAATATCTTTTGAAAGTAGAAACCTGATGTTCAAATACAGCAAAATTTTTCAAGGTGAAGTTTCCTGATACCTGAACTTATTTTTTTATTCCTTGGAAAACTAACTCATGACATTAAGTGCTACTTAAAGTATTTTTGGGTTGAGGAAGAATATGATACATTAATTAGAATATACTTTTCCAATTATTTGTTCTGAGGATCTATTTAATGTATATCTTGACATAGACTATTGATCTCATCTTTGTGCTGCGCTCGATCCGCTGTTCCCATCAATATTATACACAAGTGATTACATTTTTCCTGTTGATGTTTCTCATGAGCTGTAGCACTGGACAGGATAGAGGGATCAATGTCATTACATTTACAATTGAGAAGATAACAGTTATTGGTGTAAATTAAATGGTCATTACCTGGCACAATTATGTTTGTGGCAAAATCTCTACTTTTCTCATTTTAACTTCTGCAATTATTGAGAATAGAAGCACTCAGATGTGTAGTCACGTACAAGTTAAAGGTGATGTTGAAAAACCCCTAACACAGACAAATTGTCCTTAGAGATGGTATATGAAAGGGACAATACTTCCTTCCATTGTATTGATAACTATTGCATTGATACTCAATTTTGACTATTGGCAATAGTCTGTTTAAAAAAACACCTAAACACGCCTTATTTTGAAAATAAGAGTTATTCTTTCACTTGATGTTAGAATTATGTTCTAAGAGAGATTATTAGTGAGACTTTTGGTAATTTCTCATTATTTTTATTTTT
The DNA here is from genome assembly GCA_013400235.1 of Oriolus oriolus. Classification (NCBI taxonomy): domain Eukaryota; kingdom Metazoa; phylum Chordata; class Aves; order Passeriformes; family Corvidae; genus Oriolus; species Oriolus oriolus. Next base: position 92,770 of record VXBT01009667.1, on the reverse strand, counting down.
TTTTAATTGTTGATTTTCAGACTCTTTAAACATTCATGTGACAAAAAGATGGTTAGCTTCTGATGCTGGAGTTTTTTAAGGGGCTGGTGATAGTGTTATTTGTATTAGGTCTTTGAACTGCAGTGTGTTTACTGGCATTCTGTATGTATTTACTGCATTACACTGTGTGTGCATCTGTTGGCTAAAATGGGCTGAAACTGGGGTGCTGAGGCAGTGTCTGCCCACACAATAAAAACACTTTGGCTTTCCTTTAGTTATTCATTGACTGGTAAGTTAGTCTGCATCCATTTTCAAGAAAGTTAGGAATAATCTCGTATGTTTTTCATAGTAAATTCACAAAAAAACCCATGGCAAGCATATATTTGTCAAGCTGACCATCACTTTTTACTATTTCCTCGTCTGCTAAGGTCCCAGGTAAAACTAAAAAAGTTATCCTGGTGTCACAGTGTGTGTGGTCAGCAGCTTTAGAAAATCCATCTTCATATGGATAAGGGTAAGGTTACCTGTAACTTAAAAAATAAAAGAGCTAAATACAGAAATGTTTAAAAGGACATACAAACCTGTTAAAATAACTAGACACAGCAGTATGAGTTAAAGCTTCATCAGGGTGATTCAGTTTGTCCTCTGATGGTTGTATTCACGGGTAGAACTAAAAAGCCCAGCTTTTACATTACATTAAATTGCTAAGTGCCCCCAAACATGCTAAGCCAGAAAACACTGAAGATTTGTAAATGTTGTGCATTTATCTCCTCCCAGATAACAATTTTTGTCTTTTTTCTTCTCTCCTATATTTTCCTTGGTCAAAAAATTGCTTGAATTCTGGCAGAAGTTAAAAATAAAATTGAGCATATTAAGATGTTAATGTATATTACAGAAAGGCCTTTTCAGTAAAGTGCTGATAACGGATGTGTTTTTAGAGAGTAGTCTGCTGAGTTGAAGTACAGCAGCAGCCTTTGTGTTTGGCAGCTTGGGAACCACAGGAATTAGAAATGGTATGTAGGTGTTCCTCTGCATATTCTCAGTGCATCAGTTCAAATGGAGTTATTGTCTCTTTAGTGCATTTGTAAAATGGCATATTTTATTCTAATATCTTCATTTCTTGTTATTATGGAAAACAGAATACTTACATGAATTCCTCTGCAATTATTTCAGATGTCTGTTGTGCTTGAAAAATATTTCTGTGTGAGAAATTTTAACACATTAATTACAAAGGGTTTTAGGAGCTGTGCAAGGTTAGACATCACAGATTCCTCCTTTTGTCAGAGATTCCTGCATGGTTTCACCGCTGTAGCTTAATCTCTCCCCATGCCTCAGACAGGAACCAAGAAATGTAAACCGCCATTACCCATTTAGAATATTAGATACAATATCCCATTATTTTAATCTGGCCTTCCAAACATTTAGGATTCAGAGAAGCAGGAAAATAACGGGTTTCTTATTCAAGATGTTTATGTTTCGGTTCTGGTATTCACCCGCAGTAATCTTAGGGGACAGCTAATGAGAGACTGCTTCGGATTTACTGGTTATGTGGGTATGAGACAAACAGCCTGATGGTCACTCCCACAAATGTTTTGGTCCTTATTTAACCTGGATCCTTCCCTGGAGATGTCTTCCATCTGTATTTTGAGAGTTAGTGTTTTGTCATCTTTTACCAGAAGCTCAGTGAACAAATATTGAGATTCTGCTGGCTTATCTTCTTTTCCTCTTTTCTTCCTGCCTTCTGCTGGGTGAATTTCTTTGATGTTACTGTAGCAACATCTGTAGAGAACAACTTTCAGAAATACCTTTGAATCTCTTACTGTTTTTTTCTTAATCCATCAGAAAAACAATATTCTGTGAAATAGACGTATTTTTATAAATTCAGATTTGATCTTTCTATGTTTTCTTACTCATTGAAAATTCTCTGAATTGTATGGAGTAGATTTGGGTTTCCCCAAATCTAGGGTTTCTGGGGTTTTGTTTGTTTTCTTCTGGTTTTGTTTGTTAATAATACACCACAAATCAAACAATTTAAAAATAAACAAACAAAAAAAGTTTTTCCAGCTTTAAATTAGGTAATGGTATCAGAGCTAGTAATTCCTCAAAACAATAGGAAAAAAAATTACTTTATTATTTATTTAGGAAAAAAAAAAAAAAAAGGAACTGGTTGAATATTCTGATAATTTTCATGGCTATTAAGCAGGTGTTTTTCCTAACAAGAAAAATGAGAATATCTGATAGAGCATTTGTTGAGAGAGAAAAATGATTAGCCTTTAAAAGTAGGTTGGCAATCTCCTTGGGTTATTGCTCTGTACCGATAAAGAAGAAACAAAAGGACATCTTATTCAGTAAAAAAAGAAACGGGTTTTCAAGTAGTGATAGTAACCCCATGTTGCTCTTATAATTATAATGAACATATTTTGGCATATTATCAAAAAAGAGGCTGTTGAAATACCAAGGTGAAAAGTTCTCCTGCCAATGCACATATTCCAGTCTAGGGTAAGATCATAACTCAAACACCAGAATTATGCTTCACTTCATGCAGACCAGTGAACACTTACCATTGTTGTTTGACTATTATTTCATAGTATGATTTATACAGACATATCAAACCTGCTCTTTACCTACTTCTTTGATTAAATTGTGATGGAAATAAATGATCCAAATAAAATTAGTAGATTTGAGGACTGCTGGATCATGCTGTATGATGGGTTTTACATAATTCAATCCTTAATGTGTATTCAATATGCTTAAATCGTATTTCTAATTTTCCTTTAAATAGTTTGCATTACTAATTGCTTCTAAGAGATTTCTGCCAATCAAGTTAAATACTTTCTGCAAACTGCTTACATTCCTGTCAAAGTGTACTTGCTATACTGAACACCCACATTCTGTTCTAGTTCCATTTTAGTTACTTTATTATTATTTTTTTTAATCTTTCCTCCCACAGAGTGTTAGCAACTTCTTATTGATGGGCATCCAGGAAGCTGAACGCAATATTTATTTTTAAAATATATTCACTTAATCAGTGCAGATCTAGATGGTACCTAAAAAGGCAAATTCCAGTTTAGAAAGCTGTGTGTGGGTGCAGTTCTGCTAGTCTTGCAGTGAGGCACAGTGCACACCAGAACCAACAGCACTGCTAAGCTCCTCTTGAATTCCACTTCGCAGATATTCCCTTCCAATGTTTTGTTTTCCAGGTATCAAAAAGTGTCAAGTAAACAGCTGAGTGTGAACAATTCTCAAGCTCACGAGAGTAAATGATCTTCTGACAGTGTACTTGCATTGGAAATGTAGTGTGAGGAATATTCTTTCTTAGCAGAGAATACATTCTTATTCCTGTGTGTATATTGTGTTACTGTATGGTAACTCATTATCCTCTGTAAACACTATATTGGGTTAATAAGAACACTTTGAATGCTTTAAAAACACTCTTTACATCTCATTCACGGAAACATTAAGAGATTTTAGCTTTGACAAGCAACATTTTCCCCTTGGGAACAACAGTTTTGAAATAAAGACAGCTCAGCTAGTTTGTCCACTACAGTAATTTAAGGCTAACAAAATATATTAATTCAAAATAGCAGCACTAAGAGAATTTATAATTTTCAGGCAGGTCCTCATTCTGTTCAGAGTTCACAATGTGTGTTCAGAATGCAAAATGTGCACACAAAGGAAGCCAGGATATATTCTTTTTTTGGCAGTGAAGTACCTAATAAGAAGAGAAGGTGTTGACCCACTATTCATTTCTTATTTAAATTCTCCTTAGTCAAGTAAAATTCCCTTTTGAAATTCATCACCTGACTTCCATTGAACTTTTGATAAAAGAACTTCTGTATTTCTTCACAATGGAATATTATTTTTTTCTTTCCTCACACTTTCTAAAAGGAGTTTTTTTCTTTATGTGTATTATATCATGATATTACATATGTGTTATCAGTTATGTTTACTGCAATTCCCGAACATCAGCTTTCACTATGTAATTTCCCATTCATCCTTTCAGCTGGTGAAGAACATTTTAGGGACTTAATAAATGTGTATTTTGTGGCAATTTTAGAAAATTTCAGGTGCCAACTCGTATTCCAAGACTATCCTCAGTTTCCCTGATTCTGCATATCTTAAATATCAATGATAGGAGTTAGTCTGTAATGTAACTAAGAAGTTCTTTTGTCCTCTGTCTCTTAGGCTTTGCTTCCAGTGACTTAAAGGGGAGTTGCATCACAGTGAATGGGAAGAGAATTGTACCACGGAGGACCCAAAGTCTCTTACACACTCCTTGGGAACGTGCGAGGAGATTTCTCCCTGGAGCTTGCACAACTCCAGGTCACTTCCCCAGAAATTGTATTCAATCAAGAACTGGTGGTAAGAAACATTGGATCCTATGTTGTACTATTTCTTAGCTAGCTGTAATTTTAATGGTACCTTTAACTCCATGTGTATATACTAGTATTCCCTTTTTGTTTCATCCCTGTGTAGTAATAGTCTGTCTTAAGTCTGATGTCTGTGAGTTTTGTGTCTATAAATAAATAATCCATTTTATAACAGAAAGAATCAGCCATTATTAAAGAACTTGCAAATCAGAGTGTATTCTGGGGTGCCAGCACCCTCAATAACGCGACTGCCTCTTGCCAGAGGCCTGGGCAAAAGACAGGAGCTGATTTAAACCTACATCATTCATTCATAACAGGTTTTTGGGGTGAGATGTAGTTATTTTGTAATCTTGTTTGCTACTTGCACTCTGTGAGTGGTTTGGTATTGGGTTGTTTGATTTTGTTGTTGTTTTTAACTTTGTATAAGAAAGTTGTCATTTGAGTTCTTGTTCAATAGATCAACTACCAAAAACCCTTCAGCCGATTATACTTGAAACATAATAGAGAATTGCTTCAAGAAATCAATTAACTGCAGCTGATTTGTTCTTGGGCAAGTATTAGTTACTAAGCTTATTTTCTATTTTAAGCTATCCCATATTTGCCTTCTATGTCGCCTCCTATCTTACTCTTTGGGAAATACTAGCCCCTGGGACAAGTAAATTAAACTCTTGGTGTTACGCAAGAACACATTAATAGATTTTCGAAAGCGAGAGGTGTTTTTACTCCATTCCCTTAGTTTACTCTTTAAGTCACAATGTCTAATGCTTGCAACAAGACAGCCAAGCCCTTACTGTGAAAAATAGCAAAACTTATGAGAGAAAATAGATTTATTCATATGGGCTCTGTAGCCATGAAAAATTTATGGCTTTGGAAGTTCTAAGAAGGGCTTGATGTCTTGGTATCAAGAATATCTTTGGAGCACTATTTAGTGTGCTTTGTTTCCCTCAATGAGAATAACAAGGTCATCACTCTGATGTGCTTTTGCTTTTGAAGAATATAATCATTGGTATGTGTGGTTTTGAATTGCAATGCATGTAACTTAGAGTGCAATTTAAATCAAATTCTGATACATTACAGTAATTTCCATTGCCTGCTGTCTTTCCCCTGCCAATCTCAGTGAATAAGATCCTAGACAGTATTAAGTCTTGATATGTAGTATTGGTATGGGAAGTGTTAGTACATTACAGACAGTTGCAAAATATCCTTCCAGTTGTCTATTTTTGTTTTTAAAGATGCTGAAATTCAGATGTTTTTTAATTGTTCAACAATAAAAGCATTGTTGGCATGAATTTAAAATGTGTAGGGACATGTCTAATATTCTGGCTTAGATTTTTAATGTTTAATTAAATCTACTTTGGTCAGCTGGAGTCCATTGAATGTGTGCTTCGCCTCAAAGTCATAGCTCTCATGGCTTCTGTGATTCTGTTAGTTATTTTGCATGGCTTCAGAATGATAGATTTAAGGCTTTTTATAGTTATTCAAGTTGAAATATATCTTGATTCTAAGTCTTTCATGTTTTAGTGGAATCTGCAATAGAAATAAAAATTTATATCTAGGAGAACTCTCTGGTGTCCTTTTTTCTAGTATATCGAATATACAGTTTGATAAACTTTTGTGATTATTTACTGCAGACAGATTTCATGAGAGACTTCACCTTCATATAGTTATAAATCTTGTTAACACAGGCACTTTAATATATAAATTGAAGTCAATTTAATTTCTGACTGTGATTGTATCCTTGGTTTGCAGATAGTGACAATACTTGAAGCATATGATCCTTGACTGTTGATCCCTAAATGTATAGGTTTTGGCATCCACTTTTGGTGCTGGACAAGTTTTTCGACAGAGGCTTTTGAATAGTACATTATATATTTTACTAAACAAGTTATGGAAAAGAGAGTGAGTTCTTAATGGTGGTTTTTTGGTGTTTTTTTTCTCCTGAGTTTTTTGTGCTATCCTAAAGTAGGTCTTATAATTACTGTGTGTTTTTAGTAGGTTTTATAGTAATATTACAGGTTTTACAGTTTATAGGGAAACTATAATTTGCTGAGTGAACTCCTAAGTAAAATTGGGCTGGTTTGCTTCATGCAAGTGGGTACACATTTCTTTTGAAAGTCACTAAAAGTATAATGAATGAGATGTGTGGATAATAATGAAACAGGGATGAAAGAAATTGGGATTTTAAAGATCTTTATGAAAATCCGAGAACTTTTTTCGAAGATCACTGCATCTTTTCAGTTCTTCCTTTAAAATAATTGATTTCAAACATGTGAAAAGACAACCAACAAAAAAACCAACAAAACCCTTCATAACTAAAAGCTTATTTGTATCTTTGCACGTATTTAGGAAGTTGTAGATTTTCTCAAACAAAAATGTAGCGAGTGGTTTACCAGGCCCAAGAAATCTTACAGAAGGAAATAATTTTCCTTTGTGAACAATAAAATCCCACATATGCAACACTTTTAGTCTAACTGCGCATGAGAGGACATGGGCTTAGATCTCTGATTTGTGCCTATTAGCTCCTAAAGTTTTCCATTTCCTGGAAAAGTGGTTTTGAAACCTGAAGTGTATAACTTCAATCAATCTCCTCACATTTTATTCTCAGATGACTGTATTGAAGCTTCCACAGAAGGAATATGACTACTGGTTATTTAATTTTTGAAACTACTTTTTGAGTCCCAGACACAACAGTTTGACAAAATTTCTTAGCAAAACCGTGAATCATTTCTTGTACCTTTAGGTACAGCAGATTCATTATTCAGTTTGTTTAAAAGAACACACTGGTAGTGATAATTGTACATGTACTGCATGCTTTACTGCAAAAAAAAAGTGTTGAGGATATCTAAAAGATTATAGAAATATACAGGTTTAGTAAAATAATTCAAGCTTTTTTTTTACTGATGCATTTTATAAAGAAAATTCTGGCTTTTTCAAGGTGCTTACTTTAGAGTTGCTAAAGTAACAGACAGGGATACTCTCTTTTACAGCAATCAACCACATTTTGCATCTAAAGACTTCAACCAGAAACTTTGTGCACACATTTAATTGATAATTATTATTAATAATCCCTAATACAAAGAAATTATTAATTTAGCTTGTTTGCTCAAGGGATGCATTTCTTTTTGAATAGGATAGAAGATATTAGCAAATTAATATCTTCCCACTGTGGTAGAAAGTGAGTGAAAATTAATGAAGATAATAGCCTTTACTTAGATAATTTCATTATTGTCATAGCTTTACCTGCCCTGTTTCATGACTGCCTTATTGTCTGTAGTGAAATTATCTTAGCACTGCCAGAAAGACTTTATAAAACAGCTAAAAGGGATCAAATTACATAAATTAAGTATTTTTGCACCTTGTTGCTTTCATTAATTGCTTATGCATGTTGACTGTTTGTTGGGGTTTTTTTGCTTGTTTGGATTTTTTTATGTGGCTCCCCTGATGTTGGCAGAAGTAGGGGAGGGATATTTTTATTTTTTAAGCACATGCAGGATGCCTACATTCCAATAGAAGTTTCTGCTTGTGGACTCTGCTGATTCCTCGTTTTTCAATGGACCATGTGACTGTAGAGGGAACTGAAGATCCCAAAACAGGAGTTGAAACTTTCTCCTTTCTTAGACGATTGGCTCCTCAGAGACACATCTCTGAAGGATACCAAGTTTATCTGTCTTCACTAGGGCATGGGAGTATATATGATGACAATGTCTCCCTAAATATTTGTTCACAGGAATGCTGAGGGACTCTACCAAAGATACCAGTAGGTGGTGACAGTTTCAAATTATGATCTTAAGAGAGTGCATAGTTCATAGTGTTACTCTTAAATACCTCAGAGAATGCTGCTTTCACGAAATGTCATATTCAGACAAGATTAACCAAAAGGAGAAAAAAACCCTGAATTGGTCCACCCATGAAAGCCACCGTCACCTGCCACAGCTGGGCAGAGGAGAAAAAAATTTAATAAAGGGCTCATGAGTTGAGATAAGGACTGGGAGAAAACACTCCAGGCAAAACAGGCTTGGCTTAGAGGTACAAAGTGAGTTTATTACTAACAAAATCAGAGGAGGAGAATGAGAAGTAAAATAAGCCCTTAAAAACATTTTTCTTCCCCCAACCCCCTGCCTGCTTCCCACCAACAGCTCATGGAGACAAGGCGTGGGGGTTTGGTCTGTTCGTCACCCGAGATTTTTCTTCCACTGCTCAGGGAGAGGAGTCCTTCCCCTGTGAGACCGTGGGGTCCCTCCCACCGGACACAGTTCTCCGTGAACTTCGCCAGCGTGATTCCAATCTCACGAGCAGGAGTCCTCCCAAAACTGCTGCAGCGTGAGTCCCTCCCACGGGCACACAGTCCTCCCAAAACTGCTGTGCCGTGGGTCTCTTCCCACGGGGTGCAGNGGGTGGATCTCTGCTTTCCCCGTGGATCCCCATGGGCTGCAGGGGCACAGCTGCTCCACCATGGGCTGCACCACGGCCCGCAGAGGAACCTCGGCTCCGGCGCCTGGAGCACCTCCGCCCCCTCCTTCTCCACTGACCTTGGTGTTGCCTGTTGTTTTCCCTCACATATTCTCACCTCCTCCTCTTCTCTGGCTGGAACTAAAACTATGTGCCCTACTTTGCTTTGATTTTCTTCTTAAATATGTTATCACAGAGGCATTATCAACCTCTCTCACTGGCCCAGCCTTGGCCAGTGCCATGTCCGTCTTCAGAGACATCAGGGATTGGCTCTGCCGGACATGGTGGAAGCTTCCAGCAGCTTCTGACAGAAACCACCTCTGTGGTCCCTCCACTACCAAAAACGAGGCTGGACAAAACCAACACAATTTTCTACCATCGAATAGATCATGGGATCATTTAGACAAAAAAATTAAAAATGCCTGTGGGAAATGTTTTTGAGGGAAATTGATTGTAGGAATTGAAAAAGCTCTTTGAACTGAAAATTCTCTGCTAACTCTCTGGGGTAGGCTTTTAAGCCTTTCTTGGTTTTGCTGTTTTATTTGTTCAATATAAACCAGTAATATCAACACATCTACCACATTTTCTGTGTGATATAAAATGCTCCCTTAACACTTGAATCAAGTAGCATTGCTATTGCTGGTAGTAGCCAGGCCTGCCAGAAAGCGCATGTTTTTCTATTTAGCTTGCTAGGCATATTTGCTTTTCCTTCAGCTCTTCTTTTCTGTATGACATGCCAGCATTTCTTAGTTCCATCACATCCTTATGCTTGCTTTCAGTATTCATTTTTTTCTAGTGCCAAATTTTTTGCCAAATATTCTGTTGCTTCTGTGGATGTGTTTGCAGCAGGCTCCCTCTGAGTGTCTGTGTTTCATATTTGAACAGCTCATCAGCAGGCATATCAATTCTCTTGCTGGGAATTTGTTTTCTTCCTCAAAGAGATCTTTGCGGCTTGATGTTGACAGCTTTTGTCTTCCCCTGAGGCAATTTTCTTTAGGGTCTCTGGGTAGTCTGTCTTACGCTTTTGTAGAAATAAAAAGGCAAACAACTATGCTAATTACTTCAAATATGGCTCGCATGCAAAAGTTGCTACAAATGGCAAAAACCTTGATTTGACCCTTTTTTCTGGACATAATCATTCAGACCATGTATGCGTCTTTATACCTTGAAAGTATCTATGTTTCTTTCAAAAAAAAATTAAATTGTGAAAGTTGTAATATATACTGTCTTTTGAACACTTTAGAAATCTCACAGCATCTGTTGCTTTGAAACGCTCCTTTAACCAGGCTGAAAATGAAAATATTTCTGCTTATATTCTCTTCTCTTCTTCTGCACCTCCTACCAGATAAGTGACAAGCACAGGCATGGGAGGGAGGGAGCGAGGGAGGATCCTGAGCACACTGAGAGCCCCGGATCACTCTCTGTTCGCAGATCAGCAGAGAAAGCTCTGTGACAGAGCGCGGGTGGGACCGGGGGAAGTGCGAGCAGAGTTTGACTTCCTGGCGACATTGGAGGAGGTGTGATGTGGCAGGTGGCAATGTAGCACTCTTGCGGAGACCAGTCAGGAGTAATGGGCTGGAAAATCCAAGGTCACCAGTGCAGTATCATCCTGGTGCTTACTATTGGTGTTGTATAAAGCACTGGCTCAGATTATTTAAAGCACAATTGGAGCGGGGGAAGAAGAAGGCGGAGGGGAGGACATGATGCAGTGTTCTTTTTTGCAGAGACTCTGATTTTTAGGTGACATTTATCTTATTTTTATTTTAAAGGATTTTAAAAGATGCTCATTTGGTCTTTCATTTGACAGCTGAGCACTGTTATACATGGCAACAGTCACCTTTTCCTGAAGTCATGCAGGCTTTGGTACTGGGTAATGTGGAATCCAGCCCAGCTCCTGTTAAACTATTTAGAGCAGTATTTTAATTTTTTCCTCCCAACTTAAATTCAGAAACAAATACCTTGTTTTCAAGTGAGATTGGAAAGGATAACCCAGTATTAGAAGCAAGAAGTACCACCCAGTGAGTTTTTTGACAATCAGCACTAGGTGGCCCTGCTTGAGCACGGGATTTGGACAAGATGACATCCAGATGTCCCATCTAACCTCTACCATTCTGTGAAGTTCAAAATCCCAAAGGACTGAAGGAATTTTTTTAGTGACTAAATCTTTTTCTTCCATTTGAATGCAGTGAACTGCTTACTCTTAGCTTGCTCCCACTCTCGTGTAGGCTCAAATGTCAATGCAGCATGATATGTTAGTGTGTTTCTGGAGACTCATGTAGGATGTCAGACTAAAAAGAGGGAAGTGATCTTTGCTGCAGAGCAGTATTTTTGCTTTTTCAATTCAAGAGCTAATCCTGCAACATTTTCCAAATTTTACTTAACTATAACGGGAGATACTTGCAAATTCTAGCAGTAGATTATATAAACCATCATCCTATCTGTTCAAGTAGCTCAGAATATGGTTTTGTTTGGGTGGGGTTTTTTGGGCTTTTTTTTTTTTTTTTTTACAGCCTGATCCATTTTATCTTCTTATAGGGAGACTTAGAAAGGAAAACAGGGATCAATTTTGCAGTAGAGCTGTCAAAATAATTGTTTCTAGTTTTCACATGTGTGGATTTTGAGGGCCAAGGAGTACTGGTTTCAGACTAAATCTGAGAAACACACATCTGAATTCTCTGACAAATAAGAACTTTCTGTTCCTTTAGATTTTCAGTTGAAACTGATGTTCTTGTCAGCATCCCAGATGATACCAGTAATGAAACTGCCAACATTGTCAATTCCATTGGGCTAGCTGCCTGTTTCTGTCAAAGACTCGAGATGCAGGACAGCCCTGCTAGTTGACTCCCTGGGGCTATTGCTCTGCAGCTTCAGGAGTCCCTGGCTCTGAGGGGGACTTAATAGTGACTGACTTAAACCAAAAGGTGCAGTTGTCTCTGGCCCTTGGGCAAGTACATCAGGAATCCAGGTAAGAGATTAAACAAAGCTGATGATGCCCAGTATACTTAAAACATAATCTTTAGGGATCAGCTTTTCTTTGAAGAAACTTGACTTCATATAAATATCCGTGACTAGTTCTACTTTTCAGACCAGATCAGACATATCTGGTAGGGACTGTGCAGCACAAGATGTGTAGTAGTTATGTGTAGTGAAAGAAGAGATAAGATGCCCAAGCCTATCAAACAGGTGTATTTTTACCTTTCAGATCATCCCAGTTCAGTGTGGTAGATATTTGAAGCACAGAGACCCTGTCTACATTTTGAAGCCTATGAAATTGAAACATATTTTTCCTATATCTGAGAGATCATTTTGTCTTGACTTTTCATCATCTTCTACTATGACTCAGGGAGGGCACCATGAGCTCACTACATCATTCTGTCTTTTATGCTTGCCTCTGTGGTTTTCCTTATTCTCACCTGAATCTATGCACTCAGAAGTTGAGACAAAGTTATCCCACAAACCATCTGTTTGGATCAAAGGACACAATCTTTTTTAAGCTTTATCCTCCCCCTGTATTATGCAGCCTACCAGCCTCACCACTTCCTCTTTTTGAGTGCAGTCCATTCATGTCTCTAAGCCCCACATTCATCTTGTAGCCTTCATCATCTCTGTTATCCCACCTTTTCAGAATTCTCTTGCTTATAACCTGTAAGTTTCCAGTAACAAACTCCTACCAGCTACATTTTCCTGTTCTCCCATCTCCAGTACCTGAAAACAGATTATTTAGGAGGCATTCTTTAAAGAAATTGAGAATAATAACTGCTCTGGAAGTTAGCACAGTTTTCTTGAGGAGTTTCAGAGTACTTCTGCTATTGAATTCTGAGACACAGCATGCAGTTCACCTGTGCTATCTGTGTGTTGTCTTGGCTGGATGCCCCATTCAGCATAATCATGTATATTTAAAATTAAAAAGTAAGAGTTTTATTTCTTTAGCAGAAAATTAGAGGAGCTGGGACAGCTCATTTGGCACGACAGCATTCCATTGAGCCAAAAGGTAATTTTCAGAGACTGCGTCTTTGGTAAGTATTCCTGCAGCAGTGGGGTAGTGAATTTAATGTGCAGTGCTGCATTTTAATAGCCAATTGAGATGGCTATTAAGATATAGCATTGTACATTAACATTGCCACTGCACAGACAGCGGCTGGTGGCTGCTGCTCAGCTGACAGCTCCCTGCATTCTGCCTCTTAGCAGTGGTTTTCTTCGTAGCTCCTCTGATCTCCAGAAAGAGAAATAAAAATCATTATCTAGTTAATATTTCACACTGTGTTGGTCATACAGATCCCAGGGGCAGAAGCAGGAGGTAGTGATGCTGAGCGCAGGGACTGTGAGGCAGAGGAGGAGAGTGTGAGAGAGGAAATCCCTCTGTGAAAGGATCATTTTTTGGTTTTCATCTAGTAGACTCCCTTAGGCTCAGGGAAAACATGGTTCACGAACCTGAGACTTGGGATACAGTGCTTAGGGGAGGACTGTGTAGCAGAAGTAGCTTGTGTAGCTAAGAGGCAGTAAGATACTGAAAATTCATGAGACCCTGAGAAATGTGAGGAACTGCCAGGAAAAAGGTATAGCTGAAAAACAGCATACATTTGAAAGCTTTTCAGAATTATTTAAGTTAATCATTCAACTTTTACTCTTTGCACTTAGAAGAAACTAAAGGGCAGTAATCAAGGACCTACTATTTGATTAGGCATATCCTTGGCTATAGTTTTCTGTTCTGATGTGAAGAAAGTTTTGCTTGCTGTCAGATTGCACCAAAACAACTTCCCTTGCAAAAATGCAGAAATTAAGGAAAAGTGTCTATGACATCTCTCTGACAGTAGTGGTGAAATGGCTTTCAGAATTGGGAAAAAAAAAAGAATCATTGTAATATCCTTCTCTGCCCTAACTTTCTGTCCACAGCATGCATGGATTAAGTCTGCAGATAGCCTAGGATGAAGAAGGATGCTGTTTCAAAATGTTGTATAACAGAGGGACAGGTGTATTCAGAAGGTCCCTTGAATGGCCTTACTGTATCCTTTGATCTCTGCATTTTCCTTAGGAATGAGCTACAGCAATTATCTGTCTTATGACTTAGTTTCTGAAAATTTGCTTGAAGCAGAGCTGTGGAGGCCACTGACTGAGATCAGTAGCTTTGCCTTTGAAATTCTGTTAAATAGAAATGTTTATGAGTGTATTTCCAGTTCGAAAACTTAAAAACACAATATGAAAATTTTCCAGGAAATTGTGAGTTACTTCTTAAAAAGAAATTAATATCTGTGAATACTCATAGCATTCTTTCCAAAGATACATGGAGCTGCAGGATGGATTTACAGCCTAAAACTTCAACCTATAAGTGTTGATAGTTTTACTAAAAATTTGTGAAGACAAAATCAAGAAACAATGTAGAAATAAAAATATCAAAGTGATTTAAGCAAAAATATTAAATAGATTTAAGAGAAGGTACACAGAAAGTTACTATAGAATGTATTAGTGTTTAACTTTCTACATGTCTGTTCTTTGTAGTATAGTAGGAAATCCCATCTCCTGTGTGTGAGCCTTTTTACAGTTCTCTGGGTTATGAGATGCCATGTGTAAGAATAAGGTGAAATTAGTATGATAAAATTTTATTTTGATGTTTTTATTCTTAGAAATTGATTTATCAAGTACTGACTTTTAAAGAAATATTTCACAAATGCAATGATAAAAATATTTTTTAACATGAAGGATTAATTCAGGCTAAAAAAGATCTACTGTGTCAGCACCTTCTCTATGGAAAATCAGATGTATTTTTTCATTTAGTATCCACAGTATTTCCAAAGAATTAGTGACTTGCAGTACCAGCAGGCCAAAGCCTAGCAGTGTACAGTGATCAAAAGACTGGGAGAGAGAAAACAATGTTAAAGAGTAAAGATTTTGAATATTTTAAAAATTATTCTTATGTAAGCATGTTGGCTTCAGGAATTTTTTCTTTCTTACCAAGAAAAAAGTGATTAACCATTTATATTTGCTGTGTACTGTATTGTGTTGCTAACTTGGAAGATCCAATTTGAATGTGTGTTTGTTTTCCTATCACGCTATATTTAAAACTCTGAGGAAACAGAGCAGCAGTTCATCCTTTTCATGCTGTTATGCACCACTAGAGGCCATCATATACCTCCTTAAATATTAGATAGTTATGCAAATTATTCTAGAGATGATGTGAATGCCTGATGAATGTGAGTCTATATAAAAAGGCATGGGGAGACTTACTTGAAGGAAGGCTTTAATATAACTGATTATTGTGTACACCATGTGTTTTAAGGCTAATTCTAATCGATTCAGAGCACCTCTGTCCTCTCGTACATTCCTGGGTGACCTTTGAATAGATCATGGAGTGTCCATGGCAAGTGAACTCTGGAGATGGCAGCTGTTCTTTGCACATGATCTACGTCAGTAAATACAGTCAAGCTTAGAACATAAAGCAGGAATCTTTTAGATTGAGTTTTTGTGCTTGGATTAGAAATTAAATTATTTTTTCCCCTTTATCTTCCCATCAAGAAAATGGGATATCATTCTTGATCCCACACAGACTACATACTGAGATTCATTAACGAGCTAACATATAGTTACTACTTTAAGTAACTGCCTGATACATAAAATAGACTTTGTGTTACACAGTTTTACTCTTTTGAGTTGTGGAAAGAAGTGACTAAAATTATAGAGGAATTACAGGTAGCATGATTTTAACTGTGGAAAAAAATCAAATCAGCATTCATCTTATACAATCAGGAGGTGCTACCAAGAGTAGTAACACAAGAAGGTGGTAAAAAAATGAGTGGGTTTTACAATGGGTTTGGCTGAATTTCTGAAGGGGCTATGGTGTGACATGGACCTTATCCAGGAGATCTTTTCTACTGCCTTGGTTTTCAGTTTCACTCCTTCTGGCAAACTAACCATTCAAAGAAATATAGCTTATTTTAGTTTCTTTCTGAAGACTTGCTGATTTTTTTTTTTTTAATGTAACAGCTTATTAACATGTGAAAGCCTTGCATGTGTGTTTGGGAAGTAAATAACTAGAGTAGAAGTATTGAGTTACCTGAATCAGCTTGGTATGCAATATTTTCTCATTGAAACATTGAAAGAGATCAAGATATATAACAAATGTTAAGTACTACTGTAGCACATCCAAACTACTTTTTTGATAATACAAACAGCAATCTGCATGTTCTACACAATATTCAAGTACTTTTTAAAATAAGAAAAGGATAGATATTATATCATACATAGCGAAAAAAAGAAGAAAAAGAGTGTCTCAAAAGTGATGCTGTATAAGTGCAATTGTCACAACAGTCCATACTGATTTGTGGGTTGATTTTTTGTTTTATTTTGTTGGGTTTTGGGTTTTTTTGAGAGAGGGAAGGAGGGGAATTTATTTCAAAGCTCTTAGTCATTTTATGAAAACAACCTTGTGCTTCAAAATTATAATGGAGGACTTCTCCAAATTATGGCAAAAGTCTCAAAATATCCTGGGGTTATCAGCAAAAAGAAGTCATGCACAAGAAAGCACTATGGAATTTTCTTTTTCCCCAGTAGATTTTGGAAAAACATATGCAAATTTTACAAAGCTCAAGATCATTAATCTCCTGATAAAAGAAATAAAATTTAATATGCTGTTATTCAGATGAAAGATAAAAGGATAAGAGACCAACACATCATAATTCAGTATGCAGTAGCCCCTCAACAGATGACTGAATGTTATTCATTCAATAAATAAGTGCAAGTGTAAGTGAGAGGGATGTCACTTATAAATAAGCATAATACCCCTTCAAAAAGACAAGAGAAATCTCTCACTTTTGGTATAATAAATAAGGTCATTTCAGAAACACATTTTTCCTCAGAGGATATAAAATTGTGTGCAGCTGTCTTAATTTTACCATATTATTTTTCAAATATGTAAGATATTCTTTGTTTTTAAACAGGTTGCGAATATTAGCAAACTGAGGCACAATAAATGATTTGACTTCACTTTCAGATCTTTACTGTTATAAAAATAGGGATTTTGTGCCCATGCTTTGGAGTCCAGATCAAACAGATTGCTGAGAAGGTGAGTCTGTTAGAAAGATCCACTTCCCTCCTTGGGGACAAACAACGCCATAAGGAAGAGTAAGTGGCTTTTAAAGAAATCTTCTTGATTGAGTCTTGAAAAATTTATAATTCTACATTACCTGCGTTTCATGGGCACCTGTTCAGTGCATCGCAGGCCACCCAAACCAAATGGAAAATAGAGTGGGGTGTGGACAGCTGCCTTGGTCACACTGTAAGTGCCCTAATGCAAGCCCTGCCCTCAGGGCTTGTTGTCTGGGCCAAAATGGTGCATGTCTGGTCTGTAGGGCTTCTGCACACAAACTGGCACATCAGTGTGTCTTTCTACTGTGTCAATTTATCAGTTTAATGTTTGCTAACTCCAAAAGGACTGAACCAAACTTCACTGTACAGTGTCGACATGTGATTTTAAGCGTGTTTCTTTCCATCTTTGTGACTCGATTTCCCACCTGGGAGATGGTGATAACAATGCTAATGTGTCTCATTATTGTCTTGCCTATTTAAACTGTAAGCTCTTCAGGGCAAGGGCTGTCTCATACCATATGTCTTCACAGAGACAGGCAGAATGAGTCACTGATTGCATTTGGGGTCTCCTGGTGCCACAATAATTAAAAGAGAGACAATAATATTAAAAAGGAAGAAAAGGAAGAAGGTAGGTCTGGTATCAAGAGGCTTTCAGATTTCCTGGTAGCAACCCAAGAACAAGAGAAGAGTTTATCTCTGAGGAGAATCCTTGCTTTTTCGTCTTTCTCAACTCTAAATGTCATATTGGTTTTCAGAGAAGTACAGTCGGAAAGCTTTGCAAACAGGGTAATCCAGAAGCTAATGGAGATCCAAACTGGAAGAGAAGGATTAGAAGTTTGAGTTACTGCAAGTGGATGGGTTGGAGAACAGATCAACTTTCTGACAGGAGAGCACTTAGAATATTAAAGTGTTGCCTCCTTCCTCATTAGAGAATGAGCAAATGTTTCTGAGCGTGGATGAGGTGTTTGCAGTCATAAGAGGAAAAAGGCAAACTGAAGTGATGGATACTCACCCGTGTTCTGCTGGAGTACATCAGTCTCTGACAGAGTTGTACTTTGTCCCAGGTAATGGGAAGAATCTTATGCAATAAGATAAGTTTAATGAAAGTGGTTACTAGGGATGACTGCTGAAATACAGCCATGTATGCTAGTAACTTCTGCTTTTATATTGCTAAATCCGGGTTTCGTTTGGAGATGTTTGTAAGATTGGGGTCCAGTACCCTTTTTGTGTCCCAGCTGAGGACTGCTCTGCAGAACTAAATTTCCCCGCATTCAGGTTTCGATGAAATACACCCCACACAGTAAATCCCTATTTACTCTTCATCCTTCTTGTGCAAGTGTTCAGATTGCTTCATCATGGTCTGTTTTATCACTAGTAGATGTTTCTGTAGCTGGTCAGAATGTTTCTCATGGATTCTGTACAGTAGGCAACAAACTGGGATTCACTCTAAAGGCTTTTATGAATTTCTGTCTGCACCCCAGGTTTGAATTCTGGCACAGAAGATGATATATAGAAAGAAAAATATATCATTAATACTTAACTAGTCCATGAAGTTCATGTTTTAGACTCTTATTTAATACCCAGATATTCCAACAATGCCCCCACAATGTTTGCAGAAAGTATCAGGACTGTAGTTATAAAGATATTCTGTGCTGAAATGACACAGATTACAGGAGCCAAAGTTTCTCTCTCTCTTTATGTCCCTTTTACTACTCATAAAAATCCACATACTTAGGTCAGAGTTTTGAGAAGCTTCCAGTTTGAAATGTAGAACAGACTGCTGGCTTTGAATTTAGTTTTTTCAAAACGGGGTTATGGGGTTAGTAGAGTAATGAGTAAATTCTTATTCATTCCCCTACGCTCTATTTACACAGAATTGAAAAACTCCAAAATTTGTTTTCTGATACAATGCAGGCATCAAGATCTGGACAGGAAGACCTCTTAGCAAAGTAAGATACCTTATGCATCTGAGATGCAAATGGAAGCAGCCTGTGAGAGAGCAAGCTTGCCTGAAGGAAAATTTATTGAAGTATCTTTGGGTTTATTTCCCTTTTTTCTCTTTGTGTACTGAGCTTATCGGTGGGACGCAATGCTTGTTCTCTGTCTGCAGCTATATATGGCATTGGTATTCACTTTATCTTAACATCTTCATTGGGGTTTGTGTCCTTATCTTTTCACTGAAGTAAGAATTTTGGTTACAGGCCATTAGAAATATCCAGAGCAAGATTAAATTACTGAATGTACCTATTTTTTCCCTGACTTGGATGGAAATTTTTTTCTTGTAGAAACAATTATTAAAGAAATTATGCTTAACCGAGAGAGCTGTAGAACTGTCTCTGTTCCCTACTGGGGGTGTGATTTCTTAAAGCTGTGGGGATTTGTAATGGCTCTGGTCTTTCCTTCCCACTCTCAGTGGTGCCTGAGCAGGCAGCATGTACTTCTGCATCCTGCAATACTTTGCAGCATCACTTTAGCTTTAAGGGTGCTGGTATGTAGCTGGTTTCACACCCCTCTCTGCTCACAATTTATCTTATTTCTGGAAACTCTGCTTGTACCTGGCTGCATCAATGACTCCATGATTTATGTTAACTTATTTAACAAATACCTCCATGCCTTTGGGAATTTGTAAGATTTTTTAATTGTCTCTATCACATAATTTTTTCCTTTTTTTTTTTAGAGACCAGTCATGCACTGGTAAGACTCAAATGCTAGAGTTGCAAATTATAAGCAAGTTTGGTTTCTTCCTAAAAAAGCTTTATTATAGTGTTTGATACTTATTCAAGAAGCAAAATATTTACTCCCCTATTATTTCTAAATGAGAGCAAGTTCTATTCATTAACCATTTCACTCCAAACAAAACATTTACTGATTAGCAGTAGAAGCTCTTCTCAAGTCTTCCATGTTCTATCATTTCCTCCTTATTTTAGAGAAAGAAATTTCTTCTTAGGAAAAATACTTATTTTAGTAGAAAGATATAACTGAAAAATAAAAGCAAAACATATGTTGAGTGGGAAGGGAATAGATACAGTATAGATGAGTTGTGCCTTTTTTTGTCCCCACATTTACAAAAAGGATGAGAAGCCTTTGCAAGTGGAGTGGATGTAGGCTGAGGAAAAAATCTCTAGTCATATGCATGTTCTGTTTGTTTATCTGTAGGTTTTGCTTTGGATATTTCATCACTATTATTTGAGGATCTTATTGATACTTCTTTAATCAATAATATTGTTTAAATTTTTATTCATGGCTGCAAAAAGAGAATTCTTGATGTCAAGTTATATGGGGCTATAAGTGAAGGGTACCTCGGTTCAGCAAAGCACAATAAGAGCATCCCTGCCTCCATTAGCTGTGACTAAGATATTACTCTGGATTTCACTGTTCATAAAGGGCACTAACTGGTTTAGATCTGATTGGTTAAACTGCAGCCGCAGCAAGAAATACCAGTTATTTGCTGACCCCTTTCTTTTGTAATTTATCTCCTTCTCTAGGTCATTATGGCTTGTTAATTTTCAAGATAGGTTTCAAATAAAACGTATGGTCCAACTTATCCACAGGTTCTAAACACATTAAGTTAATATTTTACTTTTATGGGAATTTCTATTGATTTCAATAGAACTACTTATTACGCCCAAAGGTAAGTATTTTCTGGGTCAGGGACTAGTATTGCATAGTTCTTAGGAAAAGGACCACATTTATTAGGTTCTCTCTATTTAATAAGGCTTAGTTAAAATTTATCTGTGAAGTTTAGATTAGCAGACAGATTCAAATTTCCCCAGCAATTTGGATTCAGCAGTTTTGTTGGAGAACATCTGTGAAATAAATTTCAATTTTTAAAAAGCATCTATCATCATGCACATATATTTCTCTAAAAAGATCCTCTTTAAACCTGTAAGAGCTTAATGTCATAATTGCTTTTAATGCCTTGGCCAAATGTGAATTAACAGAACTCACTGGAAAATGTGATTATCTGCATCCCAAATTGTGGGGTGACTCCTCTTTTTGAATTCCAAATCACTCCATTATACTCAAGTCCTACATAAATATTACCACTGGGTAGGGTATTATGGATCTCCTATAATAACAATAATAATTAATAATAATTAATAGAGAAGATGGACTGGGCAGCTTGGGATGTAGCCAAGGCACTTCTTTTGGATTAACAGGGGTTTTTTTCATTTTTACCATAATATATCTTCTGTGCTTAACTGCTATATTATATTTTTCCACATGATAATAGGTAGATAGACTTTGACAGCACATCCATCTCGTGTGAGAAAAGTTCCAGCTAAACCCATAGAATGAAAAAGTAGGGCATGAAGGACATAGGAAGGCATCAGCATCTGGCTTTCTTTACTCCATTTGATCCAATTTCTTTCTCTAGTGAATCCTTGATTATCCTAATAGGCTTCCACTGATTGACTGGGAAGCCAGGATATGAACCTGCATGGGTCAAGATCAAGAATTTATGAAACTGTGTTTCTTGAAACAAAGTCCTAGGTTTTGTTCTGCTCTTATCCATTTAGTCTAAAGCAGTGCTAGATTTTTACCAAAAAAGCACTATTTGTTATCCAATTTTATGGACTTTTATCCAAAGCACAATTAGAATTTTAGAATCATTTTTGGGAATCAGTATTCTAAGAGTGTCGTTAAATACTTGGCATCCTGATAACTTGTTCAGACTGGACCTGGAGCACATCATAGATATCTCTCATCCTTCTAGTCTGTATGAGCTTTCTTCTCTTGAAAACTCAGGTTTAGCAGAGGGCCAGAGGGAGATTTGGTAATTCTGGTAATCCTCCTTGCTCTAAAAAGGAAATTCATTCATGGTGAAAGAAGGATAAATGCCTACGACTGGGTGTTCATGTTCTTTCAGTTGTATACAGATACCAATGGCCTTCAGGGAAAATGACTGGTTTTTTTGTGTTATAGTTAGCAGCTAAATGCCACACTAAATAATTAATTTTAAAAAGAATCATCAGGAAGAGCAAGTGACTGTTAGGGTGGGGAACTACAATAATCAAGGGTAACATTAACGTGTTAAACTATGAAAATTACCAAAGCAATTTACCCAGAAACTGTAGCCATTATCAGAATTCTTAACACTCCGATTTCACATTCTCTTTTGTAAGCATTAATCATATTTTATTTTTAACCAGAAACCTCAAAGCAGTATTAAATTAAGTGAAACTTTAATAATGAAATTGCATGCAGTACTATTCAGAAGTTATGCAGAGAAGCTTTAATCTACTCCATTAGGCAGAGAAAAATGGTGAAAGGATATGGTTAATGTTCATCTGTATTCAGTTTCTCTTTTTATTACAAGAATTTTGCTATTGACTTCAATGGGAGGAAAATCAGCCTCTGCTGTGGTGGTGTGATAGTGTGGGTTGGTCTTCTGAGTCACTGGAAAAGCATTACAGAATAAAGTCACACTGAAGGATGGTGCCTCATATCACACAGGAAAGAAGATACTTATTAAAAAGGGCAGATGGATGGGGCTGAACTGGGGCCAGCATTTCTGTGGTGGGTCTCAGCAGGGAGAGCAGACAATGGGGCTGGGCACTCAAAATCTTGTGTCAGCTCTGCCAGCCTCAACCAGGGTGCAGTGAGGGCACTGCTCCCTCCAAATATCAGGTGAAAATAAAGGTGGTGAGGAGGCTGTGTTTAGCCTCTCTTCTCAAGCATTCTGCACAGGGTTCTATGGAAAGGGAAACAGAAGGAAATGGGTAAAAATTAAAGAAATACAGAATGAGTTTTCTTGCTTTTCTGAGGATTCATTAAGGCTTTGGGCTTGGTAAAGTCTTAAAGTTATTGGAGGCACAGACATCAGTGGGGAAAGAGAGCAGCTCCAAGAAGCACTGTGTCTGGGGAAAAACTGTATGCTTGCCTATATTTGCCTGACTTGCTTGTTTATGTGTTTATCTGGTTACTGCTGAATCTCTCATAGAGAATCTCTCAAACAGAAAGGCTACAGGAAGGAACCAGTGGGAAATGCCCCTCACAGGCCACCCTTCCAGTAGGGTGGCCTTGGAAGTCTGCCTTTGGGGTGACACAAGGATAGAGCTACTCTTCAAGATAAATTAAGGTGCTGTCTCCTGGACTCTGCTTTCTCATTGCAAAGCAGCGATAAGACAGAGCAAGATTGACTTTTAAAGAGGATGAAAAGAAAGAAATTAGCAAGATTTTGAAAGATTACATTTTGGAAGAGAAAGAAAGTTCTCCATGGCTACTGTTTGAACATTTAGGGAAGACGTTAGCAGTGTTTGCAGCCACAGAACACTGCAAGGACTGGGAGAACATGTTTCCCAGCATTACTGCTGCACAGCAAGAGGGGCATGTCTTAATGGGGGACAGATGACACTTTCTTACTGAGCTGTTACTGTCAGAATTCCTTACTCTCCCACCTTCTAATGGCAGTAGAGTTCAGCTGACACCAGTAAAACTTCAGAAGTTAATGGAGAAAATGTGATCTAAGCAAGTAATCTAGGCAAGGCTAGCCTGTAGTTGTACTGGCAAGACAGTGAAACTTTGGAAACCCTGAGTGTGTGTGCAGGGCGTTCTTCAAATTTCGAAGATTTGATGAAAGCCATTAAAAATATGTGGATTTCACTTCTTCTCTGTATCAAAAAAATCCTTAAAAATAGTAAAAATTTTATAAAGCAGCTCTGTTCCCATCACATAGATGAATAAAATTGGTGTTCTAGTGTTCAGAATGGCACAACTCTAATCACTTTCTTTCCCTGTTATAATTCTGGTTTCCCCAGCTGGTGGTTTCCCCTCCTTTCACTCTGAGTGTGATATTAAGAAAAAGATTTGAGATGTTCTTTCACAACTAAAGAATTAACAAAGCCCCTACGACGTAGAATTCACAAGTCAGCTTGAAATGAACAGGAAAAGCTGAGTTTCCCAACAACATATGAGCCTGTTTTCTTCCAAATTAATTGAAATCAGTGTGAAGGAAAAGCAACTGCCTTGGAACAGGGAGGCAACAATGCTTCATTTTCGTATGAAATATTGCTACTGTCAATGGCCCAAGAAGTGATCAAGACGGGATGTTGGAACCTGGAAGACAGCCAAAAAAGAACTAGAACAACTTTTTATGTGGAAAACAAGATAAATGAATAATAGAAAGCAGGCTATAACCAGTGATACAAGGGCAAAAAAATTGTTGATGTTCCTGTTAAACAAATTGGTAATGTCACTATAGGAGTTACAGTACCATACTTTATATTGTTATTAGACTTACTAATAACTCCCTGCAACATCTCTCACTAAATTCTGTCTTTAAATGGTACCTTAGGCAGCACATGTATAAATTCTGTACCCCATGAGAACCATTTCTTTTATTAAGTTAAAATGAAACATCATATTCTTGTAGCAAAAACAGGGGTTAACTTAAAAAACTCCTTTTTGTTGAAATGAGAGAAATTGCTTAAATAACACCTTTGAAGTATTAGACTGCAAAGGTTTACTTTGAAGCTATACAGTGGAATGAAAAGCACCATCTTTCTATCTCTCTCTAAAGTTTTAAATACTTATTTTCACATACAAAGACTTTGAGATTCCTGGTTGGCATCAGGACAGTAACCTTGTCATATTTCAAATATGCAATTTATAGAGAAGCTCTTTTTTCAAATGGTTTATGGCTGTGACTTTCCAGATACAGCTGTGATTTAACACATCAGCTGTTACACAGATGTCTCATGAAAGGTAAGTGTCATTCCTGGGGTTGAAGGTTAAATGTCTTTGAAGTCCCAAACAGCAGTAATAGCGGTCAAATAATACATGCCTTGTGAGACATGGTTCTTTTTTCTACATATCTTGATAAAAATTTGGACTACTATACAAATAGTGCTGCAATATGAAAGTATCAAGAAATCATCTTGTAACTTCTACATTTCTGTTCTGGAGTCCTCACATTTATGATAGGCTGCAGCTGGTATCCCTTAATATGACATTAACTGTTACTGACTACTTTATTTGTGTCCAGAATTTTTTAGAAATGTTTCAAGAGCACAGTTAAGTTATGTAATATAAACTGGGTCATTTAGCACGTATTCTACAGGTAAAGCAAATGAACCTTTGGAGTTGAATAAACCAAGAGAAAAGTATTTGGCCTGAAAATTTAAGTAAAAGTAGTTTTAATACTGGTGAAAATTGAGTTCCTAGGACAAAAATAATTAATGTGCAGATTTTGCTGAAATCATTGTCCTTATTGAAGAAATTTTTCCCTGAAAGCGTTCCATTGAATTGGAGTTTTTACTTTGGCTTTATTTGGTGGGTTGGGGTTTTTTTCCTTCTGAAAACTGATGAGAAAAAGCATTTTTTCTTGTGCCAAGTTGTAAAATATGAGGGCAGATAGGCATCTGGTAAAACTGTCATTGCTCCAGAGAATTTTTTGGAGCTGCAGTGGTGTCTGGGTTTGTCACACTGCTTCTTTCCACCGGTAGTTAGGGCTTTCTGTAACGATCAATTAGTGTGCATGCAATATGTGTGATTTGGCATGTGCCCCATATGGAATTGTGCCTGACTTATCCTGTAGATTGCCCTAGAGTTGGCTTCTGAACTCTAAAGCTCATTTTTTGGCAGTCAGAATTGTAGGTTTCTGATGTTACAAATAAATGCAAAGTTCTAAATGCCAGCACTGCACTTTTCTTTTTTTCTTTTTTTTTCTTTTTTAAACAGTGAGTTTAAAGAGTGACTCCTTTCAATTGTCCATCTGGAAAACATTGATTTGCATCACTGAGAATACAATTCTTCTACCAACAGGCTCCATTTTCTATATGATCAAAAAGCAAAGGCAGTTAACATGCTCTTTAATAAGATGGAAGTCTTGAAATACTTAGTAAAAGCAGAGGAGAAATTCCTCCACTCACATGTGTAAAGGAGGGAAGCGTATTCGCACAGGTACACACAGAGTTTTTTTATACAAAGTTATCTCCATGGGTCACCTCTGGTGTATTAAGAGGTTTTTAATTACATTACTTGCATTACAAGTCTGTATTTCTCTACTGGAATTTAAAGTAGGACTTCATACTACCGAAATAAATTTCTTACTGTTAATTTTTTTTATTCACATTCTTCTTTGATTCTGTTGTGGGGTTTTTTATTTTCAAGAGTGAATGTGATATTTTTACTTTTGATGATTTTTAACATGAATAACTTGAAATGTACAAAAATACGACAAGGCTTTTAAAACCTTTCTTGCTTTCGTTAGAAAGAAACGCACATTTGAATGCATACATCCTTCCTGTTTAAACATCACTGTGTTTGAGAACAATTGAGAATACTACGGAAGGTCTAATTTTTGGGAGCAAATGAAAGTTACCCTTTAATTATTGTCCTGTTAAGGTCAATACTTCCTACTGACAGTCCATTAAAAGTCTCATTTCTGTGCCTGTTTTCCCAGAGTAGGGACCACATTCTCAGACGTTTGAAGTGGCCATGCCCTGTTCTTCATCATGCTACACCTGCTAGAACTTGCAACTCTGCTTTATCTTAAAAATGTTTTCTTGCATTTAATGTGTCCCTGGGCATATACATACGTGGACTCAAGATTAAGAGATTGTAATAGTGGTTTTCACCATACCACAATCAAGCTAGAACTGTATTCTTGGCATGTGTGCCTTTTTTCTGAGTTACTTTTGGCACCTGTGATTTTCATGTGTCTGTTTAAATTTGTGTTTTATTTTTTTGTTATCCTTGTGCTCATAAATCTCTAGATGAATGTTTCTGTAGCCAGAAGAGTCATCTTAACTACCATTTACTGAACAGGAAAGCTTTACAGCTGCAGAACTTTGCAGTATTTCTTTGAGTATCTTTCAGAGTCACAGCAGGATAAGTTTGTCACACTATGGATTTTCCATCAGCAAACTCTCACCCACAAATAGATGCTGCACTGGCATAGGAGGACTGTGAGCTCAGTTGCCATCTGCTCCCCCTCTGTCCAAGCAGCTCCATCTCTGGCACCTCTTCTATCAGAAGTTTGTTCAGTCTTAGACAGAAAACATCCAGAAACTATGTTCTTTATCCAGAAGGTCTTTCGTGATTGGTTACCCCCTGGAGAAGATGGTGACCCATTCTTTTGTATCACAGGAGGCAAAAACTCTGTGAAGAGCTTGGAACACACTGTGGAATGGTGGGATATAATGTGTGTTAGAAGGATGAAGAAGATTTAGGGAAAATATGAAAAATTTGCTTTGAGGTTCCAAAGGCCACCATGTGTAATACTTGCTCCCCACACCGTAGAAATGTTTGGTCTCTTAGAGCCCTACATCTTGTTAGATGCAGTGCAAAGCTGTAAGTTGTGAGGAATTTTTCTACGTGATTTGAAGTCTTCTGGTCATTGCAGTGGGAGGACAGGAATCACCATGGGGAACAATTCACAATCCTTTTGGAAATTGCCTGAATAAAGGATAAACTGAGCTTCTGCAGAAGAGAGTTGCTCAACAGGAGACTGATCTCAGTCAGGGTAAAGAGGAAGTTTGAGACCAAAGGACTGGAGTAAGAGGACCTTCAATTATTTGATGCATTATTTTGTGTGTTTCATGTGAAGCTTTAGCTTTTTGCCTTTTTTTTTAATCACTGTAAACCAACTGTGCGATCCTGCATAACTATACTAAATGCAATACTTTGATTTTTTCTCATTTTTTACCATGTTAAAAAAAAGTCAGCCTTGCATTACCATTGCCTGTGCTGCACATATGTGGTATATGTACAAAAAAATACCCCAAGGAAGCAATCCTCAAAATAATGTATTTTCAAACTAGTCCCCAGAAAACTATTAAATCAATCTTAAAGTGCAGTTATCTAAGAAAGGTCCTAAATGACTTCCACATTTAGAAATGGAAAAGTGCAATGCCTGGCTGTTACATGTACTACATTTGTTTTTAGGTACACAGGAATTTTGACAGAATCTACTAAAGGCGTGAAAATATAAATGGCTTTGT
Source organism: Oriolus oriolus (assembly GCA_013400235.1). Lineage (NCBI taxonomy): Eukaryota > Metazoa > Chordata > Aves > Passeriformes > Corvidae > Oriolus > Oriolus oriolus. The sequence continues at coordinate 64,947 of VXBT01009667.1, read as the reverse complement.
AAGTAGGTTTAAAAAAAAATGTTGAAAGTGGAAAGGTTCTGTCAAAATGGAAAAAAGGGAAATAAATAAGAGAAAAAATATTCTGCTCCTCTAACTTGTAAAAAGGAGCTAAACTATAGTTAAGTTCCCATTTGCCTTACAAACATGCATTAATGTTTTTTGAGGAGTTTTGCTTAGTTTACAATAAGAAGTACTTTATATCACTGACAGCCATCAGAGACTAGTTATTTGTTATGTTGTTGAGATGCAACTTAGCTGGATTTTGAAGTCCTCCTTGCCTTACTTTGTTATGATTGAAATGTAGTGTAGAAATGATTCAAGGGGGTACTACCTATCGAGATATGCTAATGAATACTTTTAATAGTAAATCAGTAAAGAAGCACTTGGAAAAAAAAAAACTAGAAGAGAGGGGTAAGGGTAAAAAGAGAGAAAATATTTGGAAATAAATTGGAATTCAATGTGATTATGTATGGAGAATCTGTCAGAAAATGCAGCAGTTGAGAATCAGTTTCCTGGATGGTGGGGAGAAACAACTCTACAGTTCTTCCCATCTGTAAGGCTGATGTAGCAGAGACTAAAAAATTCACTTCATCCACAGTTCCATGTCCCTGCTGGCTTTCTCAAGGAAACTTTAAAGTCTGACAATTGACATTAAAGTAGGTTTTAACTTTAGGAAGTACCAGATCTAGACTGAAGAGAACTTTCATCTAAAGATGGATAGTTCCTCCTCTCATTATCTCATAGCATTACCTTTGAAGCTCTGACAGGCTTTTACCTGCCCCAGTGACAGTGGCTCAGACTGGTTTGTCATTCTTGTTTCTGGAAAAAAAAACAGAGAAAAATATTTAAAAAACAATCCCACGGATTTATTTTATATAGCTATGACATCTCTAGATGGTGAAATAGCTACAAGTGATACAGTTAGATCTGAAATGTGTCCAAACCACAAGACCAGGTTCTAATTCAGATTTTGGAAAAGACTGCCTTAGAAAGAAGCCATTTCCTCAAAACTGAATGCCTCAAAAAATAGCCATTTACCTTCCAAAGTGGGATAGCACATATGAGGTCATTAATCACTTAACCCCAGCATCTTCCTGGGCCTCAACAAATCCAGTGCAAAACAAATTAAGGCTCCTTTTTACTTTTTTTTTTTTTTAATTCAAACCTAGTGAAGAGCAGTGCTAGGAGGCAGAATGGTTGGCTTTACAATTTATATTTCCTCCTTAGAAACATAGAAGTCAGAAAGGGTTTTGAGATTACTGAATTCACAGGCATCCATGCCATTAAATACTTCTCATAAGCTTTTTCTAATCCATCATAGAAGTAAATGGAGGATATTTATTTTTTCTCGTACCAGTGATTGTACTGAATCTGACACCTTTTTCAGTGAAGACTTCGGTTTTCAGACCTCTGTGGGAGGCTATAAATTTGTGTCTTCAGATCCCAAAAAAGGGTCAGAGAGATGGAGCACCTCTTGTGTGAGAAAAGGCTGAGAGAAATGGGTTTCTTCAGCCTGGAAAAGAGGAGGCTTTGGGGCGACCTATTTGGGGCCTTCCAGAACCCTGAGGGAAGCTACAAGAAAGATGGAGAGGCAATTTTCACAGGGGCATGTAGAGACAGGACAAGGGGGAATGACTTTGAATTGAAAGAGGGCAGGTTGAGATAAGATACGAGGAAGAAATTCTTTGCTGTTGAAAGTGGTGAGGCACCGGAACAGGTTTGCCCAGAGAAGCTGTGGATGCTCCATCCCTGGAAGTGTTCAAGGCCAGGCTGGATGGGGCATTGAGCAACCTGGTCTTGTAGATGGTGTCCCTGCCCATGGCAGAGGGTTTTGAACTAGATGATCTTTAAGGTCCCTTTTGACCCAAACCATTCTGTTATTCTGTGATATTTTTTAGGTCTGGTAATTCTGTTGTACATCCTTAAGAAACCTCTTCTAAACAACAACAACATTAAGAAAAGAAAACAAGGCCCCAAACCTTTCTACAGTGGTATGCTCTATATGAACATATGTATGATAATCCTTCAAGAAAAACTGAAGTCAAAAAAGTGTGATAGTTCATGGAGAAAATATAATATTTCATACATTAATATTTTAATATTTGTAGTTCCAGGCCACAGAAAATAAAACAGCGAGCACGTCAACTGTTTTGTTGATTAAAACTCATCAAACCAGCAGATGTAGTCCCAAGGTTAAAATTCAGGTGCAGATTTATGTGCTCTCAAGTTTACATGTACTTGACTGAATAAAGGGTGCTTATTTCGACCTATAAGTTGAAAATGGAAAAGGCTTGATGACCTTGGACAGACCATGAAAGTCTTCCATTGAAATCTGAGTAAAAATTTTTATTGATTTTCTCTTTTTTTAATCTGATTCAATCTACTGGAAAAAAACATTGAGCTATTTACAAATCCTATTTTTCCATTTTTCATAATGCAAGAATTGAAAATAACATGTGAATAACTGAGGAAGTGCCCAAATGATATTTTACTTTCTAAGTGGATAAAGCACTGAGAGCATTGTTTCTTCATTTTCCTATGTTTCACACAAAAATTAATCATATTTTTACAAGATTGTTTGTATTTGCTTTTGTTTAAGTGTCCCAGATTTAAATGTGGACTCAAATACAGAGTAGCAATATTCCAAAATTAGCACGAAAGGAAAGCGAGAGTTAATTATCTGCTCTGTTTCCAAAAGCTTGCAAGAAATAGATTTTCTCTTTAGGACATCATAGTTTTAGAAAGCAGGAAGAAGCTGGAAAACAGCCATACACATGACATAATTCCCTCAAAGTCTGGAGGGTGTCCAGATAGGAACATCAAGAGGCTTTTAGTGCTGTTAAATTAGAATTAATTTCCCTTCTGGGAGGGGGCTAATTTGCAAGCAGAAAGGAAAAACAAGTTGCAGTAGAGATTATACCTACTAGGTATGGCATAGTTGATTACTGAATTTCTCCCTTTCCAACCCTTCTCAAGATACCACTGCTATGAAATGAAAATAAACAAATCTTTAATTAAACAAGTCCATTGCAATGCAATTTTTTTTTGGTTTTGCTTTGTTTTGTTTTGTTTGGTTGGTTTTTTTGTTTGTTTTTTTTGTTTGCCCCAATAGTTGACTTAGATAATCTAATAAAAATGGCAATAATTATGATAAGTTTTCTGCAGTATATTCAGTTTATTATTTCATGTGGATTCAGGAACATATCTTATAATGAAGGAGAAGGATGTTTCAAGAAAGACTTTTGGTGGAATCAGAATATAGTATGTATTTTCATTGCCGAGTATGAATGTTAGAAGGTTTCCTTCCATACCTGAAGGATGGGATGCCATCCAGAGGGATCTAGACAAGCTCAGCAAGTGGGCCCATGGGAATTTCATGAGGTTTAACAAGACCAAGCGCTGGTGCTGCACCTGGGTCAGGACAACCCCTGGTGTCAATCCAGGTTAGAGGATGAACAGATGCAGAGCAGCCCTGGCCCAGAAGGACTCAGAGTTGCAGGTGGAGGAGAGGCTGGACACGCCCTGGCCATGGGCACTTGCAGCCCAGAAAGCCAAACATGTCCTGGGCTGCATCCAGAGCACCGTGGGCAGCAGGGGAGGGAGGGGGGGAGGGGATTCTGCCCCTCTGCTGTGCTCTGGTGAGACCCCACCTGCAGAGCTGCATCCAGCTCTGGGGTCCCAGCACAGGATGGACATGGATTTGTTGGACCGAGTCCAGGGGAGGTCATAGAGATTATTAGAGATATAGAGCACCTATCCTATGAGGAAAGGCTGAGAGAATTGTTCAGCCTGGAAAAGAGAAGGCTTTGGGGTGACCTATTTGAGGCCTTCCAGAACCCTGAGAGAAGCTATAAGAAAGATGGAGAGGGACTATTTGCAAGAGCATGCAGTGACAGGGCAAGAGGGAATGGCTTCAGACTGAAAGAGACCAGATTTAGATTAAATATTAGGAAAAAATTATTTCCTGCGAGGATGGTGAGGCACCGGAACAGGTTTGCCCAGAGAAGTTGTGGATCCTCCATCCCTGGAAGTGTTCAAGGCCAGGCTGGATGGGGCTTTGAGCAATCTGGTCTAGTGGAAGATGTCCCTGTCCATGGCAGGGGGTGGAACAATGTGGTCTTATGGTCCCTTCCAACCCACACCATTCTGTGATTCTATGAAGATGCTGGCAAATTAGTCATGAGAATCTCAGTTTTTATGCCCGCTAGCTAAAGCCTGACTGGAGTGCCAAAGTTAAGATACACTGGTGTAAACATTTAGATCCAGAGATCCTTTGTGTCCTTTCTGTCTGAAGCTTACTAAGCAGATGCATTTATATGGTGAGCTGCCAAAGGTGCTTGTTGAACCATGCAATGACTGTGAATGGAGCAAACCAGATAATTGCAATCAAAAGGTTTCCAGGATCTTATGGTCTGTATTAAATTCTTCTCCTTTCCTCAAACCTCTAACATCTTTCAAAAATGTAAGAATAAAACATGAAAAATAAGACTCCTAATAATATAATGCAGTCTGACTCTGGTTTCTCATGTCACCATCTCCAACATTACTAATAAAGGGTCTGGATATTAAATGATGTGTGTGTGTTTTAAAAACTCTTCCTTAAATTTATGCTTTTTTCCACTCATACACATCTGTCTGCCTCCAGCATAATTTTACGGGTAAAAATGAAAGTTTAAATAGGAGATTACATGATTTTGTAAGTGTACTTGTGGGTGCAGGGCAATATAGCATTTGGCAGATGTGAATGATGAGTAAAAAGGATATCTACCCAGTAAATATTATCAGAAAGTGTGGTACTCTATAAAATTTACTGCTTTTACTATTGACTTGATTACTTGTGCTTTTTAGATTCAGGAATTGAGTAACTTACTACTCAGTGAAAGAACCAGACTCTTAGACATGTAGGATAGTTTCATGTTTTGATTGTGAAATATGACAGCACTGTGTTTTAAAGGTTGTCTAAAGGAGACAGGAGAAATAGGAAGAAAAAAAAATTAGAAATCAATGTGAATAAAGAAAGAATATCCTTGCTCTCATCAGCAGGTAATAAGGAATTAAATTTTACTTCCTTGATTTACAGTCAGAATGTCATATGTGTAAAGAAAAAGCCAAACACCCCCAGCCCTCAATCTCTACATAAAATTACTGTGTGTTGAGATAAAAGAAGAGGGGGTGTCTACATCAAAAAGCCATTACACATAGTCTTTGGTGTGTTACAAAACCAAGTTCCCTAATTATAAAGCAGAAACTTATGTTTTCAAAGATTCCTTCTTTTTTTTTCCTTTCAGTCAAAACTGAAGGGATGAGAAGAAGACCCTGGCAGCCTTCAAGCAGGGCTTCTAAGTAGAACAAGACTTGCATTTGTGTAAATAGGATCTGTCCTTCAAAATTCACTTCTCAAAACCAGGTAGATATTGAAATAAGCAGGTTGACAATATGCAGTCTATCGAGTAGTTTCTGATATTTGTCTGTAGAGGTAATGGCTGGGAAATCTGTCTCTATTACAGAAGCCATCCTCAGGAAAGCCAGAATTATCTGAGACAGGATACATAATGTTTAATGCTAGAAATGAAGTCCATTCATTTGGAAAATACCTATCAGCTCTGTATTTTGGTGCATACTGTAATTACAAAGTTAATTTTGCAAATCTCATAAGCTGAGCACTTTGAAGATTCATTTGAATTCTTTAAATGCTGGGCCTAATAATGTTGCAGATATTTTGAACAACTTTATTAAAATGAAGAAAATTATTCTAAAGACTTAGAGACAGAAAAAAAGCATTTAAAAACTATTCCTACTTTTCTGTCACTAAACAGAATAGATCTGGGGATAAATATAATAAAATTTTGAAGGAAATTAATTCTATCTAAAATTGATAATACATTAATGGATCTTATAATTCCTGTTGTCTACCTCTTCTTTTATGTAATAGAAAATATTTTAAAATCTATGTTGCTTTCATTCTTAACCCTCAACACAACTGAGAAATGTTGCTGAAAGGTCTTGGAAGCAAGAAAGATGATTTACCTTCCGTCCTCGGAAAGGAAAGGATGCAAAAACATAAGTCATGCAGCCAGAGGAGATTAGGATGTCAGGTTTAGCATCAACCATCTGGGTTCTGGTACCAAAGCTACTGAAAGGAATGCGATAACTGAAAATGGGTGACAAGGCCTTGGACAAAACTTGCATCTGTGCACAGAAAGATGAAAGGCTGTTTTCCTTTAGCTGCTATTCAGAAAGTCTTCAAGATTTAGGTGACATATATGTGGGCAGAGAGGTATCCAGGTTAAGAAATAAATAAGCCTGAACATAATCTTTAAGTCTATGCTAAAAATACCTTTTTATTGACAGAGATTATCAAGTACTGATTGACCAATCAATATTTGTGTTGGTATCACCTATAATATTAATATATGAGCAGAATTAAAAATGAACTTTTAAAAATCATATATTTTAACTAACATGAAATTATTCCTAAATTTAAATAACTACTTCAATCTAGTAGGTCTACATGCATTTTCACTGGAATTCCAGAGCTAAGAGCTGTAACATTTTCTGATTTATTATGTCTTCCCTTGTAGTATATAAGATGGAATTTTAGATCTGTGGAGAAGCTTAGTATCTCAAGTGTATTAATATCAGAAGCAGAATTTATGAGGATGCTTGAAATGCCATATAAAGGGTGTTACAGAGGAGCTTTGAAGGTTTCCTCCAGCCTTACTGATGCAAGGGTGGCCCAAAAAAACTGGCTATTGAAGCACCACAAAGCTGCACAGGAATCAAAGCTGAGGATTTAATCTTCAGATGCAACTGTCTAGTTCTCCTCAGAGATATTCCATGAACATATAATTAGGAAAATGCTGATTTCTCTCATGTTGGATTTCACTAACCAGCAGAAGACTTGACAAGGATGATCTGAGTATGAAGGAGGAGCTGTTGAAAGAGACAATTGCAAAGAGATCCGGGTTCTAAACTCAAGAGCAAGAGCCCACTTTTAAAAGTGGTAACTGGGTTTTGCATCATTCATACAGATCAGAAAGCCTAAGGCTATAGGTCCACCTTTTTTCTGTTTCAGTGGCTCTTTCTTTATGACACTGGATCCCATTAAGAAACATGAGAGCAAGACAGTGGCTGTGCAGTATCTGTATAGGCTGGGAGGATAATACCTGAATTAAATAAAAAACCTTTTCTCAGCCAAATGTTACGACCTCTAGGCAACAAGGAATCTTTTTCAGGGGGAGTTTTAGGAGCCTTTTAATTTTTTTTTTTCTATTGAACTGTGACCCCAAATTTCACAGTGTTTGCTGTTGCCTTTTGAGAAGTGTGATTTTTTTTTTAATGCTTTTTAAAACAGGTTCTAATCTTTCAGCACATTGGACCATTATGGCAGTCCAGCCTACACAATGGGGTTGGCTATACATCCTAATATTCCTTTGTTTATCCCCTTCCTAGTGGAGAATTCACAGCTTCTGAGATTTGTATGCCATGCAGGAATTAAGAATGGAAGAAGTGCAAGTGATTTGAGATTGTATGATGGTACCAATATTCATGTGGTTATAAATCAAGGAGGTCTAGCCATCCTTAAATAATGATTTCCAAAGTAGTAATCTCTTCTGTAAATATATATATATATATATATATATATGTGTATATATATGGTACATAAAATTTCAAGTCCTTGATGGTTTGCGCAGACCTCTCTCAGGGCTGAGACACAACAGAGGTTCTTGTTCTGTCTGTTGTGGTCATGCAGGGAAATATGGTGTGAGCAAAACCACACAGCCGCTTGCAACCAAGCTCAAGAGAACTTCTAAACCTTAGAGGCATAGTTAGAGTAGCAGAACTAAATCAGACAGAGCCATGTGGGAATGGTTATCCACTAAGAACCTGGTGATTCTATCATGGTGTTGGGGAATGGCCACTGCTAAATATTTTGGCTAAGAGTACATGAGATGCACAGCTGTAAAAGAATGGTGTGCCAAAGACATGGGGTTTTACTAAACAAATATTTAAACAAATACTGCAAACTCTCATTTACGTGTGCTTATAGAACAGCTTTTTACCACTTCCTCTCAATTTTTTCTTTTATTTTTTTTCTCCAAACCCTGTCTTATTGCATTTCTTTTATGAATGGCACTGCAGTTCTGTAAGAATTTTGATGTACGTCTTTTTTTCCTGAATCTTAAATTTGGTTGACAAAGGGATAAAAATCTCCTTAAAAATAAAATAAAAAAAAAAAAAAACAAAACAAAAAACCCTGCCACTCTGCTTTGCTAGATCAATTTTAATTTAAAGGTACCAAAAGGTGTTGCACTTCAGACTTCAAAGAAAGTTAATTTTTAAATACATTCAGCTCAGCATTCCTCTCTCTCTAAGAATTCAATTACAGATATTGTCAGGCCAAAACATTCTTTCCTGACAAAATCTTCCTTCAGTGTAAACCTAATTTTCATTCTCACAGTGAAGGGAGACAGCATTACATGTCGTCCCAAATGGAGATGCACATGTGACAAGCTGGGAAATAAGTGGAAATAAAATCAATTTTTCCCTATTACTGTCAAATTAAAAGCAAAGTAAGCCGTAGAATTTGCAATAGCAGAAGTGACAATTGAAACAAGTGTTCTGAACAAACAAGACCAATTTTAATTTTGTTAGGTAAGGGGACCTTTGTTGTTGGTGATCTTAAAGTGCACAAAGGAGTGTCTATTCAAATTCCAAACCAGCAGCCAAAGATTTGAAGCTAAAAATATAAAAATAGTGAAAATTATAGGAAAATTATTTTTACAGAATTTGAACTGTTAATATGGATCAATATAAATGTCACTAATATTTGCATTTGAGGGTACCAGTAAAAGAATGTTGCTTTTTTGCTTTGATTTGAGCTCTCTTACCTTTACACAAATTCAAATATTTTTTTATGTGAAAAAGAAATAGCATAGAAATGTTTCTTTATTTTCCTTCTGCCTTTCACTTTCCCTAACTCTTTTTCCCTTCTTGTAATTCTCTTAATTCCCTCTATGTGCCTTGAGGACATTAAACATCTTTTTTTAACCTTCTTCTTCCCCCTTTCTCTGGGTCTTTCCCTGTCTGTGGTACCTGATACTCTCTCCCCGCATTAATTTCTCTTGGTTGACTGCTTTCTGCACTGTGGGTCATGGTTCTGGCTGATGCCTTCAGTCTTTTACTGAACGATAACAAAAATTAACTTCCTGGCTTTACCAAATTCTTATCCAATATAATATAGAATATTTTCATAATGTATTCTTACAAAACTATAGAAAAGAATGGACCAGTGGTTCTACACTTTTAAGCTATCCTCCCACCCCATTACATCTAAAACAGAAAAAAATGACAACATATGCAATGCAAAATGTTAAAAATTAGGGAAATTTTTAAAGTGCTGCTGATGACTGAAGAAACTTTTCCACTATAAATGTAGTTGTTGCATAATTAACATAAGCTGACATAACCAACATTTTGTAATTAGATTCTTTATTAATAAATTCTAATTGTAAAAACACATGGATTTAATTGACATTTAACATGTTAGCTATTGCAAGCTTGATATCAATTAACACACTTATCAAATGTCAATTACCAGTTTTTCAGTTTTAATTACTGTGAAATTGACTTGCCATGGGCTACCTTTTTAAATGTTAATGTATTAACAGTGTTCACAGATTTGATGTAATAAATACAACATCTAATGTGCACTTATTGCTTATGCAATTTGACTACAGTATATGAAAAGTTAAGTGTATTTTCTTCATACTTATTAAACAACAGTAAGAAGCCTTTTACTCATTAATTTACCATACAATGAGACTTATTCCACTTAGAAAAGATTATCCCACAGTACTCAGAATAGTTAGCTAAATAGGCAGGTCATCATTTTAAACCAGCCTTAGATTAGAACTATTATTAGAACTATTTCTGAACAGTGTGTTGTGCTGCCAGATTGCTTTTTAATAGGGAGTTCTCCATACAGCTCCTGTATTTGCTTGTGTTACCTGTGTAAATTAAGACTGGGTTATATTCTGTGTTCGTTTGGAAAAAGAAAGAAAAAAGCCTGGTAGTCCAGCTACCGATGATCCTGTCAAGTGAGCTGAATAAATGCGTCCCTTCCCTTGCTTATGGCCCTGCTGATGGCACAGGGCCATAGTGCTGATATAAGATTTTGGCTGCCAGGAGCAGTTTTGGCTTGACAGCTTTGTCATTGGCATCATCTTAAAGGATGAAATTTCCATGGTGTATAGAATCATTGTACTAAGCTCATCCATAGCATTTCTTTTTAATCTGTAGAACTGACATGCTTTATGAAGCTAGGCACTATCCTCATTTTAATGGAGAGGAAAGTGAGATGCAGCAAGGTCAAGTGGTTTGCCTAAAGTCCTGAAACTTGGCAGTAGCAGCAGTAGGGAAAATAAGTTCTGGTTCAAGTTACATTTTTTGGAGTGGCAAGCGGATCAGGCTTTCCCAAAGGCAGTGTATAGTGGTGATGGATGAAAGCAGCGTTAATCACAGGCCTCCTGGAAAGGAGGGCTGCTTATTTAGCAGAATAGAATGAATATTTAAAAAGGCCTTTCAGAGTATTGTAGAATAAATGCATATATCTGTAAGTTATTATGGCTTAAGGGCTAGCTATTAAGTGAAAGGATCAATGCATCAAATAGTAAATACAGAACTTTTTAGGACTAGAGCTATGTGAATCACGATCTCTCAGTCTGCTAATGAAACACACAAAGTCAGGGATCAAACTTTGCATCAGACTAAGCTGGGGGATTGGAGATCTCTTCCTCCCTTCTCCCTGAAAATAAGAATGATCTGCACTGCTGGCTAAGATATGTTCAATTATTAATGGGAGCAAACTCCCTCTTCAGCCAGCCCCAGCAGGAGCAGCTGGCCCTCAGCGTGCCCTGGAAACCATGAACAAAATGAGATGTTTTTCAGGGGTCAGGTGGAGTATTTAGATCAGCACTTGGCCAAAAAAGGTCACTTCAGGGCTCTCTCCTGAGTATGCATTTGCTGAAGGGTCCTGGTTCTTTCAAGGATTGTAGCTCTATTCAGATCAAATGAGATAAAAATCCCATTTGAAGCACCACATATGAATTGGTGGCCCTGCTGGGTCCAATAAAGATGCTTCTTTGTTAGAGTCAGAAAGTAATCCTGTTCAAACATATTCTTTAATTACCAAAAACTAGTAATGTGCTAAAATGCACAAATTTTAACCTCATCATTTCCTCATACGGGGATATTTTTCGTGCAGGGCCAGCAGACTTGTTCCCCTTCTTTATGTGAGGATGGAGTCACTGGGGTGAGTCTGCAATAACTGATGATGCCTCCTTGTGGACTTCCGGGCTATTGCCCCTGCTGACAGGAGGATCCCACCACTGCATTTCCCGTTAAAATCCAGAACTGCTCTGCTAAACTGCTGATAGAGCACCTCTCTTGCAGTGCTTCCCAGTGAGAGCCAATTCCCACCCTCCCCACTGAAGAAAGCATGTGTGGGCTTATAAGGGTTCAAATACAAAAAGGGAGGAAATTGGACAAATCAGAAGTGACATTTATGATGCCTTCCTAAAGATTAACAGCTCCTCCCTCTACTGATAAAATAATATCTTAAATGATCCCCCTGTTTTCTCACCTGCTGCTTTCACATGTGCTGTACTGTGACTGCATGTGAGAATTATGAAAGAGGAATGCAATGAATTCATGAAAGAATTGTTTCTAAATTAATGTGTTGCCTTGCACTCACAGGAGTCTCTGGGTGCTAATAGAGTTTCATTATATCTATTAGTTACTATAGCAGTTTGATTGCTATTACTTTATTAAATATATTTCAGGGGAAAAAGTATTCCCCAACAGTGTCAAGTCAAAGAATAATATTAAACCACAGCTCTATAGTGCTCTTGTGTCTCTGATTATTAAGAATCATGTTTCATCTGAACTTTTTTAGTGGAGTTATGAAAGTGAAAATGTTGAGTTGCCATTGACAATGAGTACATTTAATTAGAATGTCCCTCTTTCCCTGTTCCTTCCAAAAATGTCTCAAAGACTAGTATCATTTAAGATTTTATTTCACAATAATGCAATAGAAAAAGTGCAGGGTACTACAGTAGAGTTACTGGCTGGAAAAAGGGTTGCATATCAGGCAATAATTCATGACAAATGCACTTGGTGTAAGATGATATTTGGCATTTGAGTGATTTATGTGGTACTTTTGTCGTTATTAAATATTTTCATTAGGAAAAATGATAACAGTACTGTCTTTACATGGAATATAATAGAGTATTCATACTGCATGCCTGCCAGTAGTATGAAAGGAAACGTCATATCTATATATCGCCTATCTATCTATATATATCGATCTATCTAGCTGTATATATTGATCTATATATCTATATATATTGATCTCTGTCTCTTTTTATATATATGTATCTACATATGTATTATGATGCAGGATTTTAAAAACAATTGCAACTAGCAAATGACATGCTGGGAAGCTTTGTGATAAGTTCTCAGAGTTTATAGGGTAAACCACTTATAATGTGAACTTTTGATTGACTCCTTGGCATCCTATCATCTAGTCCATCTCTCCTGAGACCTAATTTCACGCTCCAAACACTGAACACCTTCAGACAGCTGCCATTTAAAAATGAATGAACATAAATAAGCCATCAATAACAAAGTCCTTCCCCTCTCCAGACCACCACAGATAAGCTCACCCTGATGAGAAACGGCCGCTTTTTCCTTCATAGGCAGAATTTCTTCCCAAATGTAAGCAAAATCCAGGCATATAATATCTTCTGCTCATCTCATCCCCTTGGTCTGTCACTTAAAATCTGCATGAGCATCTTTGTTGCATACTGGAATTATGTAGGGGCTGCAGATTGGTGCAACTCACTCCTAGGAAAGGAAGGTACTGAAAAAGGGAGCACGAGTGATCTCTGTTCTCTCTCAGATTACTTACATCTTCAGAAGGTCTTAATTCACAGTGCAACTCACCAATACTCTGATCTGCACCTGCAGCTTCCTTTGCCCTTCCTCCTCTCCTCATTTTTTTCTATCACAATTTAACACATACAGATTGTGAACCATAAAATATTGTGCTGCAGAGGGGACTCCAGGGTTTCTGGTAAAACAAAGAGCACTTGTCCATGAAGTCATCTGAGTTGCCTTTCTACAAGTCTGACATGATTGTAAAGCTGGTTTACATTCCTTGGGGAGGGTCAGTGAGTTCCATTGTGAACACGGAGAGATGCTGGGCCAAGGATAGCCATGCAAATCATAGTCGCAATGACCTTTTGGAATTTCAGGCAGAGTAGGTGACTTGGCTGGAAAGAGTGTCACTACCAGTTTTACTGAATTCCCTGTAAAACCTGAAATATATGATTGTTTACAAAATGTTACTCTAATATGAGCATGTCTTATGGCAGGAGTGAGTATCCATCCATTTCAGGATGGACTTTTAAAAATGTGCTGCAATAGAAATGTTTCTGTCAGCACTAACTAAAGAGAATAAATATCTTTGATTTTTGTCCCTGTAATAGAATTGGAATAAAAAGGAATAAATGCCATAAAACACCATTGTCTCTCCTGAACTTGATTTACATATAAACATTAGACACCTGAAAGCCTGTTGGCTATGCAGGCATGGAGTGTCTCACATCTTTGAAATTTCTGTGATCAAGTGAATATAGGCACAACACGGTTCTATTGTACTTATGCTGAAAAATGTGTTAAAGAAAATATATATGTTTCACATGCTATATGAAATCTGCATATACTCAGGAAAAATCAACTTATAATTCCAAGATACTTCTATTCATTAGAAATTTCTTCTCCATTCTTTTTCCAATTAAATAGGACACTGTTTTCAAAGAATATTTGGAAACTGCCATCTTCCTTTTCTCGCTTATCTTACACAATTATAGACAGGCTGATACAAACTGTCCACTCATGTTCATCAAATAAACAGATTTCTCTTTGCCTGTTCTCAGTATATGCAGTTAGGATGGCTCATGGTGGTAAGAGATGTGATCCTTAAATTCCTGGCCTTAGCACTAAATGAGATGAAGTAATTTTATCCATTCCTTCCATGCATTTTTATAGACCAGATAAAAAGTACATAAATTTTGTTTTGCTGAAGATATAATCATAGCTATAAAAAATTTAGTGCTAGACTCAGTAACATAGTCCAAAGTGCTGGGACTAGAGAAAGTAATAATATACAACAAAAAACCCTTCTTTACTTTTACTATTTATTAATGTTGTTGCTTAAGTACTCATGGTAATTTTAGTGGAAATGGAGCTACAAGAATGGCAGAACGTTAAAATGAAAGAAAGCAGAAGTTTATACCTTACTTGCAAGTGTAATCTCGGGCATGTTGTGGCATCAGGTTATGAAAATAATAATACCAAACATACATCTCAAATACTTTTTAATTGAGGGCTTAACTTTACAACTAAGAAATAAAATCTTTAGGAAATGTAATGATATGTACAAAGCTTTTCATCTGACTTGTTAAAGGATGTTTAGCTACTCAAGTGTTGAGCAAGAAATAAAATAATTAGAGCTGAGCTCTAATGAAAGATATCTTAAGTGGTGAAAATGCAGATGTTGTAGAGAATGCTGACTCCTGGTATTTTGTAAGGAATTTTTGCTAATGGTTGAAATTATTTTCATAAGAGGCTAATGTGTAATGCCACTAATGTATTATTGTTTCTGTTAATGATCAATCTTTGAAAATGTTTTCTGGGATATTTACCATTATTTATATTAGTGCCAATGAGAAAAAAACCAGAAAATGAAGAATCCTTTGTTGTATGATCTGACTTATAGAAATATTACAAAGGCTTAGACATTTTGTGTCTGTCATTTTCACTAAAATAAGGTGATTTGGGGGAGTTACCAGAAAGAGAGCATATATTTTCATGAACACAGCTGTAGCTAACACAGCTGTGTGTTAAAGCAACAAAATTCTGTTAAAAAGGGAAAAGGCTGCTCTTATTCACCTCATGGTAACCATGAAAGTAAGGGTGAGACGTTATCATGTGCTTGCTGCTGTCCCCCATAGGCAGACCAAGCAGAGGCTCTGCTGCAAGTCTGGGAATGTTCTACTTCAGTGCTAGAAAACTCTGCGTGTGTACATATTTATGAGTAATGTCCCAAATCCAGACATTTCAGCATGTGCTGTAATATTTAAATTATAATAGAGACATGCTCTTAAAAGGTTTTTAAGTACTAAGAATTTGTTTAAATTTTTCATATACATGAGTAAGAAAATAGATACATTAGCCATTTGCATCAAAACTGTAAATATTTGTTATTATTATTTCAGGTTATTTTGTGTCTGTATTTAGATAGTGTATTTCTTTTCTTCAACTTTTTAATCACTTTCTGCCCCTTCTTCCACCCTTCCTTTAGTACTACGTGCGTACAATTCACATGTGGATAAAGGAAGCAGAAACATGAAGGAAAATATAAATAACACAAGAGAAAAACTTCCGTAATCTAAAACTTACATGACAGAAACCCATGTATTTTTTCTGAATGTGTCTTCATTTTCATGAATTCTGGCCTATTCTCAAGTAGCAGTCAAAAATGCATTATGATAGACAAGCAGAGTTCTCACAGCCCATTACCATGTCTCACTTGAAAGGTGTGTAATTATAGGGCACTAGTTTCCAGCTGAAGAGGGGCTGCTTGAAGAGGAATAAAAGTATGCTTCTGGCCATGTTTATCAGATAGCATAATACCTGATGATATTTTACCTTTTCAATATCTTACCTACTACAAAACACTGCAGGTATCTTGGTGGTGAGCTGGCAGAAATTTTCTGACCAAATGAAATATCCTTTTAGGCATAATGCTGTAAATTGCAACTATTTAGTTTCATACACCTGATCACGATTTGTTCTTCCTCTAAAACAGCTGGCCTGTAACAGACTACATCATTTGAACCGCCACATGTAGATTTAAGCATTTGCTCCTCCTGAATCAGATTCCGGGGAAAAAAGGTAGAGGGACATTCATGCATACGCTCCTGAATACATGTTCTAACTTGTGCTAGAACAAAATCAATAGTCCTTGTAGGTACTGGTATTGTTGGCTGCATTTAAAAATTTGACTGGATCATGGTGGTGGATGCTCCTCTTTGGATCTCAGAAACATTGCAATTACATTTTCTTCAAATCAAGTCTATTTCATAGAACCTTTTAGTTTCAATGTCTCTTTCTAGTTTCAATAAAACTGCTTTTTTTTCCCAAGAATAAACTCCATCATATGTGCTCTCACATTTTTAGAACAAAATACAGATTGATAATTGTAATTTTAGAACAAGGATGAGGGCAACATTTTCAGTTTAAATATCCTTCACTTTGAAAGGGGACAGAAGACATTTCACTTCATAACTAATTATTTTTTCTAAGAAACTTTCAGATTTAATTGTAGAGGTTTTATATATACACGTAGATATATACTCACACATGTGTGGACAAAAAGAGGAAGGTACATTCCTAAAGCAGTTTCTTATGTTTCATTTTATAATGAGAACACAGCCTCATAAGTTTTCATTTTCATTCCAGAAGTAATAAGTGTAATTTGTAGCACTATTTTCTCCTCTTAACTACTGCACTGGAAAACTGAACATGTCCTTTTGACACGCATTATGTTACCGGTCAAAATACCTGTTGATTACTAAAATCAAATTTAAGGCTTTGCACCAACATTTGGTTATTTTTACCTTTGGATTTGATTGAGGATTTCTTTATCTGCTTTGTGTTGTTTTAATTTTTTCTTCTATTTTCAATATTTCATGGTCTCCAGAGAGAAGCAATAGCTACCACCACAAATGTGAGTACACCCTCTTGTCTGGGGAAGAGGTGGAAGGAAGGTAAAGCGGGGTAGAAACAGGATAGACAAGCAGATATAAATAAGACAAGGCAGATGTTTCCCCGGTGCAATTGTTGCCAAATCATTAACAGCATATATTGCAGTGTTAAAAAGATAGTTTTACTCAATATTTTGTGGCTTTAGTGTTGGGAGATTAAGAGATGGAAATACCGGGACCTGGTCACTGGTGTGAGCTGGTGTGAGTGGGCCTTCTGTAAACTATGGGATTTGCCAGTAAGCATTCTGTGTTTCCCCTCTGAATGAAAACAAGCTTAACCCTTGATGAAAATCTGAAGATTCTTTTTGGAAAAGCCATTCAGAATTTTGTTTCTGCTCTAAGGATCTAAAAATGAGAGATATGGCTCTATAAAGTTTTGACTTGCATGACAACAGATTGATGGTCCTTTATGAATCATCAAATAGATCTGATAGCTCAGTTATGTCTTATTGTTGTTTTTATACTGCCTAATAATTCTCAGCTCTATGAATTAGCAGCAATACTTATTGGTGTATAAGGACGAGAACTCTACCATAATGTCCCAAGGCAAAAGTGGGATGTCTTGATGATCATTGCTGTAGCATCACACATTATGGTCATCACTGTGGTGGCCTTTGTTATACATTAAAATTGCCATTGCAGTTGCCATCTTAGCTCAGAATTCAACTGCTTTCTCCTCTCCTGTACACAGCCAGTTTTGTGTTTTAATGAAGTACTTTGTGATTTATACGAAAAGGCAGTTTTAGGATTTTTTTTTTGTCTTCCTTGTTTGTTTTTTATAATGCTTTGAAGAGTATCTCAGTAAAATTTCAACATTAACATTGATCAGTGTAAAGAAGAGGAAATAAAAGAGGCTTAGTGCTTCAGAGAAAACCTGTTCCTTTTACTATTGGCTGTTAGTACAAAGTTGCATTAGAGTCACAGCTTGATGGAGGAAAAGGAGGACACACACAACAGCTTAAACGCTGTTGTGTATTCTGGAGTCAGGCTGCATTTGTGCTAACAAGCCCAGGATCACCTCCCAGGTATAGAAACTAATGTGGCATGGAGCTCCTGAGCTGCCAAACCCAAATGACTTTGTGCAGACTGACAGTGGGTGTACAGCCTGTATTGCTCAGGCCGTGAAACAGGGCCAGGATCTTTTGGGGAGAATTCTAGTTGAGAGGAGCCAATTCTATGCCAGGGAGTTTCTCACAATTCCAGTGGTACATGGTTTCCAGTGCTCAGCAGTAGTCCATGTCCTAGGAATGGTCACTGGCTTAGTACAGCATAATCTTCATGCAGTGTCCATGACACATCTGCTCAGGGTGGGATCCTGAAACTACTTCCATATAAAATCTTGTGGCTGTGCCAGTCAAACACATGCATCACTCTTATGTCATCAGTTTAGTCCTTATTTAACAGCCTTTTAGTCACACCAGACACGTATCAACCATTTTCTTTCATGCTTGTTCTTATTAGATTTGCCCTTTTTTTGCACCTCCTTTTTAGGGTGATAGCCTGAAATACATTATGGTACCAATAAATAAAGTCTAAAAGACTATGAGTATAAAGGAAAAGGATTCCATTTGGAGTTAAATTTAGCAGATCATTGACTGGGCTGATTATTTTGTTCCATTTAAGTTCATTTTTCTGTCATTCCATAAATATTCCATTTCCCTTTTCTTCTCCGTTCTCCCCTTTTCTACCAAATATGCTCTGATCACCACCCACAGCAAATTTGTCTTACGACTTTCTAATACGTTGGCTTCTAATCTTCTATAGACATAATGACTCCATTTCAGTTCTTGTTCTCTGTTCTCTTTCTTAATACTTCTTTTAAGCTAATGCTGTTAATTAAGAGTCAAATTGTCTATTTCTTCCAGCGGAAAATGAATTATTTCCTTACAAAACTGACTGATGCCTTTTGGGAAGAGATTGCTTTTTGAGGTTGCATTTATTAATGTCTCTAAAAATGATTGTTTTATTTATCTATTTTGTTCCTATTTTCTTCATAGGGAAATAGTTTGGAATTTTCATACTATTTCTACATAAACAGATCTGATCTGATAAGACTGTTTTGGTTTTTTTTTTTTGATTTACAAATATATTAGGGAAAAAAAAATCCAACCTCTTGCCCAGCGACTGCCAAGTTTCTCCTACTGTTTAACAGTAGTTAGGAAGCATCATGCTGACGGCAGTAACATTCTTTGTTCTCTCTGTCAGTCTCAGACTTAATTTTTGCAATGTTCTTCTGTCAGTGTCAAAGCTGGTAGCTGCAGCAGAGTGGCCTGATAACCCTGGAAGTCGGGGTTTAGGGGAGCACTGCCTTAGAGTGCCTTCACATTTCACACTGGTGCGTCAAGATGTGAGAGAATTTATTAATTTAAGATTTTCTTGTAGTGTAAGCTTGTCTCAACCCTTCAGCAGCAAGTGAAATCCCCTCTAGAAGTTGTAACATGTAATGAACAATTATGATTACCTGTCTTTATTAGGCTGTTTCACCTCCTCCTGCTGTGATGAAAACAGGGAGAGATCTGCCAAATCAGTACTGTAAATCTCAAAGGTAATTAAACCTTAGATTTTGTAAACGATTTGTACTACTCAAAAAATAACACAGTGAAGTTTTTTCACACAGTGTTCTGTATTGAATGCTCTTGCCCAGAAAATCTTGATAGACAAAACGTTCTAACATTTTTCAGCAACCTTTAAATGACTATTGGAGTTGTACCCATACTATCTGGCAGAAAGCATTAGTACATTGAATATGTATCACTTGTTTTCTTCCTTTGTCAGAAATGTTCATTTTTAACTCTGAAAGAGTCACAGGTGCCTCACTGATAGCTATGAACTCTCCTAACAGTCACCAAAAGCAGAAAGGGTTATATTTAACTAGGGATGTGGGCCTGAAAACAAGCCAGTGAGGAGGTGGTAAATAAATAACAGGCTTTGCTGGAGAAATGAAATGGGGACTGCAATAACAGCGTAATTGTCCCTCCTGGCATTTATATCAAATTACAGTGAAGGAAGGGAATATTACTGGAATCCAACAAGCCAGTCTAGAAAATTTTATTTTGTTTTTGACTTCCATGTTCTAGTACAAATGAAAAGACATCTCTGCCACAAGAAACACCAAACTCCTAACATTGTTTACAGCAAAGCGTGTACAAAATATTTAATGAGGTTATGTAATGCTCATATAAAGGATAGAGGTGTTCATGCTTCTTCTTTCTTCAGTGTGTTATGTTTATTTATGTATATGTTTTGTTTTCTCCCTTTGTCTTCTTCCATTTTAGGTTTCATTATAGTTCAACACATTTTCTCAAATCAAGGTTATTGATATATACAGAGACCATCAATCCTAATAATGCCCAACACTGGGCTACATCCCTCAAATTAAACCATTTCCATTCAGGGTCAGCCTCTGCAAGTGAAGCCTTTCCTTCATAAACTGGGGTTATGACCCTGATTCAGTTTCTACACATTCATGGGACAAAAGCAAATATGTGGCCTTGTTTCGATTTTTTTTGTTGTTTGTTTTTTTTAGTGTTTGGGCAATATTTATTATCAATGGGAAATTTTTTTGTAACCAGGGAAAGTCATTCTCTGTGGCAAATGTGTACTTTCCTGCCAGGTTAATCAATAAATACCACATACTGTTTTGGGCTACAGAGAAATCAAAGCAATAAAAGAGCCAATATTTAGTGATCTAGTGCCACGTAAATATCCTGCTTCCCTCTGGAAACAAATTTTGTCCCATACAGACCATCTTGGATATATATAAAAAGATGCTGCTCTGAAATATTTTGTCATTACTACTGAAGGAACCAGGGATAAGTGAAACAATCTGGTCTGTGCACTTGCAAGTGCAACTTACTATATGCAAAATTTATACTGCTTATTTATCCTGGATATAAACAAGCTCATCACTTAAAAAAACAGGGCCTTCTGTAGGAAAGAGAAAGAGAGGTAGTGGGGAGTTGTTCCCATAAGCATGCCAGCACTGCTTTTACACAACATAAATCTATTTCTGTTGAGCAGTTTGGCAAATACTCCTCTTCAAAATTTTCAGAAATTAATGTATACGTATATATATATACACACACATACAGTAATACCAAGCAAGCCACAGGAGAAAATACTTCTATTCAAATATTTTGGAGTTCAGCTGGCATCCAGTTAAAATATCCACTTCTGAGCAATACACAGAAAAATATGACTTCCCCTAATAATCCATTTCTTTACAAACTCTTTAGATTGACTAAGAAAGAACATTTTTATTCAGGGGGTCTGTGCACTGTACTGAAAATCTATTAAGTGTATGGTAGCAGTACTTCACTGCATCTCTGGAAGTGGAACAGTCTAAGGAGAACAAGATAATCAAGGTGAAATTTACTAAACAAAAAATCTTCAGTATATTCTTACAGAAATTCCTCCTGCCCCTACCTGATTTCAAAACAGGTTTTAGTCTCTTTCCTAATGTTAATTTTAATCACATTTTCTGAGAGCCCATAAAAAAAACCCCTGTAGATCATCAGCTTTACAGAGAGTATTGGGAATAGAAAATATTTGGTGTTGTTTGCACACAAGAACAAAGGTTTCCCATCATTGTCCCAGTTACATTTTACCCAGTTCAAATGTTTACAATTTCTTCTTTACTCTTCTTTATTTCTTCTTACTATTTGTAGAGACCCTTCTCAAGAACATTGACTATGTTGGGATTATGACAATATCGCAACAGCTCTGCTTCCATGAGGAAAAGTTCTCCCTCTTTACTGGCCTGTAAGCACTACTTGAGCTAGTTACCTGATGTTCAGCTTGTATATTTGTAACTGCTTTTCAGTGGTCATAAATCCTTTATTAGATAGTCATTTTTATACAGCTTATAAAAATAAGTAACAGGTAAAATCCTGTATGTGGAAAAAAGACACAATCTTGGGTTTGTTTCTCTTAAAAAAAACCCCCAAATATTTAAAAACAACTATTTGAAACAACTTTACATTACAGTAGTTTTCATTTTTATATGGCATTGTGAAATCAAAAAATAAAATTATTGTATTTCAATTTAATTTTTACCTTTAGAAAACTGCTTTTTTAAAGCAAGAAAAGATCTGGTAAATTTTTTTCTCAGCTCCACTATGAACTTATGTTTTTGGTTAACTATTCATTGTTTTTACATAATTTCTCCTTTTGTGCCTGATTTTCTTATCTGAAAAGTAAGAGCATAAGAAAAAAAAAAAATAAAAAGGAGCTGTACATCTGAAGTTTGGCCTGGTAGGAAGCTGAAATCCTGCTGTGGGGTCCGCAGTGGGAGCCAGATCCTGGAATAGTTTCTACTTTCTGAACACCAGTATTGTCAGAATGTCACCCAAAGGCTCAATTAATAGCAAAAGGCATTGTCTAGGGAGCAAATGGTTTTATTAATGCTAATACTGAAAGAAAATGAATTAGAAAGAGTCTTGTTTGTTTGCTTGTGTGTTTTTGCTTTCTAGTGTTATTGTATAAGAAAAGTCTTCTGGAGTGGTTTCGAAACATAAAAGTCTAGACATATTTCTGAGTTGTGAATAAATATAGAAACATCTGATATGCTTTGGCCATTTTCAGTTTTGTTGGTAGTAAACACAGTAGCTGTGATTGTGTCAGTGTTTAAAGTAGGGGGTTATATTACAATGGAAAAAGACAAGCATTGTTTTTCATTACTTTAGGGTTTGTGGCAAAAAGGAAGATATCAATAAAAAATATATATTTATAGAGATCATCAGATTTCTAATATGAGTGTTTTAAAAAAATTAAATCCACACATTTATATACTGTCTGCTTTTATATTACTTATGGCATCTGAAGAAACTGGAATAGGAATTGTCATGACACCTTGTTTTGTTATTCCAAACAGCTTTTGACAGTGCTAATAACAGTTTCAATACAGCCTAGCAGGTTTTCTGTTTTTGACAAAACATGCAATGTATTCTATTCTGGCTTTATTTGACTCCTATTTATTAGGACAGTCCAACTCTTATTTAACATAAAATTAATTTCCAACCCGTGGTTTTCTCATTTCCAGATATTCAAAAATATATTTCTTTTATGTCTGGTACATTTTGAGAAACTCAGATATCAATTTCAGCTTCACTCATCCTTATAATGAGTAGGACTGTATAGAGAGAAGTTCTCCCCATTCCTTCTAGTTCCAGTGCAGGGAAACTAGAAAAGCGGACCAAAATAATTTGTTCAAACTGAAGAAAATCTGTAAGCACTGCAAGAAAGGCAACTGTCGTTATCCATCCTTATTACTTCCAGTGTCTGGAAATACTGAGGAAAGGACTTTAACTTCCTCAGTGAAATACAGGATATCTACTCATCTTTGTGACAGAACTAAATGTTCCAAGGAAGATGTGTTATGCATTTTCAGAACTGTGGCTGTAAAGGTTTCTTTAAAGGTAACAGATTCTTTCAAATGCTAATAAGTAAATTCTTTGGAGAGTCAGGATTAAATAACAGGGTGATGTATTTCAAACTCCTACTGAAAAGTTTAGTGGAAAATGCCAGAGATGATTTAGACAGAGATTTCTGAAACCAGGGAGTTGTCTGACAACTCTTTTAATAGGCAGATGCATCTGAATGAAAATCAAATGCCAAGAATATCAATGACTTTTCTGTGTCACAGCTTTTGTTTAGATGTTGGGTTTTTACTATTTAAACACGTAGAAGGGTGCCCTTTTCATGCACATAGGCGAAATCTAGCAGTTAATAAAGAATATGGGGTTTTCTCAGTAGTAGGAATTAACCCAGACAAATCCCAAATTGGTTGGCTGGTTGGAGTTTTTATACCAGAAGAGAAAAATACATCTCACCTTTTTTTTTTTTTCCAGTCAAGCTTTGTTTTGTTTTTTGTTTTTGGGGATTTTTTGGGTACAGATCCTACTCTAAGGATCAGAAGGGATTGATTATTACTTTTTAGCCCCATACCTCATCTTTGAGTTTTCAGGAGGGAAACAAAATATTCCTCTTATTTCTTTGTCTTTTAGAAACACATAGTAGATGAAATAAGTTTAATAATACCAGCAATTTTATTTTAATTTTCACTGTATTTTTCAAAATGTTTTCGACATGAGGCTTACATGTGGATACATGAGGCTTTGTAGCTGAGGTAGAGTGAGATTACCCAGGATCACTCAGGGTCAATGCCAAAGCAAGGTTTGCAATTTTGGGTCCTATTTAGCTGTTTGATTCTTTGCACATGAGCTTACATGATGGCAGGTTCAGTAAGAAAGGAATTTCACTGCCTCCTTCACTATCTTCCGCTATGCCTTTTATGTCCCAGAATTCCTGCAGCAGGTTTCTCTTGCCCTTTACTAAGCTCCTTTGTTTAATTGCTTGTTTGCTTTAATACAGCTTCCGTTTTCATATGGCACTTGTGCTTTTTGAGGTGTGATGAACCAGGTTCTTCACCCTGTCTTTCAATGTAATGCCATGGTAGTTGGGAAAATGAAAAATAAGAAAAAAAATGCAGTACTAAGAAGGCTTGGGAGTTTCCAGCTTATCAGAATAAACATAATTTATCAGGAAATGAGAAAGTTGTATAAAACCTTGTTTAGTGCTATCAGTATAAACAGGATGTTCAAGGAAACAAGAATGTATTTACATGTTATTCTCTAAGTCCAAAAAACATAAAATCCCCCCAAAGCACATGCAAAACTTCACCAAAGACTGCTGATAAGTATTTACACTAAATCTGCAAGGAATAAGCCTTAATCTCGGCACTCTCTGGGAAATAAACAGAAAAGTAGCCAGGTTCTGTATCCTGACCTGGAAGAGCTCCAGATCTTGGGGCTTTGTTTTTGCAAAAGTTCCCCAAACAGCTGCTGGCATTTCATTTCTCACAGGTAACGACTCACCTGCTCACAAGCACCATTTCTCAGTCTGTATCATTTCTCTAAGAACTTATTCAAACCATTTTGCATAAATTCCTTCCATTTTTAAAGACCACTGGTAGGATTATCAACAGTTTGTAGCAGAGGAAGAAAGGAAAAGAGATATAGCAAGGTGATGGGATATGAAGAAAATTCAGAATAGTTTATTAGATCTTGAGCCTAACTGCTTAAAGCCATCTCTATGTAGAGATGGTTTGGTATTCTATGTAAAATCTCTGATATTTTATGTAAAATGCATTTCAATCATGCTTTGTTCTGCTTTTCATGATAAGAATCAATTTTGTTACAATTTTTTTTTCCTACAGGTATCTAAGTGGGGTTGAAATATTGACCATTATTTTATCTGCCCTTCTAGGGGTTCAGGAGCAAAATGTGAAAATTTTATTTTCCTGGAATAACATTATTTCTGTGTGCCTGCACATTATTTGCCTAAAAATAAATTTTTGTTCCCAAAACTTATTATGTACCTTATAATTACTTTTTTCTTGTTTTCCTTTTTTTTTTACTAATTTTATAAAGCAGATGATGCAGCTGTTTCAAGAGTAAAAGCAGATAATGGGGTGGTTATCTATCAAAAGTTAGATTCATTTATTTAGATAGATAAATGTTTATCTCTAGACCAAATTTTTTGATACTCCTTTCTTTTTTATGACATTTTCATAGAGTAAAGAGGAGCTCTCCTCTCAGATTAAACTCTTGGCATCAAATAAATTTAAATACAGATTTTTTTTTCCCCATCCTGTTTTAATGAACCATGCTTCAGCTTTCCCAAAGGATCTGCAATATGCCTCATAACTAGTTTTGATTAGCTGCTTGTTAAAATGTATGTCTATTTTTGACCAATATTTATACATTTTTATTGTATCTGGATATGGTTTAAGACTGTTTTCTGTGATCCATATCACCAACTTAAAAGTAGAAAATGTAGTGACCAAATAACTCTCCAGAAAAAAGGTATTGATGCCCTAATGTCCAGTCTCAAGTATCATATATAAGTAGTTTAAAAAAGCAAAAAAATTAAACCTAAAATATAAGTCTGCATTTCTTCCAGATCACTGTAACAGAGCACTTGACTATGTAGTATACTATCTCTTCAGCCTGGGCGAAATTAAAGATGACTCTAATTATTTCTAAGGGGAAAGTCAAAAAGTCAAGTTATTTTTTCACGGCTATTTTTCCTTTGTTGCATTCTGTACTCCTATTTTTGTGAGCTGAGTAGATAGGCTCTATCTAATAATGCCTGGAAGTATGAAAACAGCACACCACAAAGTGTTCTAAAATGAGTGATTTGGAGAGCAGCTCACTGTGCTATGTTCAGGGGGAATGTTGCCGCTCCTGGCTGTAAGTGGGTGGCTCCAGCCAGGGCTGATTCACAGGAAAAGGAGGAAATAACCCTTTATTTAAGTCTGAAACTGTCTGATATCAGACCACAGCCCTAGTTCTCTTACTCACTGTGTGAAATGCTGTGTCCTAGGACTTCCCGCCCACAGATTTGGTCCTCGGGCCCTTCCAGGGTGGATGATGCCAGCATGAAATCCCACCATAGTGAGATGTCCGAAAAAATTTGATTTGAATGAAGTTTCTGTGAAGCTTGAAATCCAGTTACAACTTTCTGATACAAATTCTGCTTTTGGTTTATACCTAACAAAGAAAGGATTTAGCCTTCCCAAGTCTTGCCTTAAGTAACATACACACATCTATATATATTTAAGTATATATAGATATGTGTGGATACTGAAAAGCTGCTAAGCTTCCATCTCCTTGCACTAATTCTGTGAGCATTTTCCTTTGCTATGCAAGCTATGTAAACAGTAAGATAGGTTGTTGTAAATAACTCTCACACCTGCTGTTTTTTCCACTTATGTTTTGGTACAGTAACATAATATTTTTAAATGGGCGTCTGGTGCTTCAGTCAATCACCTCAGGATAGGTGTGGACACTGCCCAATGGTCTTTTGGAACTAGGATATATAAATGATATTGTAAAATTAATAAATAATTCATTCTCTCCCTGGACTCACGTGCTGCTGCATCTCTGAATCCCTCCTAAGCCTGCCACAGATATAGTGTAAGAGGAAGATATGATTGCAATTATGTAAGTTATGGTTTTAATGGATCCCTAAGGATTTTGGTGGGGTTTTTTTCTAACTTCAAGCAAGTATTTTTCAGGTCAGCTTAAAATAAAATAAATCAGGCATGCCATATGTCTTAAAATATTGTTATGGCAGTTAATATCCAGAATTCTTCCTTTTATAACTCTCAGTGGATCCTGGAGTTTCTGTTCATAAGTATTAGTGGGAATGATATATATTAAGCATATTAAGCATATGCTTTATAGAGTTTCTGCATGTTTTTAGAACTTTTGAGAACTTTGACACCCTTTATCAGTAAGAGGGGTATTTTCAGGCATTTGATTTATTGTGGGGTTCATGTGGTTGCAGTTTACAAATTTCATAAAAGAAATTCAGGTTTTAGTATGTGTAATTCCTTGTAACTTGGGTGTGAACTTTCCATTACGGTTACATTGCAAACCTCTTTTCATGATGCATGATCATATGCTGAAGTTAGAGACTCCTTATCAAAAATATCCTGTTATTCCTCTCTTTAATGGAATTTTGTTATCCTTTTCTTGGTAATCTGGCATGAAGAGGGAACAGATTTATCAGAGCAGCTCCTCTGCTAAATTAAGCTCTTGGACATTTAACACTGTGAACTAACATAATTTGACTTCTTGACAAACTTTTGTCCCCTTTAAGTCATATTTCACTTGCAGAGTCTGATCTTTAGGCAAAACTACTTCCTGTGTGCTGTCCCTGCTCAGTGTTGGAATGTTTACCCTGTTCCACGTTTCTCGCTTTCATCTAATGAGTCTGGGAGAAGAAACTGATACCACCCCCTTGAGTCCAAACTACTAACAAGGCAACACAATTAAGTGTTTCACTCAGTTTCAGCTGCAATTATTGATGACACCACATCTTCAGTGAGATCCTCATGAATGTGGCCTCTGAGCTACAAGAAACACCCATAAAATCAGCAGGGTTACACGCAGAGTTCTGTTCTGTGCATTGTGTTTTGATATCAGCCTTACTGTTTCTCCTGCTGTATGCAAAAATAGCCAGTATATTTCTAGGAAAATTGCAAACACGACAGTCTTTCTATCCTGAAAGACTTTATACCATGCAGCAACCTACAGCAAACTAATTGTTCAGAAACACAATTTTCAAAAACAGGACTAAATTTTAAACATATCCTTCCTTGGCTATTAAGGCACAGACAAGATGAGAGCTAAAGGTTACTGATTTTTCTGAAAGGTGGTGGGGACCAGAGTTAAAAAGCTTCTCTAAGTGTGTTGTGTGGGAATTTGATTTTTGAAATAAAATTTATAGGAGCTCTACAAGCTGTTTTCCCCTCGGGAGT
This sequence comes from Oriolus oriolus, assembly GCA_013400235.1. NCBI lineage: Eukaryota > Metazoa > Chordata > Aves > Passeriformes > Corvidae > Oriolus > Oriolus oriolus. The sequence continues at coordinate 36,729 of VXBT01009667.1, read as the reverse complement.
CTGTAGAGCATTTCATTAGAAATGAAAGGTTATAGGCAAGCCAGTGTTCGCACCATTGACCTTTCACTAGATGGCTTTCTAAAGCAGTGTTGAATGTCTCTAAAGGATGCAAATGTATTTTCTTCAAAACACAGCAACTCTGAGCCTTACATGAAAGCAGTCTAATTTAGAGAATTACAGGATTGCTGAGTTCAATCCACTGTATTGAAGAGCTCTGTAAAAAGAAGTTTACCTTTTCTAATTCTGACATGGCTTTTTCATCCCTCGCTTTGCCCTTTACATCAATAGTGTTCCTCTTTCTTACTTTAGCTTCTCAGTGTGGGTTAAGGCGACTGAAGCTGAGAAAGCAAGAGAAGTTTTCATCAAACATCTGCTTTTGGTATTGATTGCTGGTTTGAGTTATAGATGATGCTTTAGTGGGTGAAAGACTCCAGCTGGTCCACCTGTTCAGGGGGCGAAGAGAATTAAAAATAAAAGGTTTCTGCAGAGTTGCTATCTGTCCATGTATTGACACCCCAGGATTTGTTACTGCTTTCAGAGAACACTACCTTGCTTTTTTAGGTAAGCACTGAAAATGCTTAATGAGTAACAGCATCATTTCCTTCTCAGGGGCCAAGAGAAGTTGGAGAGGATGTTATGTTTTTCCATGGTTATTAACACTTAGAGGTACTGGGAGGGAACGTGAGATAAAATTATAGAAGTTCTAATCTGTACTCTATTTCTTGGCTGAAATTGTTCCATTTCAAGAAAACAGAGGTTAAATATTTATTGTGTGATAAAAAGAATAACTTTGTAGGTTTGCAGCTCAGAGGAAACAGATATCCAGAGCTCCACGCTAAATGTGTTCATCACAGAATCAGCTGGGTTGGAAAAGACCTTTGAGATCATCGAGTCCAACCTAGTTACTGAACGGATGGGCCTCCCATGAGATCAGAGTTTCAACTTTATTCATAAGAGGTAGGAGTTTCTGTGTGAATTTGAGTGTCAACATGATGCTTACATCAGGCTTTAGAGAATCTTAAACATTAGATCAAAAGAAACACAAACTACCAATTAAAATATTTTTGTGCAGTAATAATAAATCTTAATTAGTTCATTTGGCTTTATGTACTTGTATAGAGTTTTTAAGAGAATTAATTCTTTTAAAACCACAAATGTTCTCTATGTATAAGCTCAGCTTGTCTCCAAAATGGATACAATTACATATTAGACCTTGGCAATGGCGCCTTCTTGATTTTGTAGCAGAAGTACTGACAAAACATTTGGAATCACAACTGTCTCTTTTACCAAGCAAGCCTTTCAAAAAAAAAAAAAGAAAAAAGGACAATAAGCAAATCAATATCTATTTTTATTTTATAATTGAAGAATATTGAATGTATCACAAAATGTCTATACTCATTTACATTTGTTTTCAACAATGCTTATTATAAAATGATATGCTGTATTAGTTAAGATAAAACATTATGAACTTACTGGACTAAACTGCTCTAATTGGCAGAACTCTGATTAAACTGAATGCAGGAAGTCTAATGCTTTACCACTTAGCCTTAGGTAAATGTTTTCTGAAGATGCTTGGCCTTTGGAAAATTATTTAGAGAAAGAATTCTGGTCTGTGTCACACTAAACTTGCCATCTGACCTTAAGCATGTCACTTACTTATTTAAAAATGTCTCTAAAATAAGATTTTTATTTCTCATCTTGTGCTCATCTTGCTGCTTTTCATTATAACGTTCTTATAAGAACAGGTGTGGGGAAAAACAGCTGAAACAGGATATTTTCTTTAGACTTCCTCAGGGAATATTTTTAGTTGGAATTTCATTAATCTCTGATGTACTATTAATTATATACATTTTGAAGGCATTGGATATCTAGGAATGATAGCAGTTCTCGTTCAAGTGTCCCACACCTAAATTGCCAGGTGTTTATTCAATGACTAAATTTGATTTTCCAAGGCTCTGGAAGGCTTTGTCCTTTTAAAGATAAAATGCAAGTAAAGATAGAGAGATCTAACTGGGAATGCACGGCAAGCTCTTTCAAAACCTCTAAGCTTTGTGTTTGTTTATGATATGTTTGCTAGGTTCAATGACTACCGTATTGGCTCAATTTATTTAATTTAGTAAATTACGTAGCTGTTCAACATGATTTAGTTTAATATCGATATGCTCTTTGGATGGTACGTTTCATTCAATCTGTGATGTATTTGATGTAGCAGGTGCAGTGATTTTGATTCAATATATTAAGTATCTGATTAGATAGGTTATGTATCTGATTTGGAATATGGCTTATTTAATAGACTGTGCATTTTTTTCTGTGTAAGCTGCAGTAAATTCTCAATTTATTTAATCCAGTATGTGATATATCTGCAATATATGTAGTTGTAGTTAATGTTTTTATGGGAGTCTGTAATTCATCTGCAATATTTCTGAATTTTGAATAAATTGTATCTCATATATATCCTCAGAGGCTAGAAGGCGACTTTAAATCATAATGTGAAGAATACTGAGCAAGCTCATTTGTGGTGAATATCACTGGATGCAGTCACACTTTATAAATGTTGCCGTTTGTGAAGCACCTTGAATTCCAAATGGCCTTCACAGTGCCACAGCACTCTACTTTAGATTGCATGTTCCAAAATTATTGGCTACAGAAAAACAATCTATTAGAGACACTCGACAGCAATACTGTAACCTTCTTGGAAGACACATGTGCAGCACTTCTTTTATAACCCTAAGAAATTACAGTAGTGACAATAAACACTGTACCATGCAGAAGATCCAGGCCAAGATCTAGCCATGTTGCTTGCTGGGCATCCTTAATTCTGCTAACTGAATTCTGGAATTGTATGACATGTCTGTATCTTCCTATGGTTTTTATAAGGTAAGCCCTAAACTAATGTTTGACCTCTTCAGTGTGTAGGAAGCCAAACAAAAGGCATTACAGATTTCACAACTCTAATATTGACGTCTATTTTTCAGCTGATAAAAAAAAAAAAAAGGTCAAAACAAAGCAAATAATCCAAAAGCCCTGTTTAAGACACTGCACTTGTAAAGAAATATTTATGTTTCCAAGAAAAGTCTTTCTCTCAGAGCTGTTGATCTGTTAATGACATACGAAATTCTTGATCAGATATTTAACAGGAAGAGCCAGCTATAAAAATTAAGGGTAATCTCATTAAGAATTTAACCATTAAGTTATAGAATAAGGAAGGAAAAAAAGATCATCTGAAACCTAATGAGACAGTAAGGCAAAAATACAATATTTGGAGCAGAAATTGGATCATCTTGTGCATTCCATCATATACATTAGTCAGGGCAGTTTCTGGAATTCTTAATCGTATGATTGTGTTTAAACAGCTAAACAGATTTAGGTAATTGTAATATTTCCATAAAGAAGAAATTTACACATTCTCACTGTTGTAAAAATATTCAATCAGATGTGAAGGCAGAAAATTATATAAATGGTTACTTTTTTTCAATTAAATTTTAAAAACTCCTAAAGGAAATGGGTAAAATCACTGCAGTGGCTCAAAACCAGAATTCCATATTTCCTTTTGTCAAGAAAATTTTATATTTCACCATCTCTTACTGTGTAGAAAGAAAAAAAAAAAGAAAACCACCTTCAATCTTACAAATTTTTTTTCTGTTAGGAGGAATACTTAATCAGTTACAGATTTGATCTTTTTCTCCCCTGAAAAAATCCAGTCCTCTCTGTCACTTGCTGTGAATTGCACTACATGTCTACTTGACGTAACTTATGAAAGTAGGAAATGCAATTCTGCCTATTAAAGTGTAAAGGATTCCTACCTACTCCTCCAGTCAGTTGGTAGGATACTGAAGTGGTTTTAGTGTGTCAAGTACATAAATTTGTCTCCATCTACATTTCATGCCAAGATAGAAAAACAGATAGCTAGCAGATAATTAATTCTACTTCACAACTAATAGATGCATTCTAAACAGAACAGTGACGGATGAGTACTGCTTTCTATTTTACTTTGCAATTCTAAAATAGTGGTAAAATGCCTAAAAGTTTGCAATGAAAAAAAATGTGTAAAATAATTTAGACATTGTCTGGCTTGTAGTGAAGAGATTTAATACTTACTAGTGCTTTAAAACAAAAAGGTAGTTGTGGTGAGAGACAGGAGGAAAAACAAAATATAATTCCTGGAAATTAATGGTGAAGAGAGTCCGGAAACTCCCTTCCCTTCATCCAGACTAACTGGATTGGTTCAAGAAAATGTTTCATTGTACCTTTGTCACCAAAACTGATAAAATTTCACTTCACTAAACCTGCAGTTTAAGAGTGTCTCGGCCCATATTTGTGTGTATGTGCCCACCACCCCTCAGAACGGGGTGGGACAGTCAGATACGGGTATGGATTCATAACCTGTCTGAGTCACACTGTGCTGCCTCACACGCTGTAATCACTGCTTTAACACTGTCCTAGTTCATGGTGCACTATTCCCACAAGTGCCTTTCATAGCTGAAAAAGGGTTGCTGAGGACTCTCACTTACAATGAAAATTTTCCCCTTTCTCCTCCAGCTATTTCTGTAGAGTGGAATGTGAAAGATGCAGAAGCTGTACCTTTAGCCATGAGTACCTTAGGTAATCCCAATTTTGTGAATCAGTCTCGAGGGAGCCATAACTGCTGATGCAATTTAACTCAGTGTTAAGGGCTAATCTAAAGATAGGTGTGCTGTAAAACTTGCCAGCATGGCTCTGTCAGAGGTCTGACAAGCTGTCTCTGACCAACGTGGAACTGCTGGAAGAAGTTAAATTTAGATGTAGTTAAAGAAGACAACTGAAGAACCCAAACTGAATTTCTCTGGTAAGACTTTATATGCCCCAGGAGAACTAGCATAACTATTTATAAAATAATAATTCTGCTGATGGATGGTAGGTCTAAAGGAAGGGTGGCAGTTCTCTTGTCTGGTGATTGACATCCAAAAATTGCTGTCAAATTCTGAGATACTTGCTCAAGATCCTCTTAGAGTCAATAGGGAGAAATAGGCACCATCAGGTAATAATTCTAGATATTTGGGATGGTTAACTAACTGTTAAAACTTTAGCCTCACATGAGAAGAAATTCATCTCAGCAACATTTTGCTAACAGTGCATTTCAGAATCGAAGTATTGATAATTAATTACAAGTGTATGGAAGGCCTAATTTCAATTAGTTCAAAGCACAGCTGACATTTTTATTGTCATGCATCATCCAAAATAATTCCAGTCATCCTCAATTTTGTAGTTTGAGGATTTTATTATGAAGATTGAAACAAGTCTTGTTTTGAATTTCAGTTGTGTAGCTTCTGTCATGGGTACAGTGTTATAAATTCCTTCAAGTTCTAAGAAACACTTCAGCAAAGACCTCAAGCAACAAGTCAGTTTATTATAGGATATTATGAGTTTACACAAGATTCTGAAAAAGATATTTTTTGTTTCTGTGTTTTTGCAAACACTTAATTTGTCTTTAATTCTTATTTGCACTGTAAAAGCACTCTGTCTTCACTGTTCATTCCTGGAAACTTGAGCAAGATGAGCCAAATGAGGCTGTGGGACACTGAATGCAAACAGATAATTTCTAGTTACTGTTCATATCGCAATAAGGTAGTGCTTCTTATCTGATTCAAAATTAATATAATATAAAATTAATGATAAATAAAAATCAGATTTCATATAGTATTTAAGTAAATATATCAAGTGAAATTTGGATTTATTTTCTTTTAAATATCTCTTAGTGATTTTTCATAAGAGATAATTTGAGAACTCCTAGTTTCGATAAATTCATTAACAGAAGTATCTGAAATTCACTTTAAATGCATTTTCTCAGTTAAAATTTACTTGAGGTTGTTTCTGCTCAATCTCTTGGCATCTACATAAAGCCTATTTGAACTCTGTGAAAAATCCCAGGAGTTGCTCTGTTGGTTCCCTTACAGTTTTCAACACCTGCCCTGAAAGTTCACACAAAAACCCATACTACAAGAAATCCAACACTACCTCTTGAAGACTTAGAAAAGTCCGAAGTGGATTCTACAAACCTATTCAAATAAATGGTAAATTAATAACTTTCAAAGTATTAGCAGAGCATGCTTAAAATTGTAATAAACTTAATTCAGAATTCTGCCAGCTAGTTTTATTTTAAGAGTCTGGTAAATTAGGCAAGCATATTTCGTTAGTATTTTTTTAAATTTATGTGATGCTGTACTTCAACAATGGTGCAGATACAGATTTTAGTTATTACCTGCCACCAGTAATGACAGTGTTTAATGTTTATCCTCTCCGGGCTGTGATGCCTTCTGACTTTGCAGAGCCACGGGTATAATGTCATTGAAAATCCAAGTACTTACATAGATGACTGCAATTAATGTTAAAGGGAACTGGAGATTTATACTTGCCACTGCCATTATCACTAATGGAAATTTCACATGTAAATTGCCATGCATGGAAATAATATGCTTCTTAGTAGGCTTTATCTAGAAGTCATCTGTGCAAGAACTCAATTTAAATCATTAATTCAGTCCTCTTACACCGTGGCAAATATTTCTTTTTAAAAAATCAGGTTACTGATTTTAATGTTAAGAATTGTCTTTATGCTATTTAAATTATTGAAAATTAGAGGCTAGTGAAGGCATGGCTGTGACATCAGCTTTCATTGATTTCTTGAGATCACAGTCAAACACAGCCTTAAACACAGCACTGGGAATTCACCTCTTCCACAGCTTCCTTGGTGTACCTGCTCCCAGCAAACTGGTTTCCTGTGAGTGACGGGCATCAAGAATGGCTGAATTTCAAAAGCTAATTGCTAACCCATTAGCACCGAAATGAGTCCTTGAAGTGGTACATGGATAGGGCATCACAGAATGCCACTCATGAGGAAAAAGCCAACCCCATTGACTTGAGGGTATGAGCCAGTAAGATCTTACCCAGGGATGTTATTCTTCCCTCTGGAAATAATGTAGGTGATGAAAGGTAAAGAAATCAAATTATAGTAAGCAATGCTCTCTACTGTCTGAGAAAAATGCAAATGTCCTTGCAACTGTGAAGAGCCCACAATCCCACGACAAGTAAGATAAAAGCTGGATCACCCAACTCTCATCAAATAGAAATGCAGGTCAGCTGATTTAGGCTACTCTTTGCCACAGTTATTTTGACAAGATAAAAAAGAGATGTTAGTTCAGAGTTCAAAAAGTCATCTAAGATACACATGATGGAGTTTGGCACAGCAAGGTAAAAGAAGAGTGAAATAATTGTAGACATTAAGTCCAAGTCTGCCAAACTGCAGTGCAGGAACATCTGAACTGATCAAAAAGCAAATAATTCACTTGCATTGGTAAACTTACAGCTGAACTGAACACGATTATCAAATGTAGTATAGATTGATATAGCTATTGAGAAGAAAGAGCTAGGACAATGAACCTGGGAGCCAGGTATCTGAAAGATCTGAAAAGGAAGGTTTCAATATTAATGGAAAGTCCTGGTTTCCAGTCTTTCTCCCAGAACCTTCCCAGTATTTTATGCAATGCTGGCAGTTAATCTTTTCCACATTTGTGCCTTACTTATCCAGTTCAGTCATTTTTCCCACTTCTCTCTCAGGAGTTCCTCTTGTTTATGATTTCCTCTTGCATTTCACTGTGGTACAGCTTTTGAAAGCATGAATTAGCTTCTTTCAGGTGTATTTAAACAGCCCTACAATTCTGCACATGAAAACTGTACAATCATATGTAGTTATGTTTATAGTTTTCTTTTCCTTCATCTCTAAGTGTCAGAGATGAGCATATTAAAATTCTTGCTCTCACCACGATTCTTATGTGACATTTGACTGCTTTAGTGCCTCATTTCTCTTTTGTTTTTGCAATGGTGAGGTCTGTGATTTGCAATTTTTTTATTGTTGTTTTATTGGGAATTTCTTTGATTGCATTATATAGTGCCACATACCATTTTAAAATGTAAACCATTATAAGAGTCTAAACTAAATGTTCACTTAATTTCCCAGGCTAAAATGAAGCAATAGAAGACTAAGAACCATGCATTAAAGAACATATTTTCAGTGTTCCAGTGTACAGTGTAAACATAACAATGTATTTTCATGTCCTGAAGTGCTATAGGTAAAATTTAATAGAGAGAGTAGGTTGTACTTAATTCATTAAGCACATTTATGAAGACATTATATTTTATCTACAATGGATGTAAGTAGCTCAAGCCAGATTTTTTTAAGTTTAAATAATTCCATAGTTAGGAATAGTTAGAAGTTTCATATATACCCACACCCTTTTCCTTTCTGCTTTTCAGGAGGTTGTGCCTTTGGATGTTTGTAAACTGTTTAAAACTCTGACACTGTTGTATCAAGATTAGGTGATACAGTTAATTGTTCTGCGTACTTGCTCCAGGTCAGCAAGGTGAGAGAAATAGTAAAGTAAAGTGCTCTGGTCAAGTTATTCTGCGTCTTTAATGATGTAAAAATCATGTTTGTTTGATTTACACAAAGCAAAATTATCTGGTTTAACTTTATATTCCTTAATTTAAAAACCAACTGCCTGTATTATATTTTAGTTATATATTATATAACTCTTAAATTGGCATAAAATTTTTAATGTATCTCACTCATAAAGTAGATAAGGCTTAGAAAAGTGTTCTTAGAAAAGTTCTTTTAGAACGAAAAATGCCATTTCTTTCATCCTAATCAGTTTTCTATTTAGCAAAGCATATATAGAAATTACAGCCTTTTACACAGATTTATTTTAGCTTAGTGAAACAATTTAATTAGGCAAATGGTATCTTCATATATGGTTACCAACTGATATTTTCAACTTTTAATTTATTCCAAGTGTTTCATACACAATCTTCCTGGATGCTGTATGATGAAGCTTTGTAATTTCTGGAGACAATTATACTATATTAATTTACTGCTTAAGAGGTGTGGAGATACACAGTTTATAAATCTACCTTTCTTTTAGTCTCCTGTGCCAAAGGTGCAGTGAAAGAACATAAACCTCATAAGATGATGATGATGAAAGCAAGACATAAAAAATAATAAAATTCCATGAACTGCATTCCTAAATCTCTCCTACTGTCAAAATCTGAGAGATTAGGTAGAAAAATAATGTTATTTACTCAATTTCATTGTCAGGAAAAAGATCTATATAATATGTTATGAGTTTGTTTTACACTGTTCTGAATCTTTCTTCATGCCCATTTTATCAAAGGTTATGATGAAGATGAAATGTTTGTGTGATTTTTTTTTCCCCTGGGACAGAAAAATATATTTTCGTGTGTCCCGTGCATTTCCGTAGTAACATTTGATTATTTTCACAGCAAACCTTCTCTTTCAAGCACAGAAAACCTAATGCAACAAAAACCATTCAGTAAGGGAGGCCATTTGGAATTTTGAGGAACCAAAGTGTTTCTTGCCCAATGGATTTTGCGTTTATTGAGGACAGTCATAAATAACTTTAAAATATTCCAGTGTGATAGGATGGAGCTGCAGATTAGGTCATCGTGGAATTATAGTTCCCTTGCTTAATGATTTTACAAAATTGCCTGGCAATCCAACAAAGAGAAGGAGCACAACGTGGTGAATGCAGGCTAATTAAACCAATAATTGCTTCTCCTTGTGTTCCCAGATAATGTGCCCCTGATAATTTTAAATGAAGTTTTGAAGCTGACTTCTTGAATGAAATGCTGTGCTAGTTAAAGCTCCACTAACTCTCCGTGTGCACAGAAACTGGCCTACTTCTCAAGGTCCCTGGCACTGCTCAGACAAGTATTGCCACAGCACACAAAGAGTACAGGAATAGCTTTCCTGTATGTCTGGTGATGGGGCCCTGAATTCCTGTGTTTTCCCTCTTTGCAATATTGTGACTAGATCATCTGATTTCCCTGAGCAATTCCAAAATTAGAGGCTGCAAATTAAGTCTTTGATGTTTTTTAAGACTTCGGAAAAGACACAAACTTCTGTGTATCTCAGGAATGCTAGTGTAAATCTAGAGTAACTCCGTTGAGACTTAGGAGGACTTTTTTAGTTATATCTGTGTCAAACACAAGTGTATGACTGTTGACTGGCGGCTATGTTTAGAACTTGGGAAATAATTCACAAAGTCCTCAAGACTTTCAAGGTGATCTTCAAAGAGTTATAAGGAATATTTTTGAAAGTTTTAATGTTAAACTTAGAGGAAGATTCTTTATCAGTTCATCAGGTAAAAGGACTTCTGCAGATGAATTGTAAGTATGAGCTCTGCTATGATATATATGTTCATCATGCTATCTCACATCCACGTATCAACACGTTGTTAAACAATACGTATTTTAGGTCACTTATAGTCTGACAGAACATCCTTTCTAACATGATTTACAATTCTACGAAACCATAGAAGCGAAGGATCTACTTCTTTATCTCAATACTATTTGATACTAAACAATCTTGGGTAAACATGTTTCTTTTCTCCATTGAAGCTTAAGGATTTTTACTAAAATATTGAAGTAATGTGTTTCAATTTTTTTTTTGTCCTAAATTATTCTTTCCTTATCTGAGTGAAATGACATAAAAAAACCAGGTAGGTTTTCAAAACAGTTTCTCAACTATTATCATCTGGACCTTCAAAGTTAGACAAAGTATCTACAATTGTGAATTGATTATGTTTCAGTGTAAGATGATTGTGTGATGTATTAAATTAATCTGAGAAGTGCAATGCATGTTTTTGGATGTATGATTGCATTTTAAGCATTACCCAAAATGACTTCTTTAGGAAACTAAACCAACAAAATAAAAACATATTTGTAATTATTTTCTAGTACTGAGAACCTATTTAAAACCATGACTTCTGGAATTACGAATAGAGAGAGAATTATCCATCATTACTGGTACCTACCATATCACAGAATGCACATATGATGTGTGCTCTGAAAACTCCTAAAAAAATAAAAAAGGCCAGGGTCTGTGAGATCTCATGAGCTGAAATTCCCATTGGTACTCACAAAATAGCAGAAGTCAAATCTGGCAGCAGATCTTGCCAATAGTCACTTTTCCATTAATTCTTATAGTCAATGCTCATGACTGAAATCTATAACTACACAATTCACAAGCTCACTCCCAGAATTTTTAGTCTTGTAAATTGATAAGTATACACTCAGGAATTGTGAAACTGCATGTTTTTGTTGGCTTTTTGATGACAGATAGGTTCAATATATCTTAGTTGGCAGCAACTGGGCAATGAAAAGCAATATCGGTAGTGAGAGTTTTATTTTTGTTTGCTCTGTGTCTTGTTAAGCTTTACTGATATAAAACCATCTGTTTAAAAAGCTGTAAAAACCAGGCTGCCAACACATAAAAGCTAAACACAACAAAATAGTCTTAATATCTACTGGCTGATAACTCAGTGCAGTGTTAAAATTGCTGAAGATGGAGGCCTGGATGGAGAGGAAGACAATTAGTTTTATGGAGGGACAAACCTTAGTTTCCAAATAAAGGACTTCACTATTTATGTTTGATGGTAATCACTTTTTTTTTTTCAGTGAATATTAATTTGCACTCTGATATTATACTCTTATATGAAATTGTCTTGAAATAGTTTAAATATTACATACAAATATGGGGTTTAGCTTTGTTGGACTATACAGGACCAAATGTAAGGCAAGCCAGAAACAACTTAAACTGATAATACAAGCATTGTAAGGAGGTACACATAAGAGCAATAATGTCAACCATACAGTACAATGAAAATCTCAGGGTTATACAGGGTGAATCATCATTTGACTGACTGTTATCACTACCTCAGCAACAAAGTGAAAAAGTTTTCTGACAGCAATTTGTCAATAAAAAGATTTTTCAATGTCTTTATGCCCAATAAATTTTGAAGTAATATTGACAAAATTAATGAGGAACTCTGAAGTTATATGCATGACTTTTTGTGAGTATTTTATTTAAATCTCATTGTAAATTGAAAAATTATTGGTACTGGCTGTTAAATTTTTTCACATGGCATAGATCTGTTTCAAAAAACCATAAATAGACAAGAAAGTGTTGTATTATAATTGTGAGATTTAATGACAAATGCATTTTAGTCATGCAACAATTACATAAAGCTAATATGCAAAAATGAAAATTTATCCTATGCATATACTAAATATAGTAATGAAATTCTTTCCACATGAGAAGATGGTTTGCTAATCTACTGAATTGTTCACAGTGATTGCTAAGTCACAAAATAATCTATAAGCAATAAAGATTCCAAAATTGACGAGGTATAAATTTAGATTCAGCTCTCTTCACTGTGAGCTCACCAACATGTAATAAATAAATTTTTTGAGACAAGGGTAGAATACACATTTGGATTTTTCCTAAATATTATGATGTATTATTTTGCATAAAATATTATCTGTTAGGAAATTTGAGATCTATAACTAAAATATCGAGAATACATGTGTACAAAACTGTGTCAGAAAATATAGACACCCTTTATGAATAAATCCAATAATTGATCAGTAATGATGGACTGCTAAACACGTCTTTATATGATCTCCCCGAACAGTTCTATTGCTGTTAGTTAAAAGAGGACAACATACCAATTAAGAGAAGAAACAAGAAAAATTGTAAAATAAAAGAAGGGAAATCATGGTACAAATCACTGTCAGAAAATGCAGAAAAATAATTTTCAGATTAGAGCTTATGAGGTGGGAAATTTTAATTATGACAGATGTTCATGATTAAAAGAGTTTAAAATAAAGCAAAGATATCATATAAAAGACACATTTTCAACGCTGGAAGAATTTAACAGCAAAAATAATGTATAAATGGTGGTAGGAAATAAAAATATACCTGAGCACCACTTTGAGATATAATTATGAGAGTACTGTAACTACTGGTGGCAATACGTCATGAACAATAGAGATTTTCAGATAAAAGGAGCTGCATTAATGACTCAGTCTGTAAAATATGATTTGTACTGAAAAGATCAATCTATTTCATTTTTTTCTGAGAGAAAATGAAGAGACTTGACAGCCTATAACTACCTTTCTCAGACTTCCGAGAGTAGCTTTCTTATCGTTCAAATAGAACAGACAGAATGAGACCTGGAGTCAGACTAAAATATAGTGACAAAAGTTGAGGTAATTAAACATTAAACATTTGGATTTTTTTTGTAGGTAACAGGCTTTAGAGATTTGTATGATTCTTTATGGTTATGAACCTTAATCCTGTATTTAATTTTAACTTGGAACAGCATTGATTTTAAATGCATATGTTTAAAATATTTTGAATGAGATTTAATACCATTAAAATAAGGCTTAGTGATAGTTTTATTCATTCCATTTATTTAGTATCTCTTTTTTAAAAAATTATACCTAATTCAGTGAATATACACAGGCTTGCTTTCCAGACAGGCTTTAATATTTACTTGTATTCATTTTTAATGGCTAAGTAGCAGATGGTAAGACTTAAAGCACCATTTCCCTGGGGATTTAAAATAGGCAAAGATATGAGAAGAAATCAAAGGGAAAAGAGCAAAACAGATGTTGTGAAGCTGCTGCTGATGGTGAGACATGGGAGGATAAGCAGATGCCTTCCAACTTCACCAATCAGTTCTGCAAAGGTGTTGACCACTTGTGAGAGATTAGAAGATGGCGTTTGTTTCTCTGAACATGGATGAAAAATTTCTCTAGGCTTTGAATGTAAATTGAAAGGAAACAGGCTCACTGGCCCTTTTTCATTCCAACTTGAAACTATATTAAAAAGACTCCCACCTATAGTTCCAAATATATTTTATATCCGTAAACAAACCTTCTTGCACACTTCTTTGGGAATTGTTCCTTCTCAAAACTGCCAGCAATACTTTGGACTTTTAACAGTATTTTTAATGAGACCATGATTGATAAATAGCACATAATAGCAAATAGGTATGACGGTTTTAGTGTACTAGATGAGGATATTTGATAGACAGCACAGATTAATGTGTTGGCTCCTAAGAATTCATACCAAGAATAAGAATATATGGTTAGTTTGGGGCAGTTGCTTGTTTATGTCACTGACATGTAATGCTTGGTGGTGTTAAGCCAAATCTTGAACTTATTTGGAGAATTTAGTATACTAAGTTAAACCAAAACATCAATGGACTTTCCAGTATGGGCACAATCTCACAGTTTTGCAGCTCCAGGAGGGCAAATGACCTCTTCCACCTAATAGGAAGGTGACATAATGTTATCATATAAGAGAGTGGTCAATTTTTCATATTTCAGCTGATGAAAATGCACCCATCGCTTAGGCTTTGCTGTACTCACTGGTATATTCCAGAAGTTCCTCCTGTGATTCCAGTCTTTTCTAAGAGTTGCCTCTCAAACTAATGCTCGATGTGTATTCATAGACGATTGACAGTTTTAGAAAGTCTTTCTTCAGAAATATTGTATTTGCAAGGATGGTAATTAGTTTTGCAGTAGACATTTCAGTGAGAGTGTTTAGATTTGACATTGGCCAAATGCCAGGCACCCACAGAAGTTGCTCATTCACCCTCCCCTGCCACAGCTGGGCAGAGGAGAGAAAAAAAATAATGAAAGCTTCATGAGCTGAGATAAGGACCAGGAGAAAACACTTCAAGGGCAAAACAGGCTCGGCTTAGAGGTACAAAGTGAATTTATTACTAATAAAATCAGAGGAGGAGAATGATAAGTAAAATAAGCCCTTAAAAACACCTGTAGTTGCCCCAACCCCTCCCTCCTTCTCACCAACAGCACAGGGAGACAGGGTATCTGGGTTTTGGTCAGTTCATCACCCAAGGATTTTCTTCCGCTGCTCAGGGAGAGGAGTCCCTCCCCTGCTATACTGTGGGGTCCCTCCCACAGGAGACAGTTCTCCATGAACTTCTGGAGTGTGACTCCAAATCTCACAAGCAGCCGTTCTCCCAAAACTTCTCCAACATGGTTCCAATCTCATGAGTAGCAGTCCTCCC